>BTPG01000002.1:119121292-119203703 GCA_036245525.1 Semisulcospira habei | reverse complement strand
AAAAAAAAAAAAAAAAAAAAAACCGAATTCACTGCCAGTGAACGCAGACTTTGTTTCTGCAATCTTCGCCAGCTCAACGTCAAAGACTGAGCACAAGCCTCCCAAGGAACATGGACACAAACTTGGGTCAGCAAGAGACCTAGATCCTCATGAGCCCCTGCAATTGCGGGGGCTCATGAGGATCTATGTCTCTTATGGATCTTGTTCACTTTTCTCTCGGCAGTGAAGGGGTTAAGACACCGCAGCGGGAGTTGGACAGGTAATGATAGTTCATGGGTGGTGCCAGATCTGCTTGGAGCCTTCGCAGGCGCCAAGCTAACCTGGCACTGACCTTGAAATACCATGCCCGATCCATCGTCCACATTTTGCACACAGTAGTCTATACAGACGCATCTGTCATCCCATTAGCAACGTTTCAACGGTTTCTCTATTTTCCGCGTTTTTAATGCCTCATAGTTTACTTTCACGACCCATCCATCTACCACAGCTGGTCACTGTACAGCGCATTCAAAAGCCATTGCTGTTGTTGTTTGAACGATCTCGCTATTAACCGCTATAACTTACATTTTGTCGAAGTGCAGACAGCAATTGTAGACGAAGAGCACCAGCTCTGGCAGAGTGTTCTTGTACTGGCGGAACGCTCGCATCTCCTTCACCAATACCGGATCTACCTCGCCCACCTGGGTGGGCACAGACAACGGAGAATAATGATAAGGGAATTCGGGCATAATTGAATTTATGCATATGATTTTTGGAAGGGTAATAACCTCAACCCAGCTCTGCGCTGACAACGGTGACTACAGGGGCTTCTACGAAGCACTGAAAGCAGTGTATGGCCCTAGGCACCTGGTACAAAGTCCCCTGCGAAGCGCTGATGGACAGGCACTCCTCACAGATAATACCTCCATCTTGAACCGCTGGTCGGAATACTTTCAGGACCTCTTCGGCGCTGAGCGCACTGTTCAAGAAACAGTCATCCTCCAAATCCCACACCTTCCACTAAAGGTTGAATTGGACGAACCGCCCACCGCCGAAGAGACCCTCACAGCCATCCACCAGCTCAAGAGTGGCAAAGCAGCAGGCATTGACGGAATCCCGCCAGAGATCTGGAAACATGGAGGCCCCGCACTGCACAACAAGCTCCACGACCTCTTTCTCTGCTGCTGGGAAAAAGGAACACTACCAAAGGATCTCCGTGATGCAGTCATCATCACCCTGTACAAGAACAAAGGAGAGAAGTCTGCCTGCTCTAATTATCGTGGAATTACCCTGCTGTCCATTGCCGGGAAAATTCTCGCAAGGTTGCTCCTGAATCGGCTGGTACCTGCCATCGCTGAAGACCACCTCCCAGAGGGCCAGTGTGGCTTCAGAGCCAACAGGAGTACCACCGACATGGTCTTTGTGCTGAGACAGCTTCAGGAGAAGTGCCGCGAGCAGAACAAAGGGCTGTACATAACGTTTGTCGACCTAACAAAAGCGTTTGACACTGTGAGCAGGCAAGGTATGTGGCAGATCCTGGAGCGACTAGGCTGTCCCCCAAAGTTCCTCAACATGATCGTCCAGCTCCACGAGGACCAGCAAGGCCAGGTCAGACTAAACAGTGACCTCTCAGAACCATTCCCCATTCGCAACGGCGTGAAGCAAGGCTGCGTGCTGGCACCGACCCTCTTCACCATCTTCTTCAGCATGATGTTGAAGCAGGCCACAGTGGACCTCGACGATGACGACGCAGTGTACATCAGGTATCGTCTCGATGGCAGCCTGTTCAACCTCAGACGACTGCAGGCCCACACGAAAACCCTAGACCAACTGATTCGTGAGCTGCTCTTTGCTGATGACGCTGCCCTCGTTGCACACACAGAGAGAGCCTTGCAGCGCATTACGTCCTGCTTCGCAGATGCCGCCCAGCTCTTTGGACTTGAGGTCAGTCTGAAAAAGACAGAGGTCCTTCATCAGCCGGCACCCAAGGAAGAGCATCGCCCTCCCCACATCACCATCGGCGAGTCCGAACTGAAGTCTGTACACCAGTTTACCTACCTTGGCTGCATCATCACGTCAGACGCCAAGCTGGACAAGGAGCTGGACAACAGGCTGGCAAAAGCGAACAGTGCTTTCGGGCGACTATTCAAGCGGGTGTGGCACAATCAACAGCTGAAAAAAGGCACCAAGATCAGCGTGTACAGAGCTGTCGTCCTCACCACCCTGCTGTACGGTTCCGAGTCCTGGGCCCTCTACCGCAGCCAACTACGACTCCTCGAACGCTTTCACCAGCGCTGCCTGCGTACCATCCTGGGCATTCACTGGAGTGACTATGTCACCAACGTCGAGGTCCTTGAACAGGCGGAAACTGTGAGCATCGAGGCTTTGCTGCTGCGGACACAGCTTCGCTGGGCGGGGCACGTCTCCAGGATGGAGGATCATCGCCTACCCAAGATCACTCTGTTCGGCGAGCTCGCCACTGGACACCGAGACAGAGGGGCACCAAAGAAGAGATACAAAGACGGTCTCAAGAAGTCACTTAGTGCCTGCCAAATCGACCACCACCAGTGGTCTTCGCTTGCCGCGGACCGTGACACCTGGCGCTCCACCATTCACAAGGCAGCCGTCTCCTTTGAGGACTCTCGCAGAGCTAACCTTAAGGACAAGCGGCTCAGAAGAAAAAACAGAGCTGTCGTAACTCAGAACCCTGACCAGACCTTCCCCTGCAGCCACTGCGGTCGAACCTGCCTGTCCCGGATTGGCCTCCGCAGCCACGAAAATGCCTGCAGACGACGTGGGCAAGCCCTATAGAATCTTCGTTCGCGAAGTCAAGCCAAGAGAGAGAGAGAGAGAGAGAGAATAACCTCAGAATCTCTCTCTCTCTCTCTCTCTCTCTCTCTCTCTCTCTCTCTCTCTCTCTCTCTCTCTCTCTCTCTCTCTCTCTCTCTCTCTCTCTCAGTCCCTTGCTACGAAACAGAAAGTGCGGCGGAGACCGCACAACGTTTATCACCACACCACATTAATTGAGACAACCTTGTAACCCGTGGTCGTGAGTGTTGTGAAGGATTTACACGTACCCAGTTGTCGCTGACTGTGTTGATGTGGACCAGGTTCAGAATGTCCACCATGGAAGCTGACCCAGGGCCCGTCAGAGGGATGCTGCGCGCAGGAAAAAAAAAAAGGCCGGGGGTTCAGTTAAGCATGAGTGAGCGGAGCACCTTGCTTAATGACCGGTGCAGGACTAAGCTCACTCAATCAAACAGCCCCGGGTTCCAATCCGGGTTTGTGTGCTGGTCTGCGATCTTAGATCATACGGTTAATAGCTGTAAGGTCTAAATCACAGACCAGCGCACAAATACTGATGCACTGACAGGTTAGGTTTGCGTGTGCCCAAGAAACATTCACAATTATTATATCACAATTTTGATCTTGACTTCTATGCTGCCTTGACTAACACTGGTGCAATTATATGTAACAAGCAACAAGTGGTTTTTAGTCCTCACCACGTCTTCATCTCCGTCAGGATGTCGGATCCAACGATAAGAACCAGTCGAAACCGCTTCTCGCAGGACCAGAAAAATGGGTGCCTGTTGATGATAACAATGCATGAATAGTATAAAAGAATTATTCAGAACAAACTGTGTATAACAAGTTTGTGGCATAAAAGGAAACGTAAATGATTTGCACCCAACTGAATTACTTTTTTTTAAGTGGCTCAACTGACCTTTGCGACCTTGACCTGTCGGACAGGTAACTGAAATAAGCAAGTGTACAAGTGTCCTAGCAAAAGGAATGAGATGGCATTTGTATCTGCGAAATTTACGTTAAAAATGCATTTTGACATCTTTGTCAGTTCCTTATGACCCTCGACCTTTGCGAAAGATCCACCCAATTAGTTTGCATTGAAAGGTTTCATCATCCGCTGCCTTTGTGTCAAATTTAAGTCAAGAGTTTGCAAAAACGCTGATAAAAACTAGAATTCGCCGAACACTTGCGACCCTTGTCCTGTCTGAAGAGTCATCCAAATTAGTATGCGTAGAAGGTCTTCCCATCGGGTGTCTCTGGACGAAGTTTAAAGTTGAAGTTGAAAATATTATTGGAGAAAAACACAATTGTCAAAATATGGCTAATACTGACCTATTTCTTGACAACATCTCCATGGGACCTCCACCTTTAATATCGGTCATTGAAATTAGTATTTTTAGAAATATCTTGCCACAAAGTATCCCTGGGCTAAGTTTGAAGAATGTGGCCTTAATAGCCTCCAAGAAAATGCCAACCTTAAAGTTTACCACGGACAGCGGGGCAGACTCACGACGGCGCACGAACGACGTACGGACGACCACTGGCCCAATACATAAACTCACTTTTGCTATCACACGTGAGTCAATAATAATAATAATAATAATAATAATAATAATAATAATAATAATAGTATTATTATTATTATTATTATTATCATCATCATCATCATCATCATCATCATCATCATCATCATCATCATCATCATCATCATCATCATTGTTTACCTCAAACATGTGTCAATAGACGGTCTGGCCTCGGGATCTGATTTGATCATGGCGGACACAAGATGGTCGGCTTCCTGGCTGACATGCGTAGGGCGCGGTGTGTTGTGACGTAGGTTGCTCTCTACTTCCGCTGCGCTGTCCCCGTACGGGTGACGCCCGCCAGTTAGAATGTAGTGCAGCAACATCCCGGCCACCTGAGAGAGACGCTTCTGTTACTGCAGTGGATTTTAAATTTAGAATGTGTTCAACCTGTGTGCTGGTCTGTGAATTTGGACCTTACGGCTGGAAGTGTTCATGGGTTGGCCATCAAACGTGTAAATGTTTCCCAGATGTTTTAGGTCACAAAACGTATCCCGCGTACATTCATCTAAGCGAAAAAATGCAAATAATATAATATGCACATTTTCAGGTGTCACAGTCATTTGTCATAATGACCTTGTTGTGGCTCTGTACATGAAGGTTACGCAGTGCTAGTCTTGACAGGGCTAATGATGTAATCGTTATGAATTTGGATCACTGTGCTGAACAGTTTGCTTTTCTGCCTTGTGGACTTATTTCAACGCATTTACTCCTAATACAGCTCGAAAACGCTCTCCACCATCAGTGTCTTGACATATTATCTGCCGGCATGTTTATTATTGTATTATAACAATGAATATCTTCATGGACGTCCTCGCTTTTGCCAAATAACGGCAGCTATGTAGTGTAGACATTTGCAGTAACGAGTTTATTTTTCCCTCTGAAAAAAAGGGAGGTTTTGGTTCCTTGAGAGTTCAGTTTTTTCGGGTAAAATTCATTGTACATTTGAATCGCTTAAACACATTCGAAACGTACTGCATTTGGATACATGGCTTTAAGCCGCGTATCCGGATGCGGCACAGGCCAAACGAGTTAACAATAACCTGATTGAAAGTACCTGAATGTCTGCCCGGAAGCTAGGCTCCGTGTGAGTGCCGGCAGCATGTTCTGTGGCACGCCAGAACCTCGCGTCTCCTGCTGTAAAAATAATAATACCGTTATTATATAGGCGCTTTTCTCAATTTTTGGGCAAATAGACTCAAAGCGCCGCGAACTGAAACCCAACACGCACACTCACGTAACAGACACGGATTTACGCCATTTAAGGCAAACACAGTACAAGACAGACGAAGGGCCAGTTCAGCTACTGAAGTTACAGAGATTTTTGATCGCTTGTATTTGAAATTTGTAAAGTGGCCTGAAACCGGTACCAAAGTGTGGGGGGGTGGGGGGGGGGGGGGTGGAAGAACCGGAGTACCCGGAGAAAAACCCCCGACGGGGGTCCGTCCGAATTAACGGTGACACTTACCAGAGGAGAAAAGTCTGACGCCGGAACCCGCCGGTAAACATTAACTCAAGCAAAGCGCTCCGCATCAGTAGATGCGGAAGCGTCGTATAGCGTTGCCACCGGCAACGCTGTACGCCACTTTCGCAGATACTGATGAGAGGCACCTTAAATGATTTAGCCCTTTGGTTGCCGGTAGCGATTTTGGTCGAGGCGATTCCTGTAGGAATCACCTCGACCAAAATCGCTACCGACAGCCAAAGGGTTAATCGTAACTCTTGCCGTGCAGTGCCTTCCCCAACATCTTCATTCAATCTTACAGATATAGCCTATCCACTTTCATTCTTGCAACTTAGTTTAACATTGCAGTGGCATTTATTGATAACAGAAAGACTGATTGGATTTAGTGGCGTCATTATACCTAGTGACGTCATCTTGTCGGGAAACTCTCGAGAGCCGGACCTAACTGTAGACATGACGTCACGCAGACCGTAACCCGCCAGACGAAGCCGTCCGTCACAGTCCACGAAGATCCACCCAGGCTGCAATGTCAGACAAAACGTTTCACCTTAGAGTGGTTAATTTATTTTTCTTCCTCTCTTTCCTAGACGAGTTCTTTCAGAAAAGACCAACGAATAAAGCCAGACGCTACCAGAGTGGACTCCACTCATTCTATGAAAAAAGCAAATACCGCACACGAGTCTAAACCCTGGCTAAAAGAAAATAACGAGACAACCAGCAACTAAAGCTTAATCAAGTAGCTAATAAACCAAGGCAGCAACTAACAATCCATTAATATTAACAACCATAACAATACCAACAACGAAAAGAAGCACACTGCCAGCAAACCAAACAACGAACAAACCAAGACTGGCACAGCGTTAAAGTTTCACCACGGACGATGGCAGACGGACGACAGAAGACGAACAACAGACTTTCATTATCGTACGTGAGCCAAAATGAGCAGCCGACCAACTATAGCATAATGAACCAACCAACCCACCAAGCAACCGACCAAACAAACCAACACAGCAGTCGATAGCCGCACCATGAGGTTTCCATGAGGGACGGCAGAGTGGAGGTACTTGAGCCCCTTCAGCATCTGCCAGGCCAGGCGGTTAGCGGACAGCGGGTCTTGGCGATGGTCCAGCCGCACTATACCCACGTACTCGTCCAGAGTGTAGTCACACAGCTCCATGGCTAGGTACACCCTCCCGGCACACTCCCACACCGCCTGTGGACATAACATTTGTCTACAACTAAATTTGCGACACACGACTGCAGTATTTTATTTTCTCTGTGATTTGCGACAAAACATCGTATACGACGTTTTGTCGCAAATCACAGAGAAAATAAAATACTGCAGTCGCGTGTCACAGCCTGGTACTTCACGAAAATATTATTACGTAATCATCATGATTCGCAAAATGAACCGGAGATGGGAGGCGTGACACTAGATAGAATCATGCTCTTCTTCTTTAAGAAACAAACAAAACCCACAAAAATAACAAAAGCCGCAGTGCAAAAAATGCACAAAGTTCACACATTAAGTGGCCCCAAGCATCCCACTACTTCTCATGAGAATTTATGTTTCTTGCTTGAAAGGGGTGTCCTCATTGACAAAACCAGCTTGATGGACACGTCCGAGGTTAACCCCTGCACTGCCTAGAAAAAATGAACACGACCCAGCTGCAAGAGGCATTGATGCTCATGAGCCCCCGCGACTGCTGGAAGGGGGGGGGGGCTCGTGAGGATCTATGTCTCTTGCTGAGACCAAATAATATCCCTGATCCTTGGACGGTTGTGACTTTTGATCGTTGAATGAAGTCAAACTGCAGAAACAAAATATACATCCATTGACAGGGAAGGGGTCAACTTGCGACTATTACGAAGACGGCGCCTGCCGCAGTTATCGTGGTCCCTGTGTACTGATTGCACTTTCTAGGGGCATTGCCTACCTTCCTTCGCCTGATTCTGTTTCAGAATTAACTCCAGACTGTCCCTGCATATACTGCATATATAGCGCGCTGCCTATACAGCCTTTGTCCTGACTGATCTAGGTTCACCTCTTCTCATGCTGGGAGGTGACTGCCCACCTTGTATCTAAGGACGAAGTGGACGTCGGGCTCACTGTCGGCGGCCACTGCGGCCATGAGGCGCGTGTCGAGCGCGTGGCGCGTGCGGTCCAGCGCGAGCACCCCAACCTCTGTACCGTCCGTCAGAAAACCTAGGATCAGTGGGTGGCTACCGCTGGAAAACGTGTAAATGTTCGGCTTTAGCGCCTGCATGGATAAAAGCAGCGAACACAGCCGAACTGCAAGAGGCACAGACCCTCATGAGCCCCCGCGGTTGCGGGGGCTCATGAGGATCTGCGCCTCTTGCTGCAGCGGCTTGGGAGGTGGAGGTGGGAGGAGAAATCATAAGGATCTTTCACTTTTGCAAGAGCCAGCAAATTGAAATTTAGGTCTAGGTCTTCCCACTGGGGGTCCTAATTGTATTGGTTAGTGTGGACAGCTATTTCGGCCAAGCAAAGAAGACAATTGGCCAAGCACAGAAGAAAAAGTAACAAAAACAGCATTGCAGACTTACGTGCGTCCAATGTTGAACTCCATGGACCTAGCAGGCAACACGATTTTGCCGTACTGGCGCCTCATTGTCCACGGCATGTCAAGTATCTGTTTCAGCCACGTGCGCCATCTCCGGCTTCCCCCGCCCTCCTGCCAACATCCCTCCTCCTCCCCGCCCTCCGTCCAGCTGACGATGCGAGGAGCGAACACCCGTGAGCTCCAGGGCCAGTCGCTGACGGCGGGGTCGTCAGTGTGGTCATCTGCGATGTCCACTTCTTTTATCTTTTGATGAAAAGTCATTCTCGTAGTTATCCCAATAAGGGTCGTCTGCAATTTTCACTTCTTTCGTTTGGTGCTTAAAAATTTATTAGGGAGGACTCATCAAGTTAGAGAGTAAAGGTCCTCGGGCCGATGTCGGCCGTTGTTGGCCCGAGGACCTTTTTCTCACAGACATGTACTTACTTCGCTCAAACTTTTCCCCCAAGTGAGTACCAAGTTCGGAATACATCCATCTTTCATTAGATTCTTTGCGAACAAAAATTCGACCATTCTAGTTCAAACTCAGTGCCAGATTATTGTTGCTATCATCCATGTATGTCCCACCCAGCCACCTTCAAACCCATCCACTCATCCACTCACCCATCCATCCATCAACAAGCCGCATATAAGCATGCGGCACGTCTCAAATTTTAATGAGCTGATGAGAACAGTTTCCATCCAGCCATTCTTCCTTACCTCCCCCTGGTGTGCCGCGTTCCTGTCCGTGTGCCTGCTGCCCAGTTCTTTTACTAGGGCCCTCCAGCCTGCAGTCTGCCGACTCGTGTTGCACTTCCTGGAACTCGCGGTCTCCGAACTCGATGATTTGGGGTCGTCCTGCGGACCCAGCACGTCTCGCAGGCGGACTCCATACAGGGAAGCGTAGTAGTCGAGATCGTGGAAGAGAACGGAGTGCTTGAGAAGCTGCTCGCCGCCCATGGCTCTCAGACGCCTGCGGATCTGATCAATGGCGATCTGCTGGAGAAAGTAGCTGTTAGAGAACACGCTCTGGAAGAGGTCGCCCTCCGTCATGTCGTGGATAGACGGAAACACGTCCAAAGCACTCGGCTTCTCGCTGGGGTCGTCGTCTCGTAGAGTTTCGGGGAAGAGGACCGGTGGGGATTCAGGACGTCCCAGGGAGTGCTCTGATGCGGAGTTGGAAGACGCCAGTAAGTCTGAGACCATGGATTCTTGGTTGGCTTGATTCATGACGCCATCGCCGGCTTCTCGAGTCCAGTCGGGTATATTGACAGACGGGGTGTGAGATCCATGTTCTCTCTCTTTGCCGTCGGGTGCTGTTCTTTGAGGACGGCCGTGTCCGACAGCCAGCCAGGATTTAACAATCCTGGAACGAGAATCTTGAGACACGTCCCTCTCGGGCAGGGTGGATAGATCTGGGTAATGGCTGACCGCACTCTGTTCATTGTACACGGTACCCGAGGGAAGCAGACCCATATTGCCGTATATCCCTTGGAAAATGCTACTGCCGTCTGTCAGACCGCCACACCTTTCTCTGGTTCTATCGTAGCTGTAGGCTTGCAAATTTCCCACAGCCGCTCGCAGAAAGCCAGGAGCCAGACACTCCTGCAGAACAGTAGCTGATGACGTGGACGATGCGTGAGGCGACGCCTGGCGGAAGCTGTCGTATCCGGTCAAGTAATAGGAGCTGGACGACTCTGGCGTGGGCGAGTGAAAATCATCGGGCTGAATCTCGCTCCTGTGTTCGGTTGGGGAGCTCTGCTGGGACTCTGAGTCTGAAGACCTGGCCACTGACACCACTACTGACTTGCCTCTCGGATTTGTTTCCACCTGATTATAGAACGCGCTTTCATCCCAGTTATCAGAGACCGGCCGATTTGTTGTATGATCGTATCTGTATTCTGCCGCTTTCTCCCGCGCGTTGACATTATACTGGTTGCAAGTGACGAACGCCTGCGTTGATTTGATATTGCATCTCTCTGCTGAAGCCATCAAGGATGTACGGTTTGCTGCTGATTGTTCCTGTTGCTCCTTTCTTTCAGGATCTTTCCACATGAAGTCCATCTTTCGAGTGCTGTCCACACCACCTGCTGCAACAGACAGACCATACAAATCGTTTGCGTCGCAGGCTAGTTTACCGAACACGAGTGTCTTGTCTGGAAAGCTAGAAGCTTGTGTACGATTCTGCGGAGAGGTCCAGTCGGCCAGGCGGCTTGTAGCAAGTGGACGTCTGACTCTGTCTGCTTCACCCACGCTTCTCCATAGCTCGGTTTTACTGGGCTGTGAAATACCATTCACTAGACTCGGCTTGCTAGAATCATAGAGTCTTTCCTCGTTATTCTGTTTAGCTGCTGGCTGTCTTCTCAAAAGTTCTTCCGCGCACAGCGCTTCACTGGACGTTGTGGCTTTAACCTGGTTGTTTCTGGCAACGTTTTGTGCGTATGTTGACAGCAGCATGGAAGCCGTTGAGCGCTCATCTTGAAAGCTGGTGAAAGTTTGCCCAGTAGATGCAGCCGAGGCCTCCGTGGTTCCAGGCTGAACCGTTATATTTTGGCTAAGTTTCTCCGGCCAGCCTGACTCTTGATGACTCCGTTGTGCTGCCGTCCGGATGTTTGCCGCTTGTCCATTTGTCCACGTCGACTGCTTCCAGGTAAAGGGAGAATTAGATATGAACGACTCACTCTCTGACTTGTCCTGCGTGCTCTCAGCAACGTAATCTGCGCTCGGAAGAAGGTTCGGCGAGGCTTTCGATGTCTGGGACACCGCCGTGGAACAGAGAAAGTCTACTGGAAGGTTGGCAGGCAGGGACTGTGGGTCCGAACTGAACAGCCCTTGGGCCAGCGCGGATTGCCACATCCACTCTGACAGCGCTTCGTACAGCACGCTGGGATCCACACCACTGGCGTCGGCCTTGGCGCTAGCGAAAGCTGAAGACATTGCAGACTGGCGGACACCGGAGCTGGCAAACTGGGCCATGTCTTCATTACGCCCGAAGAACGCTTCCATCACGCGGTCACTCTGACCGTACGCGCCAAAACCAAACGCACCGTCTGCTTGAAGGTCATCCTCCTCCTGGTTTTCCTGCAGAGCGCTGTCGTCGTTATCGGCCAGGGGCGGAAACTCCTCTTTGTACGACTCTTTACGGGGGCGAGAGTCTGCCTGTATGGAAAACACGCGCTTCTTTACAGTTTCCATTATTTCTTTAGTTTATCCAATCATAATATGGATCGACCATGATACATGTAGTTCAAGGGTGGCGCCAGAGTACCCACGAAGCAAAGGACCCTCGGGTCGACGTCGGTTGAGCACGACTCTGGACACCATCCTTGAATTATTATGATCAATATGTCCCTTAACCCCTTCACTGCCGAGAAAAAAGTAAAAACGATCCAACTACAAGAGATGAGGATCTGTGCCTCTTGCTGAGGTCAGTTTGTATCCATTCTATTTGGACGGTGTTGGCTTTTGGTCGTTGAATGAACCAAGATTTCAGAAACAAAAATGTAAGTACGGTGTACATACAGTGGCAGGGAAGGGGTTAAAGTGGCATTAAACTTAAACTCCAACATTTGGAAATTTTGACCTTAGAGCCCAGTGCTTAAAAAAAACCCGACAACTTCTGCTATACGAAAAAAGAATGAGGGCATAGGTTTTCGTGGTATCGTTTTGAATACGCCGTCCATAGATGAGTGAAATGTTTGAGCTGGAATCCATGCCGTGGGGCCTCAGTTTTGTGTCCACTGAACATCCGCTAATTTTAACCCGTTCAGCGCCTGCTGACGCATACTGTATTTTTGCTATCTTTGTTAATTCAAGCCCAAACATGGACTCAGAAACATGGATTCTGAGTGGTGTCAGCAAGAGGCATAGATCCTCATAAGCTCCCGAAACCGAGGATCTATGCCTCTTGCAGATGTGTGGTGTTCATATTTTCTCGCCACGGAAGGGGTTAGCCATAACCACAAAGACTTACTCCCATCATATGATATCAGTTTGATGCTGACTGAGTGCATGTCTATGCTTCATTTGCACGTAAGGGCATGCTACCTGGTATAGCTGTACAAATTTCTCACGTACTTGCTGGCTGTGCTGCAGTTGGCTCTCAGGGGGAACCTGTTCATGATGCGCTGCCGGGGACACTCGAGCTGGTGGGGCATCGATGTGGGGCGTGCTGTGACCGCCGTACCGAGCCACGTCCGCCCACCTCACCCCACCCCCTCCTCCACCACCTCCCCCCTTCCCTTTGCTGCAGCCGGCCACGTCATCCACTGGGGAGTACGTATGCTTGGAAACGGTGGCCATCAGATGGCATTCCTCCAGCAGCTGCAGGTCTCCATCTGCGGTGACGTCGGTATCCGTGCTGTAGTCCGAGGCGTGTGTCTGGGACAGCCGGCTGCACCCTGCGTCATCTTCTGTGCCCTGCGACTGTTGGTGCATCTACGACAGAAATCGGGTCTCAACACACACGTTAGAACATGTTAGAACATGTGTGTTGAAGGCCGATTTTCTGTCTTGGATGCATCATGATATCAAGTGCACTTTCCTAAGCAGCAGCGTTTCATTACGTGGCCGAGATGAGGCTGGGGTTGTCATTTTGAGCATTTATCAAATGACTACTGCACATCTTGTGACCACTAACATGTATTGTCCCTATTTCCTAGTGATCTTTTTATTTAATGTACCAAATCGTTCGATTTTTTGTTTCTTCCCCTCGGGAACTGTATTTTGGTTTCCTCGCGATATCGGAAGTAGAACTGGGAATCCCTGCGCTGGGCACATACCTTGGGGTTGGCGTGAGAATACGCCGCCAGAGTTTCTGATGATCTAGCCGGCCTGCACTCATCCTGATGACGTTGTGGCGGCTCCTTGAAGCTCTGGCGGTTCTCGGCGAGATCATTGTGAAGGCCAGCCAGGCGCAGCTTCAGGGGATAGGTTCGCTTGCCTCCGACCATCACCCACTCGTCTTCGTTGTCTCGGGGGTCGGACCCAGATCTTGAGGTGAAATCAGAGTAATACACTAGGAAATCAGAAGTAGGTCAAACTGCACGCGTTTCGAAAAACTGGATTAAAAGACCGAACATGCCATATAGCTCATGTTTGTCCTGGCTTTTAATCCACTGTGTTCGTCTAAATGCGTGAAAATTTTGACCCACTTTGATTTTCGTAAGTCGTCTACTGCAGACGTCCGAAGTTTGACGTTACCGTAACTGGTCAGACAAGAGTGAGGTTACGTTTACACTGGACGACTCCTAACAACAAACGAAAGCAAAGTCATGTTATATAACCAGCTTGCACCATTAGCATAGATTCTCATCAGCCTTCCGGGCTCATGCGGATATATGCCTCTTGGAGATGTTTGGGGTGTTGTCTATGCTAATGGTGGAAGCGGCTTGTCCGCCGTGACCTCTTTCGTTATTGGGAGTCGTTTGACGCAAACGAAACCTCAGTAATATGTACTACTCCAACGAGGCACTGCACAGCTAACGTCGCGCGTGAGCGTGAATGTGCACGTGCTGGTGCGCGTAATTCTGAGACTGCACGTGCAGGGCAGACCATATCTGACCAAAGACCCCATGGCCAAGAGCTAACCTTGGCGTAAGAACAGCAGCCACAGCCGTTTCGGCCACATCCTGAATGCCATCGGGACCAATAGTCAAGGGGATGTCATCCAGGACGTCAAGCAGCCGGGATTTGCCTCCCGTCGATTCGCTTACCCCAGAACCAAACCCGTACTTGTCACCCACTGAAAATGAAAATACAAAAAGCAGGTTGTACACACTGGAAGGGGGGAGAGGGGTGGGGGGTGGGGAGGGGGGGGATCATGACAGTCAACAAAAGGTCCACTGTAAAACTATAAATATTTACAGCTAGAATGATAACTGGGATGACCGCCCCCCAAGTTGCCTGAGCCCCATGATTTCACGGGGTCATGAAACAGAAAAATGGCTGCCATCGCAAAACAGAGTAGTGACAAACAATTCATGTACTTTTTGATTAAGCTTTTGTATGCCTTACCGGCACGTGCACTTTGCTTTTTCGCAATTAAGTGTTTGTAGTTTGTTTTTTTTAGACCCATTACTTCTTACAAAATCAATTAACCACCACATTTCTCATTTTGTCAAGCAAACAAGTTTGAAAAAACCCACATGTTTAGAGAACTGCACACCATAATTTATATAACAAAAGAATGTCTGTCCGTTGCGAATGGACTTGAAATGTGTTTATGGCTGCGTTTCTATTGGAAGATAATGGTGAGGTTTTGTTTGAAACGAACGACGTCATGGCGGTTAGCCTGTATCTACCATACGCCTAGACAACACTCCAAACATCTCCAAGAGGCATAGATCGTCATGAGCCCGGGTTCCCGGCCCCGGCCCGTGAGGATTTATGCCTCTTGGAGATGTTTGGAGTAGTGTCTAAGCTGCGTATGCTACAAGCTGGATATCCGCCGTCACTTTGCTCTCATTCGTCGTTGGGAGACATCCGGCGTAAACGATACCTCACCAGTTCATATGCATATGAACTTTTAGACCTATATCAGTGGCGCGGGCTTTCATTTTCTGCTTCATCCGATGCTGTCGTTTCTTTTCCCTCTTCCTCTCTTTACGGCTTTTCTCTCGCTCTTCCAGCTCCAGCAGCTCTCGAACCTTCTCCTCGTGGTCCTGAGTCTCCAGGGTCTTGAAGAAGGCCAGGAAGCGCTCCACTGTGGAGCTACGATCCAGCCTGATCTCCTTGCCGCATATCTCCACTTTGACCTCGCTTACACGCTGAAAGCAAAAAGAAACCTGTACCGTTTCTGGGAATAGTGAGGTTTGATTGCGACGCACGACTCGCAACAACGAACGAGAGCGAAATCACGACGGACATCCAGACATCTCCAAGAGGCATAGATCCTCATGCGCCCTCCGGGCTCATGAGGATCTATGCCTCTTGTAGATGTTTGGAATGTTGTCTATTCTTATGGAACTAGCTGGTTATCCGCCGTGATTTCGCTTTTTTTTTTTTGTAGTCGTTTGTTACAAAAGAAAAGTACTTGTGGTGCACTCCCCGAGTACACCCGCTAACGGTGCAGGGAGGGAAAGAGTCTACATTTCTAAGAATGGTATAATTGTTATGTCAGTAGGCGTAGATACTGTCATGAGAGAATATCTGTCCTGCGTGTCTTGTGAAAGGTCCTGTAGGTCCTGCGCAATTTTTTTTTGTTGTTGTTTGTTGAAAATTAAGATTACGAATACAATCTCGCTTTTCATAAAACGGACTTACTGTCTTGTGCCATCACAGGGCAGATAAGATATTGGAAGATTTCGTGCGACATTTTAGGGACACAGTGGCCTTCCTGCTGTGCCACGGGTCAGATCAGCTTTTACAGTCAGTTAGTCAATTTGCATCGCTTGTATTAAACATTTAAAAAGTGGTATGGCAACCGGTACCAAAATAGAGAGGGGAAGGGAGGGAGAGGGGGGGGGGGGGAGTGCCGGATTACCCACACTGAGAAACAAAGTTCACAGGTCCGCCCGAAAAAAACGATGACACGAGAGTAGGAAAGTCCCACGCCGGAACAGGTGTCGAACGTCGCACCTCACGCATTTAGTAGTGAGGTTTCGTTTGAAAACGAACAACCGGGGGGCTCATGACGATCTATGTCTCTTGGGGATGTTTGGAGCGTTGTATGTCCGCCGTTATTTCGCTCTCTTTTGTTGTCGCGAGTTGTTCGTTGCAAAAGAAACCTCACTAGTGGCAGACTTCACGCGACGCCACGGACTGACCCAGGAAAAAAACACCCCATGCCTACAAAACCCCCAAACACGCCGTCTACGCGATCAAGGGAGCTGACCTGTAGAAGTTCGTGATAGCATGTGAGGCAGCGTAGATGTGCTGTGAGCCTCTGCTGGTTGGTTGCCAGCCACTCCCTCCCTGCCTGAGTCTCAGCCAGTGCCAACACCGGTAACAGCAGCAAGGTTCTGTAAACCTCCACTCTCAGCTCCTGGCCCGGGCCGTAACCAACCTCCTGCAACAATCAGCAAATAGGGGGTTATTTGCCACTGACAAAATCTTCTCAAAATGGAGTTATTATTCAACAATCAGAATACGATCAACGGCAGTAGGTTCAGCCCATTATAGTAAGAAAAGACAGTAGGTTGCGCACCTTTATTGTGAAGGCTAAAATGGGCCGTTCCGCGGGATAGCCCCCGATCACTGCGGCATGGGTCCTCGTTAGGCATATGTACCTCAGCTTCAAAACCTGCGTTGACTGAATCGACCGGCAAGATTTTTTGCAAGTTGACATGCTATTGAGGCGGAGACGATTGTAAAGATAACCTCCTTTGACAATACCGAAGAGACGCGAAGTAATGTGATACTGTTTTCGATTGCGATCGATTTTCGGGCTTTAAAACCCTTTATTGCATAGAAAATGGGAACAATCTAATTGCAAGAGGCATAGCTCATGAGGATCTATGCCTTTTGCTGAGATCAATGTGCATCCATGTTCCTTGGACGGAGGCGGCTTCCAGTTGTTGAATGAGAAAATGTTTCAGAAACAGAATATGTTCAGTGCCAGCTGACGCAGACTGTGTTTTTGCAATCTGTGTTACTTCAACACCAAAACAATCCTAGACGTCCCAGGGACATGGATTCAAAGTGACGTCAGCAAGAGGCGTAGAGCCTCGTCAGCTCCCGCAACTGCCTCTTGCAATTTTCTCGACACTGAACGGGTCATTCCAATGTTTCGTAGACAAACGTGCAGTTTTGCCCTACTTCTGATTTGCGGTAACGTCGGTCCCTTGTTCACCTTGCTGAATCCCTGGTCAAAGTTTCTGTTCTCCAGCCTCTCCAGGATAGTCTCTGGACCGCGGGCAACTAGGAATTGCTGCACGAAGCGCTCGTCCGGGACCGAGAAGGCGCTATGCATCAGGTTACAGCACACGTGGCAGCTGGGGATAGTCGATTCCCGGGTCAATTCCCGCCGCCTCAGGACCTGCAGTGCAAGGGGAATTATACGCTCATCACATAAAGTTCCGGAACGCTTGAGAAATTGAGCATTACTGAGACCTCGCTCATGCAATACTATCTCTGAATGCGTGATTGCTTATAACGGATTAATAATAATAATAATAATAATAATAATAATAATAATAATAATAATAATAATAATAATGGTTTTATTGTGTAGAGCTAAATCCCCATTGCTAGGCTCAAAGCGCTTTATAAAATCATGTGATGTGATGCAGGGCGCACGCTAGCTCCTTAACCGCAGCACCACCTGCCCGAGCAGTGTCCGCCAACTGTACGTGCACGGTCAGCAGACACTACACAATCAGCATGGCGAGCTAAAGGAAAGAGCACAGTTATGACAATAAACAATTTAATGTTCGTAAAAAGACAGAGTACGAGCAAAACAAAAGCACACAAGACATCTAACCAATAACAAAGCCAATTAAACGTTCTTAAAACAAGAAAGTCAAAGCCATTATGGCTCTTGTGTATGACCGATTTACATATGTGTGACCTTTGTGACCAGGGCTGGATTCTGCAGCAGCAAAATCCAGGTTTTCTGAAAACGTAAGCATTTTTCACACATCTGTCAACCCCCCTGACCCTTGACCTTTGTGATGAGTCGACTAAATTAGTATGCATAAGAAGGTCTTATCGTCAGCTATTTTTGTGCCAAATGTGGTTGAAAAATTAGCAAATATGTGGATAATACCTACAATTTTATATTTTAAAAAATTGGCATTTTACACACATTTGCCAGCCTCTTGTACCCTTGACCTTTCCAAGAGGTCATCCAAATTAGTATGCATAGATAGGTCTTACCATCAGGTATATCTGTACCAAATTTGGGTTTGAAGTTGTGAATAGTATTTGAGAGAAAAAAACATCTTTTGTCAAAAACATCTTTTGTCTCTGACTTCAAGAGGTCGTTGAAAACTCACCTCTTCAAGCTTTACTTTAAATAACTGCCAGTGTTTGATGCCTTAGTTGTAGTTCTGTAATCCTCCTTGTTTAGAATGAATGTTAATTAGAACATAAATTATTATGTATGCATTGTTGTTTAGTTCATTGTAAAAGTGGTGTGTTCGGGTATTGTGCTTTATTTGTTATGTGCATATGTCATTGCATTTTTATTTTTGTGCACATATTGTAAAGCGCTTAAAGCTTGTGATTAAGATTAAGAGCTATATAAATACTCATTATTATTATTATTAAAATATGGCTATTTTTTACCTATTTCCGGTGCTCTCTTGACCCTTGACCTTTTGAGGGATCTATTTCGGACCTATTTCCTAAGACCTTGTGACCCTTGACCTTTCCGAGGGGTCATCCAAATTAGTATGCATAGATAGGTCTTACCAGCAGGTATCTCTGTAGCAAGTGTGGGTTTGAAGTTGTGAACGGTATTTGAGAAAAAAACATCTTTTGTCAAAATATGGCTATTTTTCACCTATTTTCTGAGCTCTTGTGACCCTTGACCTTTCCGAGGGGTCATCCAAATTAGTATGTATAGAAAGGTCTTACCATCAGGTACCATCAACATGCCACTTGCCAGAAGGAATGTTTTTAAGAAGTCTTTTATTCCAACTGCTGTCTCGATTTTGAACTCTCGTTTATAACGCCGCGATAAGTATGATCTACTTAACATTACCTCCCATCTTGTGACAGATTGCTTGTGATAGATTGCTGCAATGATAATTTTTATGATATGTTCCTGTAGCGTTTGTTAATGTCTTATATTGTTGTTTCATGACGAGCCGAAAGGCAAATTTCTGTCGTGCCCTGACTCGAACAGACAATAAAGTTGTATTGTATTGTATTGTATTGTATTGTATTGTATTGTATTGTATTGTATTGTATTGTACCTTTGTACCAAGATTGGGTTTGAAGTTGTGAATAGTATTTGTGAAAAGATAAATTATGTCAAAATATAGCTAATTTTGACATATTTCCTGATCCCCTGTGACCTTGACCTTTGTAAGAGGTCACTCAAATTGGTATGTTTAGAAAGGTCTTGCCACGAAGTATTCTTGGACCAAGTTTGAAGACTGTGGCCTGAATAGTCTCCGAAAAAAAAATGCCAACGTTAAAGTTTACCACGGACGACGGACGGACGGACGACCACTGGCCCAAAACATAGACTCAATTTTGCTTCGCAAGTGAGCCAATAAACATAGCACGCTTATAAAAATAAGCATTCCTCGCGTCTAAAAAAATACTTGCTATTTTGTCACCTTGGTGATTTTTGCGCCAGAAATGTTGCCTAATTGTAAGTATGTTTGCTTAATCTTTAATACCGCCCAGTGTCGTTTCTGAGGTGTACTTTAAAGAATGTCTGCTTTCCCAATGCGCAAAAGTCCATCGGGCCGACGTCGGCCCGATGGACTTTTGCGCATTGGGTTCTGAATATATCCAGACTTCTTGACGAGACGACTGTATGGTTTGGTTGTTTGAAGTTGACGTCTTTGGAAATTACTTTGACTAGAAAAATGCATGTGAAACGGCAGGTGTTCCTTCACTTTTTGTGACTTGTGAATGTTCATCAGTATGTGTACTGGTCTAGGACATTTATGACCTTACGGCCCCAGGACTGAAGAGCTAAAGTCACAGATTCTGACCGTGAGGGCAAAAGACAGTAAGTCCATGTTTGTAAAAAGCGAGATCATCATTGACAATTTTTAAAAAAAATTAAATCTCGCTTTTCACAAAAAATGGACTCTCAATCATTTGTCAGCACAGAGGTAGATGAGTCACAGATTCTCATGCAAGAGTCATAGATCCTCGTTAGCCCGCGTAAGTGCGCGGGCTAACGAAGATCTATGACTCTTGCCTGTTGTAGACGGGGTTTCCCTTCTCTTTTTTTTTTTTTTTTTAATTTAGCATTATTTTGTCCCAGTCACCGACCTGCACCATGGCGCCTATGAAGTCGCACTCGTGCAGTGTGTCGCGGAGTGAGAGGTCCGAGGTCAAGATGAAGACGGCCGGCAGCACGTAGACCCCCGAGGCCAGCTGAGCCTGCATTTTCTCAATACGGCGCTGGGGAGCAACAGAACCTTAACTCCTTGAGCCCCGACACACCACAGCAAGATATGGATCGAGCATGATAGTTCAAGAGTGGTGCCAGAATAGCTTGGCGCCCATAGGCTGCAAGCTATTCTGGCACCATCCTTGAACTATCATGCTCGTTCGAGCTATAGAACTGTAATACAGTCTCTCAGAGGGCAACGCCAAAATTTGTGGATTTCGGTCCTGCTGACGAAACAACTGGGCGGGGAAAAAAACCGCGAGTGACGCGTCTTTTCCGCCAAGCGGTGTCGTCAGTAGCAGTCAAGGGGGTTAGTTAACCCGTGCAGTGCCAGCTGACGCACACTGTGTTTTGCAATCTTCGTTAATTCAAGAAAAAATCCTAGATGCCCTAGGAACATGGATTCAAAGTGGTGTCAGCAAGAAGCATAGATTCTCATGAGCACCCGCAACTGCGGGGGCTCATGAGGATCAATACCTGTATCGGTTGGGTGATGTTCAAGTTTTCTCGGCACTGAATTGGTTAGTACAATGAGGATGAAAAGAGTTAGGTAGGTACGCCGGGTGACGAGGCTTTGTGGTGACGCACTTTCCCCTAGGGAAGCAGCTTTAATATTCCTCTCCTATACAGTATGAATAAAAAGTTCCAAATTCTATCGTCGTCTGCGGCAAAGAGTAACCCAAATATATCCATGCAACTTTCCACCACAGAAGACATACCATAAAGACCATCATATTTTGATTATTGATTATTGATAAAACTGACGACCTACAATATTTTTTCGACGTCATTCTTTGCAATTTTTTTTCTTTTAGTGTTCCAGAATGCGACATCTCTCTCGAATTCGTGTCCTGCATTGACGTGAACAACTCAAAATAACGTTAACTACATATGTTAAGCCTGACCTTCGATTTCAGCTTTTATTAATCGAAAGCGAGGCATGTTGTAACCTTCACAGTATGAAAATTTCCAAATAATAGCAAACGGTTGAGTGAATGTTAACCCTTTCAGCGCCAACGCCCTGCAGCAGGAGATTGATTGACCATAATAATTCAAGAGTAGTGCCCGAATAGCGTGGCGCCTGAAGGTACATAGTCGTTAAATAACACTTCCAAAATTCGGGAAATGCACCCGCGGCGCTAAAAGGGTTAATAAACTGCAAAATCTTGATGTGCGTTACCTTGCAGAAGAAGTGTTTGTCTTCTGGTCTCAGCTTTCCCAGCAGGTATCCAGCCAGAAAATCGTGTTCACCCTCAGCCGCCTGACAGAAGGCCGTGTTGCCATTCTGTGCAATCGAGAAAACCGAATGGCTAGTTCTAAATCGCCAAAGACTCTGTTTGGTAATGCTATGTGTTACTACAAGTATTTTTGTCTTTGTGTTACACATTGTCAGTATTCGGGATTTTGCTTTGTATTTTGCTTCTTAATGCCTTCACTGCAGTTAGCGAAGTTTGTTTCTAAACTTTTTGTTAACTCAGCGCAACTACGGGGGCTTATGAGGATATATGTCTCTTACACTTGTCGATTTTTTTCTACTTGTCAAAGGGATAACAGGTCGCTTGGCAAGTTGTTCGTTTATTAGTTTGTTTAGAGAGGTAACCTACCTTGTCCTCCAGCAGCAAACTGGCCCCTGCCGTTAGAAGTCGCTGTGCGGTCGGCTGGTCGCCATTGATGGCGGCGATGTGCAGAGCTGTCTGGCCAGCCTAGACACAAAACTTTTTATTATGTGTATCTGTGTCAGTTTCTGCACCAAGAGACGTACTGAACATCATATTTTAAAAAGATTGTCGACAGATGTTGTTTGGAAATCAGAAGTAGGCCAAAATTGCACGTGTTTCGACTAAAACGGTGGATTAAAAGCCCTGTTTGTTCAAGCTTGTTTTAATCCACCGTTTTGCGTGACGACCCTCAGTTTTTGACCTACCTTTTTTTTCTTAATTCTTTTTCTATCTGGATGGCCGCGTTCAACCTGTTGGCTCAGCTCGCAGGCTTCAGAGATGAATTTCCGAATGTCATTCCCTGTTCCATTGTATTTGTTACAGAAACAAATCTGACTTCCCTCGGCTGTGTTTGACTTCATCAACAGGGGTGGGAAAAAAATCGTGTTAGCTGGTAGTGTCCTTTTCCCCCTATTTCCTCATATTTCTGTTTGTCATTCTTCCTTTCGTTTATCTTTCTGGTTTTACGTACGTACGCTGTTCTGTCGATTGACATCGGCGCCCTTCTGAATGAGGAACTGAACACAACTCTCCCACTTGCGCTCAGCCGCCAGGTGCAGGGCCGTGTTGCCAGACTGTTGGACGAAAGATTTAACCCTTTGGCTGTCGGTAGCGCGTTCTGTCGAGATGATTCCTGTCGGAATCACCTCGACAAAAAGCGCTACCGACAGTCAAAGGGTTGATATATGTAACCCTAGCCGACAAGAAGTAAGTTTTTAAAACCATCACAAAATCAACGCCAATTAAGTCTGCTCGTGCAAGGAGCACATCAGTGTATACATGTATCCAACAAGTAGCGAAGGACGTGATGAGCCCATGCGGGTGCAAGGACTCATGAGGGTCTGTCTCTTTTGCAGTTGGATGACCTTTGACACAGCAGTGATAGGGTTAACTACACAGTAAGACATAAGACATTTATAACGTAACAAAGTATTTTTTACTCTTTGCCTACTTAGTAACTTTTCTGTATTAAGTAATCTGCCACTAAGTAATTCTGATAAGAGTTGTGATTGCGTGTGTAGGTGTCTGTGTAATGTGTGAATGAGCGCTTAGAACTGATTAAAAAAAAAACTCTTATAAATCTATTATTATTATTATTATTATTATTATTATTATTATTATTATTATTATTATTATTATTATTATTATTATTATTATTTTTGGATCCGGTCCGCAAGCCAAGTAACGGCTTGTAACCTCACATTCAACACTAAAAATAACCAAGCACACGCTCTGCAAGCGAACCTTGGTTGGACGGATCTCACCGCCCGTAGTGTGCTACGGGAAATTGTCTCGCGGCGGCTGGAGCCGCCAGCCGTAGGCAAAGAGTTAATCTCACACGCATGGACAGTTTGAGTACGCTGAAGGGGATCGTATTCTTCATACAATTGTCAAGAATAACCACCTACTATAAGCCGTAAGGTCCAAATTGCCAGACCAGTGCACCAATCACCTTTTTAACGCCTTCCCTTCCGATAAAAAAGTGAATACGATAAAACTGCAAGAGACGTAGATCCTCAAGGGCCTCCGCGACTGCGGGGGCTCATGAGGATCTATGCTTCTTGCTGAGACCAATTTGTATCCATGTTTTTGGGGACGGTGTTGGCTCATGACCGTTAAATGAACCACGATTTCACTGATAAACAAAGATGTACGTACAGTGCACGTACAGTGGCAGGGAAGGGGTTAATAGAACCTGCTTCGAGCAGCCAGCCTTTTTTGCCAGAAAAAAAGTGGTCCTTAAAGACAGGTGCTGTCTCAGGAGAAGTCTGGAACGGCCAAAAATTAAGAAGTGTCACATGTCTTTAAAGACCATCATTAAGCCACCTCCATGTTGGTTTTTACCCCTTTCAGGCCCGAGAAAGTGTGAACACCACCCAACTGCGAGGTATAGATACTCATGAGCCCCCGAGGTTGCGGGGGCTCATGAGGATCTATGCCTCTTGCTGACACCACTTTGAATCCATGTTCCTGGGACAGCTAGGGTTTCAGGGTGTTGAAATAGCGAAGACTGAAAAAACAGTCTGCGTCAGCTGGCGCTGAACGGGTTCATGAAGGATAATCGCTCACAAGGGTGGTCGCCCAAAGCAGGTTGTGCTGAACGAAATGCGTACGTTGTTGGCGTAATTCATGTCGAGGTTCTTGCGGTGTGGCCACAGAGAGTTGATGGCTCTCACATCACCGTGACGAATCGCCACCATCAGGGCGTTGTCTCCATCCTAGAGAAAGAGAGCAAATGACGAATTACAGCGAACTTGGGATTATAAAAGAGATGACCTTTTGGCGTACTGGTTTGGCACTGTTTTAGCAGCGCCATGGCTGAAACTACCTATCCAAGGAACATTGATTTAAGGTGGTGTCAGCAAGAGGCATAGATCCTCATGAGCCCCACAATTGCGGGGGCTCATGAGGATCTATGCCCCTTGCAGCTGGGTAGTGTTCACATTTTTTAGGCACTGAACCGGGATAAACAGGGGAACCAACCTGCCAGTAACCGTACAACTCACATTGTTAACGGCCGAGACGTTGGCACCGTGTTGTAGCAAGAGATCGAGCACGGGCAGGTGGCGCCAGTGGACGGCGTTCAGCAGTGCTGTGCTCCCGTCCTGCTGGTGACAAAACCGCATTAAAACAACCATCTTCTACAAGTCACTGGGTTACTGGGCGCAGAGTACATCAGGCATATAGAACACATTACGATTTTTGTGTGCGTGTGTTAACTCATTCAGTTCCGACACACCATAGCAAGACGTGGATCGAGCATGATAGTTCACGGGTGGTGCCAGAATAGCTTGGCGCTCATAGGCGGCAAGCTATTCTGGCACCACCCGTGAACTATCACGCTCGATTTGTCTCTAGAGTTGTAATACAATCCTTCAGAGGGCAACTTCAAAATTTGGGAATTTAGATCCTGAGGCAGAATGTGTTAAGTGTCATGCACCAAGACCATTCAAACACTCTGTAGGAACTGATGAGCTAAGTGACCCGCTTCCTGGACCTACAAAAGAAACGAGATTCTGACTACTTGACGTAGGTTAAGTCCACTTCGCTCTGCGCGGAGTACAGGGCCGCCAGAGGGATATTCTGGGAAGCCCTTGTCATATTACCAATCACTTACTTTCACCCACTTGTGCAGGCAGCAAACAATACAGGTGGCCGCATGAACAAGGGGCTAACCCCTTCACTGCCGGTGGATAGATTGTACTTCTAAAACTTTTGTCAGTCCAACGCCAAACAGCTCCAGCCGTCGAAGAAAAATACATACAACACAGTGTCAGCAAGAGGCAAAGATCCTCCTGAGCCCCCGCAACTGTGGGCGCTCATGAGGATCTTTACCTCTTGCATTTAGGTGTTGTTAGCAGGGAGGGGGTTAAGTGCGACCTGGAGAATCAGCTCTAGCACGCCTTCACTGAATGCGGAAGAGGAATCGATCATTTAAGCACAAGGGTTGTCCGAGGAACTCAGGACCTTTCGGCACGTTATCAATATACTGATGTCAGTCTGCCGCGATTTTGCCAAACCAGTCAAAGTGTTCTCGATGTAAACCCGTTTCCTCTCGAACTGAAGAGAATAACGTTATCGCATTTAAACCGTCGACCGGCCTATATATAAACGCGCGCGCTGTCCCAGTTAGTCATTTGAAGCAAAGCGCCGCCTGCACTGCGCCTAAACCGATCGTACACCTTCGGGACCCGATGACACATTTGCTGTAATAACTTACGCTGGACCTGTCATCAACGGATGCTCCGGCCTCCAGAAGTCTTCGTGAACCTTCCACGTGGCCAAGGGACGCCGTCATACTCAGAGCTGTTAGACCCAGCTGCAGCATAGCGAATAAAACACAAGCAATGTGAGAACCGTCATGTATTAGTTCATAATCATAGCACTGCAAGGGAAGCTTGGCTGGGCGGATATCGCCGCCGACAGTGTTCTATGGGAAGCAATCTCGCCAGCGGCTGAAGTCGACATCCGTAGGCAAAGAGCTATAGGTTTAGAAACAGGTTTAGGGATTGTTGTTGGTTTGTGTGTGCGTTAACCCTTTCAGTGCCGAGAAAATGTGGACACCACCTACCTGCAAGAGGTATAGATTCTCATAAGCCCCCGCATTTGAGGGGGAACATGAGGATCTATGCCTCTTGCTGACACCACTTGGATTCCATGTTCCTGGGACGTCTAAGGTTTTTGGGGTCTTGAATGAACAAAGTTTGCAAAAATACAGTCTGCGTCAACTGACACTAAAGGGGCTAAGAGGATCTGTGGGTGGGGAGGGAGTGGGCAGTACACAGGCGTGGGACGAGCGTAATCGGTCACCTCTATAACACGAGTAGTAGGAAATAGCACTTCGTGCTATTTCCTACTACCCGTGTTATAGAGATGATGAATTACACAGCGATCATCCCATGCCCGTGCCAGAGCTTCAGCCTCCTACCCACACTGGCTGTCTCCCTCGATGTCGATTGCTGCGCTGATCTCTGGAACTAGCTCCCGAACTGCAATGCTATCAGTAATGAGTGTTGCTCAGTCAGTTACTTTTAAATTCACGGCAGGTTTTGACTACACAGAAAAAGGTAAATAAATAGCATCATTTGCTGCTCCAATAACACGAGCTTTTTGACCGCGGAGGAACTCTTTTGTTCATACGAAGTGCACTTAAAGAACTTCGCTTGCAGCTACTAGCGAATAATAGAAAATCACACTTTTTACATAGTTTGCTGGCAAAGAAACGAACTAGACCTGTGTTCTATCACAGACATTTTTAATATTTCACTCTGCTTCGTCTTAAGTTTAACTCATTCGCGGCCAGCCGCATCCGGATGCGCGGCATAAGCCGCGCATCCTTATGCGGCTGGCCGCGAATGAGTTAAGATTTGGGCTGTATTCATAAACGATATCGCTGACCGCATGTTCACGCGTCATTGTGGACATGCTCACCACACACCGGTCAAATGCGGCAACATCTGCCGGTTGTCTAAGTACGCCGTAGTGTGGTTAGCAGACAAACGCGCATTGAGACGCTCACAAGTTGTTCCGGCAGAGATCAGCGGAGCGAATCGAGGGAGACAACCAGTGTGCCTCTTACCATCTCCTCTCGGGGCCCAAGCTTCAGCACCTCATTGACCAGGTTATCCTTCAACAGATGGTCCATGATGACCATGGCGTGTTCTCCAAACGATGCCCTGACGTCTCGGTTCTCATAGGCCGCCGCCAGTGCGCTTCCATCATCTCTCTCCCTCTCCTTCTCTCTCTCTTCCTCTGTCCTCCCTTCCAAATGGCCGTGACCTTCGTCCCTCGATGGTTGCATGGTCTTCACCACGATCCCGTGTAGCTTGTCCTTCAACTTGCATCCTTTCTTACGCCCGGCCATGGCTGCGAATGAAATCTCTTTTACACCATTCAGCGCTGAGACACTACAAAAAAAACAAATCGACCATGATAGTTCAAGGGTGGTACCAGAATAGCTTGGCGCCTGTAGGGGTCAAGCTATTCTGGCATCACATTTGAAGTGTCATAGTCTGTATTGCTTCTGTATTGTAAATCCCAACATCCAAATTTGGAAATGTAGTCTTTTGGATTTAACGCGTTTTTATTGAAAATTCATGATATGGCTCTGAACTCTTGTTATTGTTTGATTTGTTTGCTTGTTGTTTATTTCCTCTATAAATCTGAATGCATTATGTGAAATAGAAACGATGCATCATCGTCTGAAATGGGGAACATAAGAACAAAGTCATACGTTCAAACTTTTTTTTTTTTTTCGGAGATTGATTACAGCGAATTCCGGTGCACATAATTTATTTACCGTCTTTTCACTGGTGATATTAAAACACCCCACGCCCCCTACCCCTACCCCCAAAACCAAAAACAAAAAAATATTAAATGAAAAGAGACACATTACAATCTTTACCCTTATCAGGAAAGGAAACGTAATATTCACAACAATAATGTATACTTAAAAGTTTGCCTGTTGAACTAGGTTATGAATATTGCAATATTATTATGTAAAAATCGAATTCTAGTGGAATCTACACGCATATTTACGCGAGTGTGGGCTGGCCTGTGACGGCCATGCACCATCAAGCAATTGTAATACGCTCTCACACGACGCGACTCTCACCTTTCTCTATAAATCGTGCATAATTATAACTAATATTAGGGACGACGTTATGACTTGCTCCGCCGCTGTGAACATCTCGATGTTCTGTCGAAGCCACGCTGTTGCATCTTTTATGTTCAGCATATACATTTTTGCAGCTTTGTATATGTCTTCGGCTGTAATTATGTAACTTGTTTCTCTTTTGCAGGCTTGTAGATCAGTGCTCTTGGTTAATCGCAGAAAGTTGTGATTCTGGTGTACGCGATCAGTTGCTTTGTACAAGGAAGTCACAAAGTTTCCATTTTTGTTTGCAGGTGTTGCGTCATTTCTGTGACGTTTTGTAAATGTTGCGTCATGATAACACGCGCATAAATGCGCGTGCTATCATGACACAACATTTACAAAACGTCACAGAACTGCGCCTTGAAAGGTTCACGCGCCTGCAATCATACCACAGGGGGGAGAAAACCGAAGTTATGGCAGTTACGGCACCTTGACTTTTATTATAGACGCTAACTGCCATAACTTCGTTTTTCTCCCCCTGTGATCAGACAGGTGCCTTTACAACAAAGAAACTTATTCAGATTATAAGGCAAATACAGACAAACAGAAGGAGGGACTGATTTACTGATTCGCTCAAATAATTGTACCTGCCATTAACCCCTTGACTTCCAGTGGACGCGGATTTCGCGTCTCTAAAACCACTGCACTAACTGACCGACATTCGCATTAAGAACACAAATGAAATGGGACCAGACGTCGGCACAAAGGACACAGGACTAACAAGAGACATAAATCCTCATGAGCCCCCGCGTCTGCGGGGGCTCATGAAGATTTATGTCTCTTGTAGATGGGTAGCGTTCGGCTTGCCCCGGAAGTTAAGGGGTAACATTTTCTCCTTGTATATGCTCACTCATTCACTCGTTCACTCTCGAATCAGCCTGAGCCGTTTGCGGGACCCACTCGGGGAGTTCGCTTCAAGTACACTTCTTGAGGTACTGAAGTGTACATGTAGTGTACTACACGGGTGGGTCTATCTGGGTAGTACACCCGCAAACAGTACGGGTACAGTCATTTTCATGACGAACTTACTCTTGCTCTCATTCATACAAGTTTGTGGTTTTAAATTGTTTCTTTGTTAATTGTCTTTTGACTGTTTGTTTGATTGTTGGTTGGTTGGTGTGTTGAGTTTGCTTGCTTGCTTGCTTGCGTGATTGGTTGCTGGGTTGGTTGCTTTGTTCCTTTGGATATCCAGGAAACTCATAGAAGTTTGTGGTTTGTTTGTTCGTGGTTGGGTTTTTTAAAAAAATATTTTTTGTTCCTTCGTCTTTTCGTTTGTTTGTTTGTTTGTTTTGTTTGTTAGTTTGTGTTTGCTTGCTTCCTGCGTGCTTGGTTGCTGGGTTCGTTGCTTTGTTGCTTTGGCTGTCTAGGAAAATCAAACAAAGCTTAAAGATCATCGTCTATGTTCAATGCACAGAATCTCTCTTCCCCCCCCCCCCCCTTTCCTTCCACCCCTCAAATAACCTCCCCTCCCCCTTACACACACACACACACACACACACACACACACACACACACACACACACACACACACACACACACACACACACACACCACACGCGCACAATCACACACACACACACACACACACACACACACACACACACACACACACACACACACACACACACACACACACCTCCCCTCCCTACCTACAGCTCTCCCAGCTTCCCCCACGCATTCTTTTCTCAGCACGTCATACATCACGTTCTTACACGCAGCCAACATCCTTCATCTGTATGTATCGTCATAAGCTTCACAGTCGCGAACATGACAGCAGAACAAAGCAATATAGTCCATAAGCTAGCCAGATCTACCGTGCACCCCCCCCCCCCCTTGCCCCCCCCCTCCCCCCCGCCCCCAGTACTCAATAAGATGAGTTTCAAAATGTACCTTGGTATGTCATGATATGTTTAAGCCATGTTCCCCGAAAATCCTTAGGAACACAGCAGAGATTTAGCCGATGGCGCAAGGGTACCCCCATTCACGCTCTTCGCACATGCTAAAATGAGGTTGAGAAACATTTTCCTCTAAATAAATCAGAATTCATCCCAGAAGCCCAAATCAGGCATTTTATGTTAAGGCGCACCTTCTGCATCCTCTGCAAAAAACAGAATGAAAACATATTGAATCTCTAGCTCACAGTAAAGGTATTTGTGCACCCAGTAAACGGCCATTTCCGCGAAATCGCAAAAAAAGACAAAAATAATGTGTCAAATGCCTTCAGACATTTTCTATAGCACTGACAGTTCAGTTTAAGACTTACGTCATTAAAACAGGATGTCACAATTATTATAAACTTAACTAGGTGATGCTGTGATCACTGTGAGAGCCACAGTGGTTGATTTTGTATCCCTACCCCCAAGTTTTAAAAATACACAAAATTAATTTAAAGAATTTCTTAAGTTATTTCATTTCATTTTGACCTCTCTTTACCTATTAAGTTTCAATAATGTGAGCATAAAGTGCAAGAAAATAAGGAAAGTCGGCATCCTTTACGGTACGTTTGTGGTGAATGATAGCTTTTTCCCAATTAAACTTGCCGAATTAGGAAACGTACATTGTTTCCGATGCCCTCAGAAATTTTGTATACAAACGATTGGTCCTTTTTATGTTTTATTGGTTAGGATATAGTACCACAGTTACTCCCAACCTGATTTTATGATGATGTGATGCATTTAGGGGCCACAGTGGCTAAATCTGCTGCCCTACCCCCATTTTACCAGTACGCAAAGGAACGCAAAATGATCGTAACAATTGCTTATGTCATACTCCTCTGTTTAAAGATTTTTGTTGCCAGTTTTCTTAACAAAGTATGCATATTGAGCATAACATTTGTGATCATTTCATTAATTTCAATGTGACCCATCAATTTAATTGTAATTATTTTTAGTTAAGGCATGTTTAACAAGGGCTGCCGCTGAAGCTTCCACCGTCTGCACATTCAACAGTCTTGTCAAACTCGGGGAAGCTGTACCTTAGGAAGATGTTGTGTCTGATGCTGTTTTTGATCTGCATTAATGACCTCCGTCCAACAGTACCAAGGTTCATCTCGAACATCCTCCATGCGGATGACTTTGCAGTGTGGAGTGCAGCAGAACATAAAGAAATAGCATCCTGCAGAATCCAGGATTCTGTCAATAGAGTCAGCAGCTGGACTGAAAGATGGCCACTCAAACTGAGCTAGGCCATCTCCTTCAATCAGATGGAAGAGGTCACCTTGAAACTGGAGACCTTCCAGTACCAAAGACAGACAGGCCAACTTTACTGGCAACAAATAAATTATTGGATTCACGTGGAGGCCTCACATCGACGCCATGGAAGCTAGAGCTGCGGAAAAAAAGTCTCTGATGAAGAAACTGGTGGGGACCACATTGGCACAAATTACAGCATCCTGGCGCAAGCAAACACCTGCTCGGTCAGACCAGTAGTGCGGTACCAAGATACATCGACAACATGAAACACTGCCTGCAAAACCAAAAAAGCCAGGCTTGACAAGATGCAGAACATGGGTCATTCTCATGATTCAGTGACATTCTTAGAGCCGTCTGGAGCACCCCAATTTAGGAAATAGTGGACATTGGAGCCACTGGAACACAGAACAGCACACACGATGAAGAGACTTACTAAACACCGACAGCATGGGAGACTACAGGAGCAGACCAAGAACCGTCAGAAACGCCCAAAACTGAACCGCCAACTGAAGGTCCTGCAAAGGGCTAAAGCTGATGTCCTGAAACCAAGCCCAAAGATGTGTGAAGAGCTCCCTTCAAATACCTGGACATCTCGAAAGAGCCTTCTAGACAACATAAACAATACACACAAACCAAGGGGAATTACTCAGCGCTGGACAACAGTTAGGTCCCCTGCCCCCGCCTATCAGGCACCCAATCGCCAGCCCACAGAGAAATACGCAGGTATAGAATAAGACGATCATTTGCATCTTCAAATAAGATGCATCAGGTCTCTTATATAACCCATGTCTTTCTCCGGAACTTAGGAAGTAGGCAGGGGAAACATACATACACAAACACGAAGGTGCATTACTATATGTGGTCGGGTAAATACCCTGTATTCCCACAGTAGATGCACAGAACATTACACAACAATGTAACGATACAAATTTGCCTCGAGTTATACTGAGATACTCACAAACCAGATAGGTGAGGCTAGCGCTGGCAGAATTGTACAACAAACCAAGGGGAATTACTCAGCGCTGGACAACAGTTAGGTCCCCTGCCCCCGCCTATCAGGCACCCAATCGCCAGCCTACAGAGAAATACGCAGGTATAGAATAAGACGATCATTTGCATCTTCGGGTATTTACCCGACCACATATAGTAATGCACCTTCGTGTTTGTGTATGTATGTTTCTCCTGCCTACTTCCTAAGTTTCGGAGAAAGACATGGGTTATATAAGAGACCTGATGCATCCTTTTTAGGGATGTAGATGATCGTCTTGTTCTATACTAGTCTTGTCAGTTGTACACCGAAAACCCCCTGACCACTTCCGCCGCATGAGGAGAGCATAACAAATTATAGCAGCACGAGAGGCAGTTAACCCGTTCAGTGCCAGTTGACGCAGTCTGTGTTTCTGCAATCTTCCTTATTTCAACAACAAAAAACAAAACAACAAACAAGATGAGGATTTCATTCCAAAGTCCGTACCGTATTGTTTGGAGCTCACGTGCTTTTTTCTTTTAGGAACATTCAGAGTTGTTCATATTTTTAAGCTTATCCTTTTTTATCCATTTCCCTCTTCTCTAAACCAACCTCTCTGATCAACACTCACGCCGGCGCACACAAATATAGACGGACACACAGCGCTTCCCGCCATTAGTACGCTCTGTGGGCTGGAATAGCGACAGGAACTGTGAAAAAGAAGAATAGCACGAGGAGCAAAAAGCTTCCCTATAAGCTTCACGTCATGGCATCGCTGGTATCACGACGCCGTGTACACTGTGACGAATTTGATGTTTCACGTCACTCATCCGAAAGGCACGCTCTTCCAGAGCTGACTGTTTGATGGGAGTAAATAGCGGCTCCAAAACTTGCAAAAATGAATGAATTATTATCGAAAACGTTTAGTTGAAGAGGTACAACGCTGGATTACGAACTCATTCAGTATCTCCCCTTTAATCCCCTCCCCCCTCCCCACCCCCCCCCCACCCCCCGCCTGATCCGCACGACAATGGCACACACAAACACAAACACAAACGGCAGACACAAACACAGAAGGCAGATACACGGCGCTTCCTACCGGTTATACGTTCTGTGGGCTGGCGTATGCCACAGCCATTTTGAAGAATACGTTGGAATGGCCCATGCCCACAAAGCCTCTTTTGTATGAGCTTGCATGCATATTCCACCTTTTCCTCAATAAGTTCGCAAATATCATACAAAAATAGAGAAATTGTCTTCCTAAATCAAGGAAAACATCGCGCCAACTCATACACATGTAAAAACACTGACGTGCTGGTGAATTGCGTCAATTAGGAACACTGTATAAAATATAGACGCGTTTGGTGCTTTTACGTCACCGTCACTGATTATTCTGATGAAATCAAGGAGTCTTACTTCTGACATTTTTTCCGCATTGAACTTTTATTTTCGAAAAAAGTTGAAGAGGTACAAAGCAGGATAACGAACTCATCTAATATCTTTCTTCAAGCTAGCCATATCCAAAATTTCAAGCACATATAATCAAAATTGCGGACTCTAATCTGGGTCAACCGACTTTCTATAAACGGTCTTTTATGTTTTCAATGAGACATCCAATTACAATATGCTCGGAGGCTCTCTTAACGCCCCGCCACACTTGCCGGTTGTGCCCCGATTTTGAAGCCGATTCCGATCCGATTGCGATCGGATGACGTCATATATCCGATCCGATCGCAATCGGTTGGGAATCGGGTGTTTAGAAACTGCTCTATTTTTCCGATCCGAGTCGGCACCGATTGTAAGCTTCAACCAATCAGAGCGCGTCTCGCAAAGCACGTCGTTTCAGTTTGCAAATGGCGGAAGATCAGTCAACCACCTTCGTTGCCGATGTTTCGCCCGCCTCAGTCTTCCCGAATATGATGTAAAACTGCTGATAATGCAAGCACATCATCATCACTGTCCAAACTAGCAGCTATTTCGATGAACAGGTACGACCTTGATCTTCGATTCAAACCGGTCGGCTAAATAAAGTCGGGGAATGTGGCAGTGCACACGTTTTTGCAGTCCGGTCCGATTACACTCCGATTCGAAACTGTTCAAGAATCGGCCTCAAAATCGTGCATGTGTGGCGGGGCCAATAGGCACCCACTTAATAAAGTATTTTGCCGTTTCAAGTTTGTGCTTACAGTTATATCGGAGATTCTCGTGTTTACATACATACGCACACACACACACACACACACATACATACATCCATACGCACATACGTGCCACTAACGACAACAGCAAGGTTAGAGTGGCTAGACGTGACGTCATTTTTATCCTGTTACATCTTTGCCAGACCATGAGCTCCGCCCGCCTGTTATGTACTTTGCATTCTACGGAACGCGCTCCGACCAGCCCCATCCTACAGACTACCGTATTTTCATTATGGTAGACAAAAACACCCTACCTGTCCCAGGAACATGGGTTCAAAGTGGTGTCAGCAAAAGGTATAAATCCTATTGAGCCCACGCAACTGCGGGTCATCATAATGATCTATACCTCTTGCATTTGGGTGGTGTTCACATTTTTATTACATGGTATTTATATGGCGCATTTCTCATGTTTATAATATTACTCAATGCGCAGAATGTAGCCGCGAACTGAACCCAACAAGCACGCTCACGTGAATCACGCGCATTCACTCACACACTGTACGTAAACACAGAACATTCACGTGATGCTAAGGGCAAGCTCAAGCGAGCTACTGAAGTTGTTTTTGGAAATCGTTTGTATTTGAAATTTTATTAAGTTGGCTGAAACTGATACCAAAGTGGAGGGGGAGGAAGAGCCGGAGTACCCGGAGAAAGAACCCCCGACGGTCCGCCCAAATTAACGGCGACACTTACTCGAGGAGAAAAGTCCGACGCCGGAATCCGGAATCGCACCTCGCACCTTTAGCATTGGTGGCAGGCGCCTTAACCACTGCGCCACGGACCGCCCCGACACTGAACGGGGCAACCCTTTTAACCCAAGGCTACAGTTTTCAAAACTTGGAGGTGCCACCCAAGTTAACGATTATTTGCCAGTTTCAGGAAACGGGTCGCCCATGTTAATGGCGCCAAGCTAATCAGGCACCACCCTTGAATTATCATGGTCGATCCATCTCCAGCTGTAGTGGATCGGAGCTTAAGTGGGATAAATCCGAAGGCTGATGCGGCTCATTAAGATCTAGGCCAGCCGCATATTAGGGACATTTGCTGAAACTAAAAGGCCTAGTGACCAAAAGGTAACCGGGCCGACGTCGGCCGCAATGGGCCCGCGCACAGTCGTGCGCGGGCCCACTGCCGCCGACGTCGGCCCGAAGACCTTTTTGTGCTGTGAAGTCAAGGGCCGTTGCGGTGGTCTCTAAGGTCACATGTTTACCATTCGATTGCAAGGGCGTTCCCAATACGTGGATGGGACAAAGAGAGCGTGTTGGTTTTTGAAAACGGTCGCTTGCAACACAAGGAAGAAGACGTGTTTTTAATACGTATCCAAAAGTGTTCTACGTCACGTTTGAGGCAGTCCAACGCTGCTGAAAAAAAAATCGGGATTTAAATCACGCTGTTTGAATTACAATTTTTTTTTTTACAACAGGACAAAGAAATTGTGTGTGTGTGTGTGTGTGTGTGTGTGTGTGTGTGTGTGTGTGTGTGTGTGTGTGTGTGTGTGTGTGTGTGTGTGTGTGTGTGTGTGTGTGTGTGTGTGTGCGTGCGTGCGTGCGTGCGTGCGTACGTGCGTGCGTGCGTGCGTGCGTGTGTGTGTGCCAGTATGTGTAAAAAGCTGAGAATAGCTGTTGTTTTTGTTGTTGTTGTTGATATTTTTGTTTTGCTGCTGCCGTTTTTATTATTAGTGGTGTTGGTGTTGGTGGTAGTGTGTGTCTTCATTACAGAGAGAAACACAAAAGTCATTTTATAGTGCTTTGCAGCTGTGCGTTTAATCGAACTTTCTATATATATACATCACACACTCTGTTTGCCAAATCTGTCCATTTGCAAGAAATATATATTTACATGACTGTATGCACCAGCCGAGACTCATGAGAATCTTTTCTTCCTGCTGGGCGAGATCCGCAGCAAACGTACGTTTGAGGATGTGCTTTGGGAATGGGCGTATTACACTACACTGGAGTTTGAATGCTATCATCAAACTGTTTCGCAGTTCATGATGACCGCTTAAAACAATGTAAGAACAACTTAAATATTACGTGTGCTGGTCTGTGATTTTGGACCTTACGGCCCAAAATCACAGGCCAGCACACTTAAATCATGACGTCCAAAATAACTGACCGGTTCACGCAGTATTGGCTATTGTTTATTCATTCTCTGATCTATTTTGCTGCTGACATGATGTAGCTTGCGGTCACTCAGTAGCCGATGCGAAAGGTTACTTTCTTATTGTTTTGAGAACAAGTCTCTCTTGCTGAAGTATTACGTAGGACAGTCAGAAATAAATAGAGAAGAATCTGTCATTAACAAGTTTGATTTGACAGGACTTCTTGTCACCTACAATTTTTGTGCTGTAAAAGACCACTGTGGAGAAAAACAGTGACAAGAGTGTTTGATTCTGTGGAAAAAAAATACAGAAGCAAAAAAAGTAGGATATTCAGTTTTGTCTAATCTAATTTCGTGGTTTTCTATTTTTCAATGAATAATTTGGTTAAGTAAGTGTTTTTGTTTAATTTGTTTGTCTGTTACGTTTTTCTGTTTGTCTAGACATTCGTTGGTTTGTTTCTATGTTTATGTGTTTGTGTACTAGCGCGTTTCTTTATTTGTTTCTTGCTTTCTATGTTGATTCGTTTTCTTTGCGCTCTTCACTCGTGTTTGTTTGATTGTGTGTTCGTTTGTTGTTTGTCTGTTTGTATTTTGCTTTGTTTACTAGTTTTCTTATGTCCAACATTTCGCAGATTGTAGTGCTTCAGCTATTCGGTAGAAGGTAATCGTCTGTTAGTGCACAACTATTTTGCCTGTTCATATTCACCAATTTATATATTTTTCAGTGTCCCCAAATGGCTTGAACCGCAAACTGTTGCTGGCGGCACTGGCTATATCTTCCGTCATCATTCCGGAGGTTTACTGTCAACAGTTACCGTTACCAGTGCCACTCCAGAACCTCCAGAATCAGGTGTTTGTGCGGCTGCCTGAGTTCTTTTGCCAGGCGACGCCCCTGGCGCCCAATGCCGCTACCCAGGCTGAGTGTCTTCGTGCAATGCGTTCTGTCAACCTTCAGCAGTTCTGCAACAGCGTGGGTAAGGGCTTTGTTTCACCAGTGTAACAGTAGGATTTATTTCTAAATCAGAATAAAGTCAGACGGTGGGTCCCCCTTTATAGTAGGTTGCGCTCGTTTATTAGCAGTACTATCACATGGGGGAGGGAATCGAAGTTCTAGGAAGAGTCATGTTCAAGAGATAGTAAGTCATGATAGATTCCCAGTCTGTGAACTTACATAATGTGATTCTGGAATCTGGGTATCATCTATTGTAATACTCACGCGGTTATTGTTATAACCCATTAAGCCCTGACGCACTACAGTAGGAGATGGGTCGACCATGATAATTCAAGGGTAGTGCCAAATTAGCTTGGCGCCTGTCGGCGCCAAGCTAATCTGGCACTGCCCTTGAATTATCAAGGTCGATCCATCTCCTCAGTGCATAGTGATTAGATGACGCCTCCAAAATTTGGGAGGTACGGCCGTCGGGCAGAATGAGTTAACTACACAGTCAAGTTATTATTGCTCATGTTTAACCCATAGACTGGCAGTGAACGCGAATTTCGCGTCTGAAACCACTGCACACTGACCGACAACAGCGTGATGAACACAAATGAAATGGGACCAGACGTGGGCACAAAGAACACAGGACTAACAAGAGACATAATTCCTCATAAGCCCCAGCTCGTAGACCAAGCGCATACCAAGGAACAGCGCTTGGAGTCCCTGCTATGTTAAAAACGTGTAGTCGTGGCGCAGCGCTAAACGACAGAAATATTGAAAAAGAAAGGAGGGAACCAGAAAAGCGACCTACATGGAGCTCTTCTACCACCATAAACTCATGTGGAAAGTTCTAGTCAATGAACAGCCACTGTCAGCTACTGCGATGTGAACGATTTGAGATCTCACGCCGTTTTATCCACAAGAAATTGAAGACTTTGGAATAAGCAGATTATATTCCACGTCATTAGTATCAATTTGGTAACAAGAAAACATTCAGGTCACTCGACAGCAAGATGACGTCATATTCTTGTAGTTCACAATTTCTTTGACGTCTTATTCTTGCAATACATATGATTCTTAAGGAGGCTCTTTGCGGGAAAAAAAAATACACGGGGCCGCGGTTCTGGAGCCTCCAAAATAACTGAGGTTCCGCATGAAGTAAAAGAGTATCCATCGATAAAACTATTTTTCAGAGTCTTTCTTGTGAAGGTACTGCCTCAGTAGGCACAAGAGGCCATGACACACACACGCACGTACTCTGGTAAACAACAGACAATCAGATGTACTTTAAAACGCATTGTTTTCCTCCCTACGTCACACGACCAGTCACTTTAGCGCAAACCGTAGCATGTGACCGTGATATAAAAACCTTGTAGCGAAAAATGGCGGAATTTTTGCAGCCCTCTCTATGACGCGTCTTGGATAAAATATTTTAAATTACGTCATAAGTCTATTATGTATAAATGTATATTCCTTTGACGTCAGTCATGTCTGGCGTGATCCACGTCGGAAGATTTCTTCTTGATTTTCTGTACAAAAATTGTGGAAGAATGAGGAAAAAATACGTTATTGGTAGCAGGGGCTTGCTGCACGGACCCTTATAGGCCTTCGGGAGGTCAAAGGAATCATTGTACCCCGAAGGCCGAAGGCCTTCGGGGTACAATGGTTCTTTTGACCTCCCTCAGGCCTACAAGGGTCCGTGTAGCAAACCCCTGCTACCAATAACGTATATTATTGATCGGAGGGGTTCGCTACACGGACCTTTGTAGGCCTGAGGGAGGTCAAAGGAATCATTGTACCCCCGAAGGCCGAAGGCCTGAGGGGTACAATGATTCCTTTGAGCTCCCGAAGGCCTACAAGTGTCCGTGCAGCGAACCTCTCCGACCAATAACGTATTTGTTTTCATTCCTCCACTATTTTCGTAAAAGAAATCAAGAAGACATCTTGCGACCTGGATCACGCCAGACATGACTGACGTCAAAGGAATATTATAAGTTATTGGTCGGAGGGGTTCGCTACACGGACCTTTGTAGGCCTGAGGGAGGTCAAAGGAATCATTGTACCCCGAAGGCCGAAGGCCTTCGGAGTACAATGCTTCCTTTGACCTCCCGAAGGCCTACAAGGGTCCGTGCAGCGAACCCCTCCGACCAATAACGTATTATTTTGTTTTCATTCCTCCACTATTTTCGTAAAAGAAATCAAGAAGACATCTTGCGACCTGGTTCACGCCAGCCATGAAAGACCTCAAAGGAATATACATGTATACAGTCATAATAGACTTATGACGTAATATAAAAATATGTCATGACGTTGCTTTCTCCAGTACTGAGTGTGCTTGTTGTTTCGAACAACACTAAGTAACTTTGTACTTTAGAACGTTTGGCGATCTTTTATAGAACAAAACTGGCACCCAAGACGCGTCATCGAGAGGGCTACAAAACGTCCGCCATTTTTCGCTACTGGGGTTTTTATATCACGGTCACGTGGTACGGTTTGCGCTAAAGTGACTGGTCGTGTGACGTAGGGAGGAAAACAAACATTTATACATAATAGACTTATGACGTAATTTAAATATGTCATGACGTTGCCGTCTCTAGTACTGAGTGTGCTTGTTGTTTCGAACAACACTAAGTAACTTTGTACTTTAGAACGTTTGGCGATCTTTTATAGAACAAAACTGGCATCCAAGATGCGTCATCGAGAGGGCTACAAAACGTCCGCCATTTTTCGCTACAGGGGTTTTTATATCACGGTCACATGGTACGGTTTGCGTTAAAGTGACTGGTCGTGTGACGTAGCGAGGAAAACGACTTATATTGTTTTCATCCCTACGTCACACGACCAGTCGCTTTAGCGCAAACCGTACCATGTGACCGTGATATAAAACCCTTGTAGCGACAAATGGCGACTTCTTGTATCCCTCTTTCTGACGCATCTTGGATGCGAGTTTTGTTCTATAAAAGATCAACAAAACGTTCTAAAGTAAAACGTTACTTAGTGTTGTTCAAAACAACAAGCACACTCAGTAGTAGAGACGGCAACTTCATGAAATATTTTAAATTACGTCATTAGTCTATTATGTATAGTCTTTGATGTCAGTCATGTCTGGCGTGATCCAGGTCGGAAGATGTCTTCTTGAAAAGAAAGTTTACGAAAATAGTGGAGGAATGAAAACAAATACGTTATTGGTAGCAAGGGCTTGCAACAGCGTGGGTAAGGACCCTTTATTACATGGTATTTATATCGCGCATTTCTCATATTTATAATATAACTCAATGTGCAGAATGTAGCCGCGAACTGAACCCAACAAGCACGCTCACGTAAATCACACGCATTCACTCAAACACTGTACGTAAACACAGAACATTCACGTGGTGCTAAGGGCAAGCTCAAGCGAGCTACTGACGGTATTTGAAAATCGTTTTGTATTTGAAATTTTATTAAGTTGGGTGAAACTGATACCAAAGTGAAGGGGGAGGAAGAGCCGGAGTACCCGGAGAAAGAACCCCCGACAGTCCGCCCGAATTAACGGTGACATTTACTAGAGGAGAAAAATCCGACGCCGAGAAGGTTTGGCGATCATCGAGACCTTCGGGGTACAATGGTTTCTTTGACCTCCCTCAGGCCTACAAGGGTCCGTGTAGCAAACCCCTGCGACCAATAACTTAAAATTGTTTTCACCACTACATCACACGATCAATTACTTTAGCACAAACCGTACCATGTCACCGGGATACAAAAACCCTTGTAGCGACAAATGGCCGACTTTTTGTGGCCCTCCTTCTAACGCGTCTTGGATGCGAGTTTTGTTCTATAAAAGATCATCAAAATGGTCTAAAGTACAAAGTTATTTAGTGTTGTCAAAGACAATACATTATAAGACAGATCACTCCTTCATAAGGCTTACTGATAAAAGCGAGGTCAGTTTAGCAGCTGCGTCCCATGGTGTAATCGTGTTGTGGCCGTACGCCTATCACTATCTGGTAATGGAATCGAGCTCTGACGCGAGGCTTTTTGAAGGGTAACATGTGCTTTTTGTGTGTGCATTGCGGAAAACTGTTTTAAAATCACATGAGCTTTGCTTCTAAGATATTTTTTTCTATTCCTAATCAAAAGATTTTTCGGGAAAGGGGTAATTAGTACGGAAAGTGTAATAGAAAAATAAATAAATCAAGCATTTCATTGTTGCCGTAAGTGTGAGTTGATGTCTAGTACACACACACACACACACACACACACACACACACACACACACACACACACACACACACACACACACGTGCACGCAAACAAACACACATGCACACAAACGAACACACATGCACACAAACGAACACACATAGAAACAAACCACAGGCACAGGACTAAATAAGAAATAATTTACAGCAAACATCATTTGTTTTTAACAATCATACAAGAAGATCTGTTTATTAATACACGTTCAACGTGCAGCAGGTATTATAAAAAAAAAAACAAATAGTGATTATACACAGGCCACGCTAACCACCTTATGCATACACCCGTTAGAAACTGTAAAGAGTACCTGGTGTTGTATGCACAAAGAGATTGATAAGAAATTATCACTAATTATCTGTTCTTTCTCCTCCTCTCTATTCATCCCTCTACCCAACACATGTAAGTTTATGTCAAAATTATTCAGCACACGAAATAGTAGGTCAACATGAATATACGCATTAGGCTGAATTATCATGACGTACATGACAGACAGTACCATTAGTCACATGCCCATCGCTACTCCCTCATCATGTGCACGAAGCCTCTAGATCTAAAAGTCATTACCAGGTAAACAGATAAACATATTATTACCGATCAGAATTATGTTCTCCAACAACCCCGTCTTCCTCCACCAGACTATCGGCTGCTTCCAGTGGGAAACTAAACCCCATACACTGTGCAACAAAGACAATCGCATGGTTTGCCACAAGCTTTGTCCTCTCATCCTCCCCAAATCCTCTGCCCCTTCTATTTGATCACGTTTTTTGTTGTAGATGACTTGTTCTTTTATTGTCATTTCATCTATTGCACACAGATCTCACTTTGGCGGCAGTGCAGACACTTTAATCTGAAGCGCTTTCAGAATCTTGGCATTAAAGCCGGGGCAGACTGAAACCTTTTGCATAGTTTTCCATAAGCCTGAAACTGACGGGAGGACACCGATTTTTCTTCTGCAGGCGGTACAATCTGTTGTGCACAGTTTTGAGACTTTTCTTCAAAGGCTGCATTCTTGGTGAATCGCTGTCCTGACCACCTGTTGCTGCAGTTCCCCCCACATCAGTTTCTCCACTGGACTCATCTGTACACACACAAGCAACCATGCATTAAATCATTAATGATATATAATCCACAGCATGTTTATTCAGATCAAAAAATCAATTCACATTTTATCTGACTGACAAGAATTGTACTTTCACACACACATGCAAGCGCAAACACAAACAAAAAGGCCATCGAAAAATCATCCAAATTTAAAATCTACTTAGTCTGATTGAATAGTCAACAGATTTTACGACCACAGTTGTGAAAACAACTCGCACAACTGATCTTTTGTGCTGTCATTTTTTTTTTGTAATTTTTTTAAAAATTAAAATTTTCAGCTTACAAATTATAAATCAGATTCATATTTATTCATTGAAAGCACCTGGTTCCAGTAACATGCGTGCCTCCTTGTGAGGCGGTGCTTCTAAATCTGTAGCAGTATCCCCCGGCCTGGGTGGCTGTCTCTTTGTTGTTAGTTGTGGGGGGGGGGGGGGGGAGGGTTGGGCACCGAAAACAAAGTCGGCACAGAATTCCGCGGCAGCCTGTGTCTCTGCGTGGCAGACGTGAACTGGTTGTTTTCAAAATGGGCACTGCACAGCCTGCAGGAACGTGAACGCAGCTCAGCAGGTGACAGTCCCGACAGATCCAAGTTCCCTGCGCGTATTCTGCACCCATTTCTGACATCTGTTGGGAGAATAACAAAGACTGAAATACAAGTACTAAAACACCACCAGCTAAACATTGTAGTCTGTAGGCGTAGTTCGTGAGAACAGTACCGTCAGTGGACAGAGTTCTGCATGGCCTTTTGTATTCTAAGTCTTGATAGACAATGAAAGCGAAGTAACTTTGCAATGACTGAATTCCATCAACGACCTTACAACGCAAGCTTTCTTTGCTTAATTTCTCACCAGTACTTTCCTCATTTTGATCGGAACATCGGTCTTAAAACAACTCGATTAAGAATGTGAAACTTACACAGGCTTCTCCCTATCGTATCGCCTTCAACGTCCGTGTAGCCTAACTTAAGAATACGTTTCCTCGCCCAAGTTAAGCACGTGTGGCACAAATGACTAGATCTAAATTGAGATAGTCCAGCATTAAATAAATAAAATGGGACAAGAAAACTGGTCTATGTACGTACATATGGCCCTCTTCTACATTTTAAAACAAAATTACTAGAAACTTATTATTACGCTGGATCTAAATAGTCGTTAGACCACTTTTCCACTGACATTTCTCGGAATTCACGGCTTGGAGAGCCGGCTAGGGTCTGTTTGCAGTTGGATCAGTTTTCCACTCCCCCAGATTTAAACCCAAATATACATATCACACGAGGGACCTATGCCTGAGTATCGCCCTCGCAAGTCTAATTCAGAATCGAAAATTTTCGAGATAGACATCCTCTGCGCCATGAAATTATTATACGGTCGTAAATTTATGCATTTATGCAAAGATAAGACCACAGAGTATTCAGCTTACCTTGTTTCTTCCTTGGGGAAAAAGGAAAAACGATATGCCGGTGCAACTTCGCTTGTAGCGGGCGTTCGAACAAGAAATTGCGCTGCAAAAGTCAGACCCTTGCCTCGTTCGGTCAGCCATGATTCAACACGATTACAAGGGAGAAAACTCTCAAAACGCGACCTCGCACTCTCGGGGCGAGTGATTTGTCTTATAATGTATTGTCTTTGGTGTTGTTCGAAACAACAGGCACACTACTGGAGACAGCTACGTCATAAAAGATTTTTCATTACGTCATAATTCTATTTTGTATAAATGTATATTCCTTTGTCGTCAGTTATGTCTGGCGTGATCCAGGTCGGAAGATTTCTTCTTGATTTCTTTTACGAAAACATTGGAGAAATGAAAACAAATACGTTATTGGTAGCAGGGGCTTGCTACACCGACCCTTGTAGGCCTTCGGGAGGTCATAGGAACTATTGTACCCCGAAAAAGGCCGAAGGCAAACCCCTGCGACCAATAACTTATATTATCTTTATTGTCGCTTGCACTTTCGATTCCGCATGAACGAGCTCTTTTCCATTTGCAAGCGCGTTACTATTCTTAGACTGGAGATCACATGACTAGTCTCATGATTTCACCGGAAGTGTTTTTCCACTGCAAATGTACAAACCTAAGATGGCGTCCGGTCCTTAGTGGGTCTATTCGAAGACAAGCGTCAAACGGTGACGCTTTGCTTAAATTTGCGACGTACCTTTATGCAGCAGAACAGCTTCGGACACAGTATAGCATTAATATTAGGCATTATGTTCTTCCTCCTTTGTCAGGTATTTGTGCGCCACCACTCCTACACGTTTTTAACATAGCAGGGACTCCAAGCGCAGTACCTTGGTATGCGCTTGGCCTACGAGCTAAGCTGTCAGTAGCTTGTGCATTGACTAGAACCTTCTACAAGAGTTTATGGTGGCATGGGAGCTCCAGGCAGGTAGCTTTTCTGGTTCCTTCCTTTCCACCCCAAAAATTCTATCGTTTACAGCCGCGCCACTACTCCTACGCGTTTTTTAACATGACAGAGACTCCAAGCGCTGTTCTTTGGTACGCGCTTGGTCTACGAGCTAGGGCTCATGAGGATTTATGTCTCTTGCAGATGGATAACGTTCGCATTTCCCCCGCCATTTAAGGGGTTAAGTTAATGGTTTTTTTCTGTAACCTCTTCACTCCCAGTGGATGCAGAGTGTGCTTTTGGAATTATTGTCAGCTCAACACCATGGACACTGAGCGGTTTCAACAAGAGGCATAGATCATCATGCGCCCCCGCAACTGTGGGGGCTCATGAAGATATATACCTCTTGCAACTGACTGGTGTTCAGTTTGTCTCGGCAGGGAAGGGGTTAAAGCATAGATATTTCTGGTCTGTCCGCAGCTACGTTTTGCACCAATCAGCACCTCACGCTGTGTCCGCGGCAAGCCACCGTCCAGGCCTGCACCACGTGCTTCCCCATGTTCCAGCAATTTTGCCAACAGCAGGTTCGCGGGAGGAAGTAACAACTATGCCAGCATCGACAGCGACACCAGCATCAGCAGCAATAGCAACAACATCTTCAGCAGAAACGACAACAACAATATCGTTTCTAACAACAACAGCAGCAGCAACATCAACAACAGCGACAACAGGCTTGTTTTCGCGGGTAGACGTGGCAAAGTGGCTTCGCCGACCAGAGGAATTTTGCCCCAGAGAGAGCTGTTCGGTGGCAATGCATAACAGCTCGCCGTGTGCGCCCAGAGCGCAAAAAAGCATCGGGCCGACGTCTGCCGCAGTTGGCCCGCGCACGGACGTGCGCGGGCCAAATGCGGCTGACGCCGGTCCGATGAAATTTAGCTCACCGGGTAGGTATTCTGGCGTCCCAAATCCAACTTACATTTATGATTTAGACGATGTCTTCGAACTCTCCGGCGATTTCATAAAGAACTTTATTTTGTGTGCTGTGGTTGTAGTGATTGTAGTGACAGTAGGGCTTGCAGTCGTAACGTGGCCGTACGCTCGTGTTATCTTTAAATGCAAGTTGTTTTCTGTGCAATAAAGTCAGAAAAATACAAACTCGGTAGGCAAACAGTAATGCGCTGGCTGACTGCAGCCGAAGTTTGGCCGGATGGGCGTGTGTCTACTAGGCCCCCAAAGGTGGTTTGAACACCTTAACTGCTCTATCTTGAAATTGTTTGAAATTATGTGTAAATGTTCTTTTTCATCGGAGTGTGTGTATGCGCAGTATTACTTGAATAGCTGCCAGTGTTTGATGCCTTAGTTGTAGTTCTGTAATCCTCCTTGTTTAGACTGAATGTTAATTAGAACATATTGTGTTTGCATTGTCGTTTAGTTTGTTGTAAAAGTGGTGTGTTCGTGTATTGTGTTTTGCTTGTTATGTGCAAATGTCATTGTGTTTTCATTTGTGTGTACAGATTGTAAAGCGCTTAGAGCTTTGGATTAAGATTAAGCGCTATATAATTATTATTATTAGTAGTAGTAGTAGTAGTATTATTAGTATTATTATTATTATTATTAGTATTAGTATTATTATTACAATCTAATGCGGACAGTGATTTATGCGGCAATTGAATTTGTCTGAAGTTTGCAATGCCTGTGAACCACGTTGTTTGCGAATATTTTTTTAAACAGTGAAAGGTCTTAGAATATGTTTATGTAAAAGGCAATCTTTTATTAACCACTTAACTGCCAGGGCAAGGCGATCGTTACTCATCTGAACTTGAACACGCCTGTCACCCCTCCCCGGGTATAGGCCGTCGACGAGAGACCTCCAGCGACTCCTGTCCTGTGCTTCTCCTTCGATTTTACTCCAGGTGGTTCCCAGTCTCTTGATGTCTGCTTGGAGGTCTCGACGCCAGGTGTTTCTCGGCCTGCCTCTTTTCCTCTTTCCCTGGGGGTTCCATGACAATGCCTGCCTAGTGATACTGGAAACTGGCTTTCTCAGACTGTGACCGATCCATCCCCATCTACTTCGCCCAATTTCATTCTCTGCTGTTATCTGCTCTGTTCTCTCCCAGAGTCTGACGTTGCTGATCTTCTCTGGCCAGTGGATTTTCAAAATTCTTCTAAGGCGACTGTATTCTGTACTGTTGTACTCTGTTGACTGTGGTTTTTGTCAACCTCCAAGTCTCTGCTCCATATAGGAGAACTGCTTTTACGTTGGAGTTGAAAATCCGGACTTTGGTGTGTTGTGACAGCTCTCTGGAACTCCACACTTTTTTCAACTGGAGAAAGGCTGCTCTGGCTTTACCGATTCGTGCTCTGACATCTGCATCAGTGCCGCCTTTTTTGTCTATGATGCTCCCGAGATAGGTGAAGGGCTCCCCTCCTCCTCCAACGGGTTGCCAGCAAGCAAGACTGGTTCTTCCCTGGTTGCGTTCAGCCTCATTGTCTTTGTTTTCTGTTTGTGGATGGTGAGGCCCACTTGGGACGAGATGTCAGCAAGCCTCGTGGTCTTGACCTGCATTTGTTGATGAGTGTGGGACAGTAAAGCCAAGCCGTCTGCAAAATCGAGGTCGTCAAGCTGTGTCCACAGTGTCCACTGTATTCCACTTCGTCTGTGCTCTGTGGTCCTCTTCATGACCCAGTCTATGGCCAGTAGGAAGAGGAACGGAAACAGCAAACACCCCTGCCTGACACCTGTTCTGACCTGGAGCTTCCTGGTGAACTGCCCTTCGTGGATCACGCGACATGTCATGCCATCATAGCTGCTCTTGATCAGGCGGACGAGCTTTGTGGGTACACCGTAGTGTCGTAGGAGCTTCCACAGAGTCTCTCGGTCCACGCTGTCAAATGCTTTCTCATAATCCACAAAGTTGACGTACAGCGGGGAGCGCCACTCCAGAGACTGTTCCACGATGATGCGGAGAGTGGCAATCTGGTCTGTCCATGATCGGTTTTTCCGGAATCCTGCTTGCTGGTCTCTCAGCTGGGGGTCAACGGAGCTCTTCATTCTCTCCAGGATGATCCTGTTGAAGACCTTTCCTGGTACTGACAGCAAGGTGATTCCTCTGTAGTTGGAACACTTGCTGAGGTCGCCTTTCTTGGGAAGCTTGATTAGGTACCCCTCCTTCCAGTCAGCAGGCATCACCTCCTCTTCCCAGATCTTTCCAAAGAGTGGGTACAGCATCTCTACTGTTGTCTCTAGGTCTGCTTTCAGAGACTCGGCTGGGATGCCATCTGGCCCTGCTGCTTTGCCGTTCTTCAAAAATGCCACTGCTCTTCTGATCTCTTCCCGGCTGGGTCTGTCACAGCTGATGGGTAGGTCGGTCTCTGCTGGCTGGATGTCTGGGGGGTCGGGTGGGCTGGGTCTGTTCAGTAACTCTTCAAAATACTCGGCCCATCTGTCGAGTTGGTCTGCTCTGTCTGCAATAGGCTTGCCTTCTTTGTCTTTTACTGGTTTTTCTGTATGGCCATACTTGCCCGACAATCTTCTGGTAATGTCGTAGAGCTGTTTCATGTTGCCGCTGCCTGCTGCCTTTTCTGCCTCTGCTGCCAGGCTGTCTGTGTAGGCCCTCTTGTCTGCCCTGATATTCCTCTTCACCTCGCGGTTGGCTTCTGAGTATTCCTCCTGTGCCCTTGCTTTGGATGCTCTCGTGCGACTGTTGTTGACAACTGCTTTCTTCTGCTTCCTCACTTCTATCTTCTTTAAGGTCTGTGCCGACAGCCAGTCCTTGTGATGGTGTTTCCTGAACCCTACAGTGTCTTTGCAGGTTGAGTTCAGCGCCTCTCTAACTGCCTTCCACTGCTGCTCTGTGGTGACCGCCTCCTCTTCATTTACTAGCTCCTGTAGCACTTGAAACCGGTTGGACAGCACCAGTTTGAACTCTTCTCTCACTCCAGTCTCTCTCATGAGGCCTACATTATAGCGCTGTCTTCTTGTTGTCTCTGTGCGACTTTTTTTAAACTTGAGCTTTATTCTTAAGGTAAGCAGATGGTGGTCTGAGGCGACATCTGCTCCCCTCCTCACTCGAACATCTTGAAGGGATCTTCTAAATTTATTGCTAATGCAGATATGGTCTATTTGGTTCTCTGTAGTATGGTCAGGTGAGACCCAAGTTGCTTTGTGTATTCTTCTGTGTGGGAAGATGCTGCCTCCAATGACAAGTCTGTTTAGAGCACAAAAGTCTACAAACCTCTCCCCGTTCTCACTCATCTCCCCTAGTCCCTGTCTTCCCATCACCTCTTTGTATCCGGTGTTGTCCTCCCCTATTTTGGCATTAAAATCGCCCATGACGATGGTGATGTCTCGCTCCTCACATTTGTCCACAGCACTCTGGAGTCGGTCATAGAACTCTTGTTCTCTTCCTGGTCACTGTCATTAGTGGGCGCATAACACTGGATGACGTTCAGCTTGATCTTTTTCTGGGTTCTAAAGGCTGCTGTGATAACTCTTGGCTCAAGAGGTTCCCAGCCCATCAGCGCTCTCTGTGCCACTGGTGACAGCATGAATGCTACTCCTTCTGTATGGGGGGGGGGGGGGGGGCATTCTCCTCTTCATGACCTGAATACAGAATCATCTCCCCACTTAACAGCCTTTTCTGGCCAGACTGATACCTAGCAGGGAAAGGTTGTACTTTTGCATTTCCGCTGCTATCTGGGTGGCCTTGCCGCTCTGGTACATTGACATTCCATGTGCCCATGGTTGTGTCCCTGGATAGAGAGAGGCGGTTCGGTCCTGTGGCTTCCGAAGACTTCCGGCTTTCACCAGACGACGTCATAAATCTTCTGGTAGAAGAACCTTCCTCCTCCAGGAAAGGAATTGCTGTTTGTCTTTTTGTCGGCGTTTTTGTAGCTATTTCCTTATTTGCAGGGTGGGGAAGCTACCCCCACGCCCAACCCCCTTACTAGGAGGACCAGGGGTTTTCTGTCGGGGTCACCTTCCCTTAGACCATGTTGGTTCACGGCACCTTATTTCATTCGGTGCACCCCTCTCGCGATGGACCCCCTATCCACCATCCAGGGGACGCGCCTCAACGCCATATGGCCCCAGCGCGAGGCGTTACTCATCTGCAAGAGACATAAATCCTGATGAGCCCACGCAGTCGTGTGGGCTCATGAAGATTTATGTCTCTTAGTAGTCCCGTGTTCTTTGTGCCAACGTTTTGTCCTGTTTTATTCGTGTTTTTCACGCGAATGTCGGTCTATCATTGTGCAGTGATTTCAGACGCAAAATCCGCCGTTTACTGGCAGTCAAGGGATTAATCATAACTGAAATAATACCGTTCGTCCCGCCTCTCGCGTGTGATCAGCTTAATGTGATCAGTTTTTAAGCGCTTATAACCAACGTGACTAATGGTGGGGTACAGCGCTATATAAATGTTATTATTATTATTATTATTATTATTATTATTATTATTATTATTATTATTATTATTATTATTATTATTATTATTGTTGTTGTTGTTGTTGTTGTTGGCGGTGTTGTTGTTGTTATTATTATTATTTTTATTATTATTATTATTAATGCTTAATGTGGGCTTAATGCAAATAAGCACTTGCTAAGTGGGAAAAAAAAAGTTTTACGTGTGAGTCACTTCTGATGGGAACTAAGTGGATTACAAAAGCTGTTGAAAACCTCAGATGTTTCTCCTCTTACCTGAGCCGGGCACACTGGGTATACAACATTTATTCTAGTGAATGTAGTCGTGTATAAGTATAAAGAAACACTTTCTCTCAAAGAAATGCATCAAACTTTTCCTTTTAAAAAAAAAAATCATTGCGGGGAAAAAGTGGTTCACGAGCACTGCAAACGCACTATACAGCGTTCAAAAAATGGCGAACGTGTCCCGAACACAATTTCTTTTTTCATTTGCTGCTGACATATCTCGAATAAGTTATTATTACCTATTTATGTATGTATGAATTTATTTCCGAATGTGCGGCTTTGATCTGCATGCAACTGTACATTCGCGTGGGAGCTTTGCGCTGGAAAAATCTTCTTTCTTAACCCACTTACTGCCGGGGTCCCTGACTTAGTCTTTGAAACCGTCGCACACTAAAACTTGAAACATGTCCCGTTTTGTTTTCTTTCGGTTACCGTCTTCATTGTCGAAAAACGTGAACACAATCAGCTGCGGGGGCACATGAGGATCTATGCCTCTTGCTGACACCTCTTTGCATCGGCCATTGTCCTTGGACGTCTGGGGATCTTCGACGCTGAATCAACAAAGATTTTATAATCTGCGTCTACTGCCAGCGAAGGATTTAAACGCTTTATTTTCCGCATATATAGCAGTACTCACCTCATAAAGAAAATGCTTACCACTATCAATGAGTGTAGCAAGAGGCATAGATCTTCATGATCCCCCGCACCTGCGGGGGATCATGAAGATCTATTCCTCTTGCACTTGCATGATGATGGTAACTATTTTTTCCTCCGGCAGTAAACACGGTTAAAACTTCTCTTTCGGAATACACCACTGTGTGAAATAAGTTTCACTAAAATAGTTCAAGGGTAGTCAGGCGCCAAGCTATTCTGGCACCACCTTTGGACTAAAGTCATTGGTCTATATCCTTATCCGTAAGTACCATAATGTAGCTTGCATAATTATGGCAGTGTACAAATTTGAAGCTTTTAGCCTCAGTGTGATATGGGTTAACCTTCATATTCTAGGCATCCTGGCGTGGTAAGTTTCGTGTGTGCATACTTGTGTGCCCAGTGTTTGTCCGTGTTTTCACGTCACACACAAAGACGGTTTCCGCAGTGTCAACATGCAACGCCTTGCCATGTTTGCTGACACCTTCTCTTCACACCATCGTATACCAGTGTCATTTGTGAGGTTTCGTTTGCGGCGAAAGACTCCCAACACCGAACGAGAGCGAAGTCCCGGCGGACTCGCTGCTTCCACCATTAGCATAGACACCTCTCCACGAGGCTTAGATCGTTATGAGCCCACGGGCTCATGAGGATCTATGCCTCTTGGAGATGTTTGGCGTGTTGCCTATGTTTATGTGACAAGTTGGTTAAGTAACATGCCGTCGCTTTCGTTCGTTACTGAGAGCCGTCCATCGTAAACGTAACCTCACTATTCACGGGAGGTGGGCCGGCTGTTAACAAGTTTAAGGGTAGTGCCTGATCAGTCTGGCACCTAGAGGTTAATGAGGCACTGCTCTTGAGGGATCACGTTATTAAAGACTTGAACGCCTTCACTGCCAGTGCACGAAGATTGAGTTACTGACATCTTTGTTAATTCCGCGATGAGGAGCCCGAGACCTCCAAGGAACATTACACAACAAACCAAGGGGAATTGTTGTACAATTCTGCCAGCGCTAGCCTCACCTATCTGGTTTGTGAGTATCTCCAAGGAACATGCATTGGAAAGTGGTGTCAGCGAGAGGTATGAAGCCTCATGATCCCACCGCAACCGCAGCGGGGACTCACGAGTATATCTGTCTCTTGCAGATGGACCGTGTTCACGTTTTCCCGGCAGTGAAGGGGCTTGAAAGACGATGATACAATAGTCGTTTGGCATGTGCCCAATGCGCAACAGGTCATCGGGCCGACGTCGGCCGACGTCGGCCCGATGGCCTTTTGCGCACTGGGTTTAGTGTGACAGTGCGGAGAGAGAAATTTGAAAGTAAATTTTGAGTTCGAAAATTAAGACTTTTGTGTTCGTGTTCTGAGAGACTTGAAAGTCAGTGGTAGTTCCAGGTTAATGATGGGTCTTCTTGGCGCCTTAATTTAAGAACTACCTTTTAAGTTCTACATTGCGGGGCTCATGAAGATCTATGCGTTTAGTTTATGCGTATACCACTTTGTGTCCGAGTTCCTTGGGCGGCTGGGGCTTTTTGTCGTTGAATCAGCTGGCAATGAAAGGGTTAAAACTCTCTCTCTCTCTCTCTCTCTCTCTCTCTCTCTCTCTCTCTCTCTCTCTCTCTCTATATATCTATATATATATATATATATATATATATATATATATATATATATATATATATATATATATATATATATATATATATATATATATATATATATATATATATATATATATATATATATATACATATATATATCGAACACGCAAACACGCACGCACGCACGCACGCAAACACACACACGCACACACACACACACATACACACACACACACACACAGTTACCAGAACAAAGCGAGCGAGCAATAAATATTATTTATTTGCAATTCTGATTTGTAACAAATAGGCTCAAGCGAAAATATTCAGAGTTTGAAATTAACAGAAATCAGTAAAACTGTATTGTAAGTTTCTTTTTTGTGTTTGTAACATTTCTGGACAAAACAGATGATTGTTAACTTAACGACTGGTGAAATTGGAGGAAATGCAGGAAGGGTAAGAAAGAAAGAAAAAAAAAAACAGAAAAATATTTCCGGCTGTGGAACAAATAGACTTTGTTCGGAAAACTGAAGTAGGTCAAAATTGCACAGAAAAACAGTGGATTAAAAGCTCGGACAAACATGCGATATCGCATGTTTGTCCGAGCTTTTAATCCACTGTTTGCGTCAAACCTCGCTCAGCGTTTAACCTACAATAATATCTAAACACGTCTATTTGATGCATATCAATACAACCCGGCGGTGTAATAATTTTCCGTCTTAAAATATCATAAATGATATTGAATGCAACAATGTATGAATTTCGTATATTTCACACAGACAAGACATTCTTTTTTTTTTAACGATAAACACTGACAGTCTGAAAAGCACCCGGCCGTATAAAAGACACACTATATCCCAAGCCACCAAAATTATATTTAAAAAAAATATATATCCGCGTTTTGGATTTCATTGGTTGGATTCATTTAAACGTCATTTTGTGAGTCGCACTTTTTACATCCGGCGCCGATTTGACCTTTGACCATTGACCAGTGCGCAAAGGCCCTCAGGGCTGAAGTCGGCCGCAGTGGGCCCGTGCACGACTGTGCGCGGGCCCACCTCGGCCGACTTCAGCCCTGATGGCCTATGCGTGCTGGGATGTGACCCACATCACACCGATCCTGGTGTAGACCATTCCCGTGTGCTATCTGTGCTTTTGGATCTTAAGGCTTAACGCCAAAAGGGCCAGAATCACAGACTAGTACATATGTACTGATTCACCTGCACTGGTTTGACCTTGACCTATTCATTAATTTGACCTTGACACACGGCGTTGATAGTAAAAACGACGCAAATTTTACGTCGAAGTGGCGCAGCTAGCAAAATTGGTGATGCAGCCATTCAGCCAGCTTGGAAAGGAATCGACTTTGGTGACGAAAATGGGCACAGCAGCTTGGGGGGCGCCGTAAAGTGCTGCGATGTCGCAGTTGGCATTAGCAACCACTCCGCGAAGCTTGTAGGAACCACCTATATTGCAGGCTACCATGCTTCCCCAGTCATACTGCACATACACAAAACAAAACCCGATCATTTAAATATGTAACACGAAAGAACTACTGATTCAGCCACTTTTTGAAAAAAACAACCATGCAACCAGTCTATAATCCAGTTAACCATCCAGCCAGTCAGTCAATCAGTCAGTCAGTCAGTCGGTCGGTCGGTCGGTCGGTCGATCGATCGATCAATCAATCAATCAATCAATCAATCAATCAATCAATCAATCAATCAATCAATCAATCAATCAATCAAAGAGCCTATCAGTCGATCAGTTAACCTATTAATCAGTGTCCGCAACCACCAACACCATCATGATCATCGTCTTTGCTGTCCTCATCTTCACCATCTTCTTCGCCATTACCACCGCTGTCATCATCAGCACCACCATCCACAGAACCACCGTTATCAAACCACCAGCCACGTTCAAATACTCACAATGCATGTCGCGATGTTGGAGTTCTCGAAGGCCTCAGCGATGATTATTTTGGGCGGGAGCTCGGGGAGCTGGAAGGAACCGATGGAAGCGGCGATAGCATTCTTGTATTTGTTGGTATAAACCACCTGAGTCATGGTATCATCCATTACCCGCACATCACCGTAGCGGGCAGGCTCCGAGTTGTTCACCGCGGTCAACACTGGAAAAGAGAAGTGTTTTAACCCCGTTGTGCATGCAGCCACCGCAATAGTGTTTACAGTACCTATAGCTGCGTGCACAATATTGGGTGAACCCGTTCAGTGCCAGCAGACGCAGTCTGTGTTTCAACAGTCTTCGTTAATGCAGGACATTCTGCCCCAGGACCGAAATCCCGCAATTTAAAAGTTGCCCTCAGGTCGAGCATGATAGTTCAAGGGTAGTGCCAGAATAGCTTGGCGCCTATGGGCGCCAACCTATTCTGGCACTACCCTTGAACTATCATGCTCGACCCATGTCTTGCTGTGGTGTGTCGGGGTTGAATGAGTTAAATCGCATATACATACCTGAGTAGGATCCCCACCCAGCGATCTTGCAGCTCATGAGGGCAGAGTTGCACGTGCCAGCCACCGGGCCGGTGTAGCGTTCCATGACCTGCACGCAGGGTCCTAGCACCGCTGGCGTACTCAGCTTCACAACAGCCAGGTTGTTGGCTGCAATGACCACCAACACACACACACACACACACACACACACACACACACACACACACACACACACACACACACACACACACACACACACAACGCTCCAGAAGTGTTTTGCTGTATATACTGAGGAGCAAAAGAAATGCGACATCATTCGAGTCATCGGAAACACTGAAGTGTTTCCGATGACTCGGATGATGTCGCATTTCTTTTGCTCGTCAGTATACATTCGTCCAAGAAAACGTTAAACGTTAAAGGTTTTGGTCTGAACGTCTTTTGTCCACCATGAAGGTTATGTCAAAGACGGGGCACAGAAAAAGGGTCTGAATAAATGTAGACCCCAGCTGGGTTTCGACGAGAGTCGAACGCTCTGCCCACCTGAGCTTCCATGTGCAAAGAGAAAAGGTACGACATGACATAACATCAAATAACAACGCGATACATATAATTATACACTAGCTTCATTACAAGCGGACAAGAGCATCTTTTAAACCATGACACATTCAACGCCATACAACTCCAAATAACTTCATGTATCTATCCAAGGAGTACGTGAATTCATATGTTGGGCCAGCAGGAGCCGTAGATACTCTTGTGCTCCCGATGATTAATGCCTCGTGGCGTTGGGTGTAAGTAGATAATTTGGATGAATGACACACTCATCAAAGTCCGTCTGCAAGAGGTATAGATCCTCACGGGGCTCGTGAGGATCTATGCCTCTTGCATTTGGATGATGTTCAGCAGCTGCACGTTTCCAGCATCGAAATTGATTTATATATTTAAAAAATAGTAAAAAAAAAAATAAATAAATAAATTTAAAAAAAATAAACAAAAATAAACAAAAACAAACTGCTCCCGGTTTCGTTATCAACGTTGGGATGGATGACACACTTCTCCACGTCCCACAAACGGACGTCAACAAACAAAGAATAAGACATGGAAGCAAACGGAGGCAACAACACCGAACAGCAGCTACTCACCGCCAGTGTCGATGTTAAAGTTGGGGTGGATGACAAACTGTTGCACGTTCAGCACCTGCTCCCCAGTGTCAGGGTACAGCAACTCCCGGTCTCCAGCGATCACCTTCACCGCGGATGTGGGGAAATTAACGAACCTGCAAATAATATAATATAATGTAATAATTTATAATATAATATAATATAATAATTTATAATATAATATAATATAATATAATATAATATAATATAATATAATATAATATAATATAATATAATATAATATAATATAATATAATATAATATAATATAATATAATATAATATAATAATTACACAAATAATAGATACAATTAATTGTTAAAATTTAGATTCATGGATTTAAAAAACTACTTAGTTTGTCTGCAGAAGAAAGTCAATCAAGAAAAACTGATGTTCAAACTAATGCTTCACATTATCACATTTGACACTGCAACAAATGAGAATAGTTCAAAGGTAGTGCTTAAAACTAATCTGGCACTACCCTTGAACTGCCATGGCGGGTCCATCTCTAAGAGATGCTCAATAGTATAGACGCTCTGTATAAAATTCGGTGAATCTCGAAACTTTTATGACAGGTCACGTTATACATTTAAATTGGGAAATTCAGGCAGTGCAAGGCCCCGTGTTTTTTAAAATAATTTTTGCTTTGTTTGAAAATTTGCAGTTGGGCTGAATGTTGGAATTTGCTGGAAATTTTGTTTAGCTGCGAGGAGACATGTTTGGTGCTTTGATTCATACCATCCTGAGCTTATCCAGTGGACAATTGTGGGCCTATGTTGAGTTGCCTTTGAAGTAGTGATTTGAGGGGCACGCTGATTTCAGCTGTGCTTGGGTGTGGGTTTGGTAAGGAACCAGTTTCATAGCCAAGAAATGAGACGGGTCATGTGCTGGGTTTTTTTTTTTTTTTTTTTTTTTTTTTTTTTTTTTTTGTGCATGGCAAATGTGCAGCTGGTGCGCGGTAGTGTTTTTTAGGGAATTGAAAAATTAGGGAATGACTGGGACTGACTAAGGCTAAGAGACTGGACAGTACGGAAACGGCACTGCGGTCCGTGGCCTTTTACACAACGGTAGAGTAGCTCATCAGGGTTTGCCTCCCTTTGCCCCTGCGTCATTTACGCAGGGGAAAAGGGAAACAACTCGTGACTTGTACGACGCAAGGGTAAAGGAAGCAACTGTATGACGCAGCGACAAAGGGAAACAAACCCTAACCCTTTGGCTGTCGGTAGCGCTTTTAGTCGAGATGATTCCTGCAGTCGGTAGCGCTTTTAGTCGCGATGATTCCTGCAGGATTCATCGCGACAAAAAGCGCTACCGACAGCCAAAGGGTGAACAGATGCAAGCATGCCGCAAAAAACTGAAAACCACTAGTTATTTTGTGTGTATTTTGTTAAAAAATATTATTATTATTATTATTATTTACTTATCTACTCACGGCAAGAGGCAGATTGCAGCTGTGACCACGATATCCGGGCTGATGAGCGTGCCAGTGCAGTAGGTCAGCTTTCTGGTCGCGGAGTCGGCGTCAATCTGAAGCGCCACCATCGAGTTGAACGGGGCCACGCAGTTATCAACAATGGCCTGTCCTCCGATGATGCGGCCGTTAGCTGGTTTCGGAGTGGTAGTTGTCTGGACTGAAAATGGAGAGAAAGATACTTTTGAAACAGAATTCACTGAAAACAATACCGCTGGCTGCATGCAGAAGAGGGTTAAAGAGTAATGGAAACCAACGCCAATTTATTAACCATATGCGTCGCACGAACTTGGCTCTAATTAGGGTCAGCAAGAGGCAAAGAAAACCATGAGCCCCCCGTACCAGCGGGGGGGGGGGGGGGGGGGGGGGGGGGGGGGGCTCATGATGTTATTTGCCTCTTGCAGTTGTGTATGCAAAAATGAATTTGCAGTAAAGAGACAAACATCTAATCACCACAAAAGTCCAATATTAGGGATTTTTCAGTAACTAGACATTATATCTAGTCAAATCCATGACTTTTGTTGTGTGCATAATTGTGTTCATATCTTCCCGGTAGCGAAGCAGTTGAAGTTGCAGCGGCTAAAAAGACACTACGCTGTCATGCTTGTCGTGGATCTATCACAGGTTTATATAATCTTGAACTTTGAGAAGGCCTCTGTCAGCCCGCGAGAATTACTAAATTTGTCCCTGCATATACGCCTACTACTTCATAAATTGACGTGAAACCGCATTCTGAACATAATTTAAACAGTGAAGAAAACACAACTGTGACGTGTCCCCCCCCCCCCCACCCCCTCCCCCTCGTGTTTCACAATTTGTTTCTTTGTGCTTTTTAGACAGTAGTAATTTGTTCCTCTTCTCAAACCCTTTTCCTCGGCCCTTAATCAGGTTAAGTAAACTCTTCCAACAGGAAGAAAACCTGACATCAATGCAAAGGAAAACTAGCAACATGTATATATGCCTATAGCCTTACAAATGTGCTTGCATTAACCCGTTCAATGCCGAGAATATCTGAACACCACCCAACTGCAAGAGGTATAGATCCTCATGAGCCACCGCAGTTGGGGGGGTGGGCTCATGCGGATCTATGCCACTTGCTGAAACCACTTTGGGTGCATGTTCATGGAACCAATCTTTCTGTTTGAATTAACGAAGACTGCAAAAACACAGTCTGTGTCAGCTGGTACTGAACGGGTTAACTCTTTGAAGACGTGCCGCATCAGGATGCGGCACGTCTCGAAAGAGTTAAATTGCCTCCATTGATCGCGTACATCACTATACCGGCGACTTTCGAGGAACAGGAAATAGCGTTTCAAAGCACACATTAAAACAATGGATTACTTCTATCTCTGAGGTAGTCTAAACGACTGTTTTGAGTCAGCACCCCCTGGCACAGGCACAGCACGGCCAGACCAAGCAAACACACTGCCTTCGGCGTCATCCTGTATGAAAAGAAATAGGTACATTTTTCAACCGATTCAGGCATGCATAACTATAAAAAGGAGATGGGAGGACCAGGATAGTTCAAGGGTGGTGCCAGAATAGCTTGGCGCCTAGAGGCGCCAAGCGATTCTGGCACCACCCTTGTACTATCCTGGTCGTTCTTTCTCCTGGACTGGTTTGTATAGTCTCTAGAGGACAATTCCGAAAGTTGGGGACGTCATGCGACAGAATATTGCAAGGAACAACGCTAGGCAGGACAACCAGCACACCAACAGACATTTTGCAGAAAAAAATTACTCCAGCAACATGTCGTATAGAAGGCCCAAACACATACTACTGACTAAGCTTCTTTTTTCCCCTCAAAGAACCTTGAGAGAAAAATTACTTCAACAGCATGTCGTGTAGAGGGTCCAAACTCAATAATATACTAACTGAACTTTTCTTTTTAAGAAAAAAAAAGAAGAAAAAAAACCCCTGAATAACACAGATAGAAGGCGACAACTCAATCTTTGAATTCAGTTTACTTTGGGTGCGGCGCATACGCTGTTTATTACAAGTACGTTAAAAACAGGGAGTGAGGTCGACGCCAAAGTAAACAGAAAACGTCTAGACATTACTGCCACCGCGCTTGCTGTGTTTACATGTTTAATGTTTATCAACTGCCCTGGGGGGCGGGGGACGGGGGGAAGGGGGGGGGTTACTTTTTTTTTAATAATTTTATTTCTAAACTGGTAATTTTAGAACTCAAAATATGTTACGTTGCCTCTCCCTAGGAATATCTATCACTGGGGCTACTGTTTATCTCTTTCAGTAAAACACTCTTAGGTCAACACCTTCTCCTGAGAACACCACATTTAGAATTATACTACGACTTGTCCAACACTTTGCAGATTTATATTCCGATTACAGTTTAACTCACTCTGCCCGTGACACACCACAGCAAGATATGACTCGACCATGATAGTTCAAGGGTGGTGGCAGAATAGCTTGGCGCCTATAGGCGCCAAGCTATTCTGCCACCCTCCTTGAACTATCATGGTCGATCTGTCTCCTGAATTGTAATGCAGTCCTCAAAGTACAACTCCAAAATGTGGATATTTCGTACTTCGGGCACAATGAGTTAATATCATCTCATCTCATCTCATCTCATCTCATCTCATCTCATCTCATCTCATCTCACCACCTCACCTCACCTCATCTCATCTCATCTCATCTAGTAAAAAATATCGTAAAAACATCTAGTAAAAAAAAAAAAAAATCAACGTTTACATGTGTTGGTGAGCGATATCTGTCCAGTCACGATATACCTAATCTAGTAACAAATGTACCAAAATAAACATATAAATAAATAAATAAATAAAAACCATTGTGAGCTGGTCTGTGATTTTGGACCTTACGGCCTTTTGGCCGTGAGAACCAAAATCACAGACCAGCACACAGATTACCTTTACGTTGTATTCCGTGAGTTCGTATAGAGATTTAAGACATTCGACACGTGTTGCATTCGGATACGCTGATTTACGCGTGTATTTTCCTTTGACTATAATTTCTAAGAGCAGCAACAGCACGTACGAAAAAAATATTCCATGTGCTAATTACTGTAACTGTTTTTTTTTTTAACTTTTGTTTATTTCATTTCAATAGTAGATAGTACTAGGCAATTGGTAGTACGTAACACATAGCAGATATCAGATAGTTGTTGTACTAACCTGTGTAGGTCGAGATCCCCAACAAAAGACAAGATAGCTGGGGCAAGTCTGGAGCTCAGAGATTTGACGTCTTTGCGTGTCACTGGTCCGTGTTCCTTGATGTGGGTGGCAGGAGGAGGGGACTGGATGGGGGTGGGGTGGTTGGCTGGATGTTAAGGGGTAGGAGAGGGGGTGTGGGATGGATGAATAAGGTACATAAAAGTCGTCACGCGGGAACACCCGTTACACAGCCGAACCCTCAAAACCAACCCCCACCCTCTGCTACTTCCTCTACGTCCCCCTAGCCCCCTTTTTGATAGAAAGCGGTGTTCGTGTTAAAAATTGCTACCCCTAAAATTTGGCGCAAAGAGGAGGAAGGTATGAAACAACCATACAGGACTGACACACAGGATATTGCTCGACTATGATAGCTCAAGGGTAGTGCCGGAATAGCTTAGCGCCCGTAGGCGCCAGCTATTCGGGTATTATCCTTGAATGTCATGGTTGATCTGTCTTCTCAAAACAGACCTCGTCAAGTTCATGCATTGCGAGTGAGCGATTGACTTTATTTTGATATATACTTATTTTGCCACAAGAAAGATGATGTTGATTAAAGGGCATTGAAAGACAGTTTCATCCGAGATCATCAGGTAACTGACCCCGGTAACAAAATCTAGTAGAGAAACACTTAGAATGTATAGTACCTCGTTGGATTCGAGATCGCTCAGAGGTACCATAACCCACCGCGGCATTTTTGTTTTCATTCCTCACAAATTTACCTGTGAATTTTGAACAGTGTCGGCTGCTTGAAGTCTGTGGCCGACAAACTAGAAAGTCGAAAGTTTCTAACCACTACCCCCCCCCCCTCCCCTTCTCCCCCCCCCCTCCCCCCTCTTCCCCCCCCCCCCCCCCTCCTTTTTTCTTCTTTTTCAATGTAAAGAAATACTCAAGTAAGAAAGAAACACGTTTAGGAAGATCAAGCACAATACAGTTCATTAAATTTTCAGATTAGACTAACACATATCAATACTATAGACTACTTACCCAGTGCGCAAAGACCATCGGGCCGACGACGGCCCGATGGCCTTTTGCGCTTTGGGTATTTGTCTAAGCGAGAAATGTAAGTGAAGAGATGATGTCACCTTTCTGTGTGTGGATTTCTTTCCTATTCCCGTGTCTTCAAAAATATTTTCTTCTCATCTTGAAGTCCCACAAAATGTTTGCTAATCTGTTATTTTGGATCTTGAGGCTTGACGCTGATAAGTCCAAAATCAAAGAGCTGCACACAAATGGTGTATAAGGAAGAAGGAATGCTTTCTTTCCAAATTTTCTAAGTGAGGTCAGCGAGCTCACTCTGATCCTCCCTGTCTTTAGTTTGTCGCTAAGCACGTACATGTTTATGGCTGTTCTGTTTTTAACCCAATCAACCCTGACGCACTACAGCAGGAGATGGGTCGACCATCATAATTCAAGGGTAGTGCCAGGTTAGCTTGGCGCCTGTAGGCGCCAAGCTAATCTGGCACTGCCCTTGAATTATCATGGTCGATCCATCTCCTGCAACTGGTGCATAGTCATTAGATGACGCCTCAAAAATTTGGGAAATACGGCCGTCGGGCTGAATGAGTTCAACAGTTTTCGACAGTCTGACTGTGGGGGTGCATATACGGTAAAACCTGTCTTGAGTAACCACCGTTTATTCAAGAAATAAAGTGATCTTAAAAGACAGGTGCCCTCTCAAGAAACGTTTTGAAGGGCAAAATGTGTCACCTGTCATTAAAGGCCATCATGTAGGTGCTACATGCAACCACCTGAATGATGGTCTGTAATGACAGGTGATATCTCACAAGTTTGGTCGTTCAAGTTAACAGACACACAAAAAGGTCCGTGGCGCAGTGGTTAAGGCGCCTGCCACCAATGCCAAAGGTGCGATGTTCGAAAACGGGTTCCGGCGTCGGACTTTTCTCCTCTGGTAAGTGCCGTCACCGTTAATTCGGGCGGACCGTCGGGGGTTCTTTCTCCGGGTACTCCGGTTCTTCCACCCCCCTCCCCCCCCCCCTCCACACTTTGGTACCAGTTTCAGGCCACTTTACAAATTTCAAATATAAGCGATCAAAAATCTCTGTAACTTCAGTAGCTGAACTGGCCCTTCGTCTGTCTTGTACTGTGTTTGTCTTAAATGGCGTAAATCCGTGTCTGTTACGTGAGTGTGTGTGTGTTGGGTTTCAGTTCGCGGCGCTTTGAGTCGATTCGCCCAAAATTGAGAAAAAGCGCCTATATAATAACGGTATTATTATTATATTATTATTATTATAAAGGAGAGGGGCGGAAACCCCAAAAAATGTAGGATCACGTTCACACAATGTATTAATTAACGCACAAAGATACCCGGCATAAACCCCTCTACTGCCGGAGCAAGGCGAACTCTACTCAAATGCAAGAGACATAAATCCTCATGAGCCCCCGCAGTAGCGGGGGCTCATGAGGATTTATGTCTCTTGTTAGTCTCGTGTTCCTTGTGCCTAACTTTGGTCCCATTTCATTCGTGTTCTTCACGCAAATGTCGGTCGGCGTGCTGTGGTTTCAGAAGCGAAATCCGTGATCACTGGCTGCTAAGGGGTTGAGCCATGTATCCTAATGCAACACTTCTCAAAGTGTTAACAACTGCGTCAATTCTATATGTGTCCTGACTGTATCGTGCACGTTGGACTTTTGAAAGAAACCAATTTCACATTCTAGTTCTGTTCAGTTCAGTTTAGTTCGATCTTCTCCGATCTCCGCTGCGCTCCACCCCATCCGTCAGAAGTCTCCGCAGAGTTCCTCATTCCAGTGTCAGGCCAAGTCATTTTAATCATCTCTATTTGTGTGATATATTGGCCCTAAGTACACAGCATAGAATCAAACGAAATACCTCAAACTCAGTGTCCTGGACTAAACGCGCGCAGCATTAGCTTAGAGAGTAAAATGACCAACATAACCCTAAAGACCTAGTCCGTCTGAGAAGCAACGAGCAAGATGATAGCAGATTTGCACGAGCACCTGTGACTGCTGATAGAGCTAAGAGATCTGTGTATCATTAATTTTATTTATTTTATTTTTGTCTGTAAAACATTTTGTCTGTGATCTGTCGACGAAAAAACCGATATTACCATTTTGAGCTTGAACATGTGTTTTGACTATGACTTTGATTTTGAACTACATGATATATGTAAGTACATCTTTATTCAAGAGAAAAAAAACTGAAACGAAAATAAAGAAAAGGAGATCCCGACCAGAAAGAGGCGTAGATTCTCAAGAGCACCAAAAGCTATTGGTTAACTCATTCGAGGCGTGCCGCTTTTGGATACGGGGCGTAAGAGTATATAGTTATGCATAAATAAGAAAAGAAGTACCCAACGGAGAAAGAAACACGCTTAGAAAAGACGGGTACAACACAATTTATTTATAAATAAATAAATAAATAAGAAAGACAAGGATGTAAGAAACAAATTAAAAACAAACGGAGTCGTACATATAAATTAATGGAGCAAAGATGATATAAGCTGACGCCAGCAAGAGGTATAGTTTTCATGAGCCCCTGCTAAAGCAGGAGCTCATGAAAATCTATGCCTCTTGTAGATAAACGGGAGTTGTGCCAAGGACTGAATGAAAAAAAGAGTAAAACCCTCGAAAAGGGAACACTTTTAATATAAAAGAAGAGAGGGGCTTTCAGCATCCTTTTCTTTATTCTTCAGTACTTGCCCCAGACCTTCGGTAAATAGAGTTTAGCCTGCACCCCTCTTTTTTTTTTGTATAGACACTGTTTGAGCCAAATCTGCCTCGGTGGATATACTTTGTGTGTGTGTGTGTGTGTGTGTGTGTGTGTGTGTGTGTGTGTGTGTGTGTGTGTGTGTGTGTGTGTGTGTGTGCAGAGGGATGGGGGGAAGGGGGTGGGTGGCGGGAGCTATAGATCCTAGGCCCTATGTTGGCGCATGGCCTTGCACGGGCCAAATAAGACCTACGTCGGCCCGAGAACCGTTTGCTTACAAGCGATGAATATGGACACACATAATTCAAGACACAGGGCACAGCTGCATGAGTAAGCTTAGTCCTGCGCCAGCCACTAAGCAAGGTGCTCCGCTATAGCGGAGCACCTTGCTTAGTGGCTGAAGCAGGACTAAAACTTCACTACATGTTTTGCGATGCGGTAAACACGTTTTAGTCCCTTTTCATGGAAGCAAAACACACACAGGCGCATAAAGAAATATTTGCCCTACACTTCATCTTCAGTCCTCGGAACAAGCAACACCTGATCAAAAAAGCGGAATAGATGTGACTGAAATGCATTTTTCACTCTTTCACTGAGTAACCGAAAACCCACCGGTGCTATTAACACTTCAGGTATTGTAGGACTTCCCAAGTTGGAAGTTGTCCTTTGAAGACTATATAAAAGTTTGGGAGACATATCGATCATGGTAGTTCAAGGGTGGTGCCAGAATAGCTTGGCGCATGTATGCGCCAAGCTATTCTGTTACCACCCTTGAACTGTCATCGACTAACCGTGTCTCGCTATGGTGTACGAATCATGTTTATTTGGTTAACATCATCATCAGTGTTAACAGAGATGTCTCTGCAGCGAGGCTTGCCGGGCTAGCCTCGTTTGCGATTCAAAATGGCCGCCGCGTGAATAAGGCCTATTATCGTATGCCGCATACTTACACATGTATACATATATTTCCTCAGAAGGTGGAGGTAAAGGGGTGTTAGATGTGTGCCCGCGGTCATCACTACAGCACTTCAGCCCTAAAGCAGACATTTTTGGTTTTGAATAGTGGGAGGGGCTGTGCTAGCGGGGATGGCGGCGATTTGATAAATGCATTCATTGTGTTGTCCGCTGTAGGACAGAAGCAACAGAAAATGAATACTTTTCGTGTTGATTTGAATATTTGAATGATTTGAGTATTTGTGTCAACTGTGCGTTAACCCCTTCGCTGCCAGTGATCGAGAATTAGCGCGTCTGCGACTGCACACAAACTGCACTACCGTGAAGAACACAGCTGTAACATAAGCACAAGGAACATAGAACTAACAAGACACATGAATCTCCATGAGTCGCCGCGACTGCAGGGACTCATGAGGGTTGTGTCTCTTGCAGCTGCGTGGCGTTCGCGGTACCCTATCATTGATGGGGTTAACTAGGTTCGACTCACTTTGTATGTGACACATATATACTGACGAGCAAAAGAAATGCGACATACTACCGTGTTTCCGATTATTCCAAAAATGTCGCATTTCGTTTGCTCGTCAGTATATCTAAATATAACGTGCAAATAATGCAACCAGTGACACATTGGTTGCTTGTCTAGTTAGTTGGTTGGTTGGTTGGTGCCTGGCTGGCTGGCTGGCTGGATGGCTGGCTGGCTGGTTGGTTGCTTGGTTCGTTCGTTCGTTCGTTCGCTCTTTGGTTCGTTGGCTTGCTGAATATTTTGCTGGTTGGTTCGGTCGGTGGTTGATTAGTTGGGTAGTTAGTTGGTTGGATGATTGGTTGGTTGGATGGTTGTTTGGTTTACTGGTTAGTTGATCAGTAGGTTGGTTGGTCGGTCGGTTGGTTATTTGGTTGCAATTTTACATGGTTTCTGGCATGGCTCGTTGTTTGCATGACTGCTTGGCTGGTTGATTACTTGATTACCTGGGTGCTCGCATGTTTGACTGGCTGGTCGCCTGGATGTGTTTATTTTCTTTAGATTTTTCTTCTCAGAGGTGCAAACCAATGCAGACACGTATATGAAAGCTCTTTATTTATTTATTTCGTGATTCAAATATTTGTGTCAAAAATACATACATGCCATTTTAAAGCCGACGACCATTTCCTTACTGGCTGCGATTTCGGGATCACGCTTTGAACAATTCACTTAAAAATTCCCCAGTGCTCTTATCATGATCAAAAAAGGGGGGGGGGGGGGAAGAAAAAAAAAAAAAAACTTCAACCTATTTTTGGTGCGACAGAAGCTCGGGTCGCTGAAGTTGTTTATGCCGCAAACACCGTGACCAAATCCCTTCAACCCGTTTAGTGCCGAGAAAAAATGAACACCACCCAACTGCAGTTGCGGGGGCTCATGAGGATCTAGACCTCTTGCTGAAACCACTTTGGATCCATGTTTCTGGGACAGCAATATTTATTTGGGTCTTGAATTAACGAAGATTGCAGACAGACAGTCTGCGTCCGCTGGCACTGAGCGGTTTAACGCAACAGTCGTAATAGTCGTATAGTCGTAATTGCACTGCATCTTTATTGCATGATAATGCATTATTGTCCTCGGAAAGCATTGTTATTTGCGTCCCCTGAATTTCTACAACACACGCCTTATCTGTAGACGCTGATGCCCTCTGAGGGAAATCCCCGCCCATCGTTTACTTGTTACCGTTGTCACTCTAATAAAAATGTGTTTTGACGGCACCGAACGTCTTCTTTATTGATTGGTTCCCATCACCTATTCCTCCCCCCCCCCCCCTTTCACCCCACCCCTTTCTCAGTCGGTCCCCGATTCCAACGACCCTCCTTTTTTCAGAAATTGTATTCTTTAAACTTAAAAACACTTCATAATATTAATTAATTGATTAACAAATGGTGTTTTTTTTATTATTAATTTTTGTTCATTGCGAAATGCGTCAGCCTCACACATGTCATAGATACTTCTTGTGGGAAAGAAAAAAGAAGTATCCACCATAAAACAATAACAAAAAGCAGTGACCCCACCTCTCTCTCTCTCTCTCTCTCTCTCTCTCTCTCTCTCTCTCTCTCTCTCTCTCTCTCTCTCTCTCTCTCTTTCTCTCTCTCTCTCTCTCTGTCTCTCTCTCTCTCTCTCTCTCTCTCTCTCTCTCTCTCTCTCTCTCTCTCTCTCTCTCTCTCTCTCTCTCTCTCTCTCTCTCTCTCTCCCTATGTGCACTATGTGCGAGTGTGTGTGTGTGTGTGTGTGTGTGTGTGTTTCGCACTCTGTTTTGTTTGTATTATCGCACTCCCAGGAGGGTCCAAGCCAACTGAATATAGGTTAAAATACGTCATTACAAAAATTCGCAACACATTTTTCGTAACAGTCTTTTATTTACTGCTCAGCTTTCAAACAAGGTAAATGTGCCCTCTGGCAACTCAAAAGCAAAAATTATGACAGGAGTATTCTTCTTATAATCTCTATGGATGTACAATACTACCCATCCACTGAAAAAAATGCTTGTAATGCCCAATATTGTGGTATCCCCCAGACACCGGATATACTCTATATCAGCTCAACAAATGAGAAAGCAATCATTCTTTTAAGATGACACCTGCTTTGAAGTACCACCAGTCAGATGGCGTACAGCCCACTGAATGTTGATCTTTCATAGCAGGCACCTCCCAGACACAGTAGGATATACACCTTAGCAAACTCAAAACAAAAGTAAACACATAAAACATTAAAAATGATTTAATATCCATGAAAGTAAAAACGAAAGAATAAAGCAATATTTTTTTCAAATGGCAGGTGTCTCCCGCGCACATTATAACGCACACAATGAGGAAAGAAAATTGCTTAGGCAAACATCCTTTTAAGATGGCATCTGTCAATAAAATATCAACATTCAGCTGGCATATGACAACCGAATGTTGGTCTTTCATGACAAGCATCTCCCAGGGATAGTAGGAAATACGGCATCATAATGTAAGATATGCATCGTCATCTCAATTCCACAATGGCAAAGGAGACACCATTGTGTTGCGACCCACATTTAAAAAAAACAAAACAAAACAAAACAAAACAGACCAAATCTAAAGCCTGTCAGAACAAAGGCAACAATGGCACGCGTCAAAAGTATCATTATTCAGATGGCTTCAGCCCCAAATGAATGTTAATCTTTATTGACAGGCATCTCCCAGACACCACAGGATATGACCATATTCAATAAAGAAAGAAAATTAAGTAACCATTTTTAAGATGGCACCTGTTTTGAGTTTCTTTTTGACAGTGCGTTATTTTGATGACTTTTCATCCAATTATTCTCTGAGCACTCTGAATGGTATAGGTCTTTTCTGATGTTCTTCTTCCGTGAGAGTGGAATCTTTTTACCTTACCTTGAGATTGAGGATGCCGAGGTGTACTGTAAATAATTTTGACCTTCAATCCCTCTGCAAATTTACAAAAGGGTCCTCTACATTCACCCCCTCTGTCGCATTGCAAGATTCTAGGTGGACCAAATGTCATGTACATATTTTCTAGTTAATTGGCAATGGTTTCTGAATATGTGTCAGTAACTGGACGAAGCCATAGAAATCTACTGTAGCAATCAATCACTGACAAAATATACTGATAAATCTTTCCGTAACATTCAACAGGCAGTTTTCGCACGTCCAATAAGTCTACTTGATGTCTTTCCATCACATTGTTGCTTCTGACAGGCTTTAGAGGTGGTTTGTTTTTTAAATGTGGGTTACTTTTGGTATGTTCTGGAATGTTGTTGAGGAAGAACTGGATACAACATTTACTGATACCAAAACAATGGTTTTGATGAGGTACCGTAGCTTTTCTGCATCGTCTCCTTTTGTTAGCGTGTAGAAATGCTTAAAGCACTCGTCAGTCTCTGTGCTTCTAAGTAGAATTGAGTTGTTCCTCCCCAAACAGTCAAATCTTTTACCAAGGTATGGATCCATTAAAGTTCTTGTATGCAGCTTGTATCTCGCAGCCTAAAAACATAACATACTTTCTGTGAATGAGTGAGTTTGTGTTTTCCAGAACGTACTTTAATATACTATGCAAACCAGTGGACAACTGTCATCAACCAATCACGCCTCCCACCCCCAGGTATCATGTGCACGTGTGCTGCGCACAGGTGTGTGGTGTGTGTGTGTGTGTGTGTGTGTGTGTGTGTGTGTGTGTGTGTGTGTGTGTGAGAGAGAGAGAGAGAGAGAGAGAGAGAGAGAGAGAGAGAGAGAGAGAGAGAGAGAGAGAGAGAGAGAGAGAGAGAGAGAAAGAGAGAGAGAGAGAGAGAGAGAGAGAGAGAGAGAGAGAGAGAGAGAGAGAGAGAGAGAGAGAGAGAAATGAAATGAAACAAATTTTTGAAATGAAATGAAACTTTATTTCTCAAGGATAAATGATTAGGTACATAGACCTGTTTTCAATCATGTCCCTGCACACACACACACGCACACACACACACACACACACACACACACACACACACACACACACATACACACACACGCACACACACACGCACACACACACACAAACATATACACATACGCACTCAAGCACTCACACAGACACACGCACGCACGCACGCACACACACACACACACACACACACACACACACACACACACACACACACACACACACACAATACCTGGAGAAAAAAGAAAAAGTAGTTAACCCCATCCAAGTCTCCAGGGCAGACCTGGGTGGGGAAACGTACAAAGTAATATAACATTTACAAGAAAACATGTAAACAGAAATCAGTGTTTGCATGTATACATATGTGCATCGGGTATTTACAAGAACTTACGTGGTTTAAAAAAATGGTAAAAGGAGAATACACTGATACAGCTATAGGGGGAAAATAGGCAGATATTGTTTTACAAATATTTGCAATATGATTCTGCCAACACAGCTTGTCATCTATGATGATTAAAGCACGCGCCGGAAACCAGCAGCATCTTGATAAAGTCTAAGGCCCCCGCCCCCTCCTCCCTGCTCTCTCTTCCCCCCCCCTCCCCCCCTACAGGAAGGCAATTAGGTATTTGTAAATGCGAAGGACGCCTTGTTTGATTGTTAACATTACCCCCAGACACCCCTCAAATAGGGCACTGTTTTGGGGTGGGATTAGGGGGATGGGTTTGGTGGGAGCTGCAGAACCGAAACATGAACCGCATAGTTTGTTGTTGTAAACTAATAATAACAGTATAAATATGGCCCTTGTTTCTCCTTTTTGTTCCTTGTTCACTTTAGCATATCTAGGAGCAATAGCCTGCTGCTGGCAAAAAAGACATTATGTAGAAATGAAGTAGGCCTATGCTATTTTGGACAAAATAACTTAGTTTGTAATGATAATTATGGCTGGTCATCACAGGAACGACTGTAATAAACACTCACTGTAAAAAGTTTGGCTTTCTCCAAGCCTGTTTCTACTACCTCAGCTTACAAGTTTATGATACACTTGGAATTCACGATCCTATTTTGTTAATATTCCACAAGTTGAAAGAGTAGCCAAAAGCCTGTGCCGAAAATGAAATAAAAATTGGGGGGGGGGGGGGGTCACCCAGTTTGGTTAGTCGCCACTGTGCCGTTTTTAGGATACCTGTTTACGTGGAAATATACAGCAGATGTCAGCAAAATAATGCCACTAAAAGAAAAATTCCCATCGATCAGATTTTAATAAGAAAATGTCAGAGGCCTGTGTGAAAAAAAATCCATATGTCACCGAACTCATGTTTGTCAGCAGTATTTGGAACACTGAGTGCTCCAGAGAAGGGAAGAAAGCACTGCGATGAAATGCTGATGGCTCATATGTATAAGCTTCATGTAACAATTCCAACAATGTGCATACATGCTTGGGAGTAGCAAATATGGCGTTATCAAAGCAGATGACGTCAAAAGATGACCAAAATATTTCTTTTCACCTCGCGCAACATGTCACTTGCGTGGTGACGATCTTGGCTCCCTTTCCCAAGTTCTGGCTCTTGCATTTGTTGAGAAGTCCGGATTTTCATTAGGGCCGCACTAGTCTGTAGCATGTAGCCTTAAAAAAGAGAAAACTGGCTCGAAGTCGACCTGCCATTGCCCCCGCGCTATTCATACAGGCAGTACGGTACCGCGAGCAACGGTGTGTGTGGAGAGAGAGAGAAGAGAGAGAGAGAGAGAGAGAGAGATTGTAGCCATTAACTGGTTATTATTATTTTTCTGTATGAATCCTTCGCGGGAGTCCCTGTAGTTAGATTTCTGATGGAGCAAAACATTAAAGTTACATAATGGTAGTTATTGTGACAGCTCAGTCAAAAACATATAAACACGCCACTTTCGGCCGACCCCTAAACGAAACATGCTGCTTATCCAAAGCTGTCGTAAATCAGACACCCTCAAGCCAGTATGTAGTTATAGGGTCAAGCAAACCGACACAAATAATCGGTTACGCCGGTTCAAATACACACATTTGGAAATTTGTTGTTATTATTTTCATGTTATTTTTAAATCAAACATGCTGTTCAGTTATCCAAAGCTAAATTCCAGATCTAAAGATGATCGGTATCGCCGGTTCAAAATCTCACAGTTGGATTGTGTGTGTGTGTGTGTGTGTGTGTGTGTGTGTGTGTGTGTGTGTGTGTGTGTGTGTGTGTGTGTGTGTGTGTGTGTGTGTGTGCGCGCGTGTGTGTGTGTGTGTGTGTGTGTGTGTGTGTGTGTGTGTGTGTGTGTGTGTGTGTGTGTGTGTTTTTGTTGTTTTTTTTTTTAATCAAACGTGTTGTTTGTCCAAAGCTATGTTCCTGATCTGAAGATACCCTCAGCCGGTATGTAGTTACATGCTCAAGTATGACTGACCGTAAAAGATTTTGGCGATTACGTCCGGTTAAAACCTGGCCATGCGACACTGATTTTCACAGTGTATTCATGTTGTTTTTCCCTCCATACACCCATCAAAGACAAGCAAATGATAAATAAATAACACGAACCTGTGCTTTGGGTATGTTGTGCAGAAGCCATGTGCCGCCTGAAGGCACGATTCCAGATTTGAAGAGCATCGTGGATTCCACTCTCGGAATTTTGCGCCATGCCGTCATGGGGGATTTCCCAGAAGGGAGTGCTGCGTTCTTCGTCATTTTGTGTGTGTGTGTGTGTGTGTGTGTGTGTGTGTGTGTGTGTGTGTGTGTGTGTGTGTGTGTGTGTGTGTGTGTGTGTGTGTGTGTGTGTGTGTGTGTGTGTGTGTGTGTGTGTGTGTAAAAGTCAATATTTCTGTTATTTTCACATTACACGGCAAAAATTGAAAGAGTTTCAGACGCAAGAGACCAATTATAATGTGATTGGACAGACCAAGACCCGGCAAATGGAACAAGAAGCTTGCAACCTGAAGTGTCCACACTTACGGGCAGCTTCTGCAGTTAAGGCGTCAAAACACGTAATCAGCTCGGGGTTCTAGCAAGGGTGCACGTCGAGCTTATAATTATATTCTTAAGGTTGAAGACAAAATCGTTGTATTACGAGCTAGGTTTTGCCAGTTCCAATGGTGCAAAAGGTAATCGGGCCGACTTCGGTCAGACGGTCTCTTGCGCATTGGAGGTGCTTCCTGTCTCCTCTCGCGTCCGATCAATGTCAGAGGTAAAAGTCTCGGTTTAAAGCCTCTGACTCTGACCTCTGACATTGAATACCCTGATCGAACCCTTGAGGCGACAAGAACCACTGGCAAAGCCTAAAATTGTCATAACGAATATTGTGCGTCTACTTCCACCTAACCAATACTTCTCTCAGAGCAGTGTGTGTTGTGCCAAATGGTTGAATGTCACTTGTCAAAATGTTGAATTGCATTTGCCAGATGGGTGAATGCCACTTGCCAAATGGTTTAACGGCACTGGTCCAAATGGTTGAAATGAATGTCTGTGATCTTCGACTTCAGGCGTGAAATATTTGACTTTAATACAAGTTACAAACTGAGGGTGAAATAACCATATTTGTTCAAGAACAGGATATAAATGAGGCCAGCGAGAGGCAATGAACATCATGAGCCCGTGCTGACACACGGCTCATAATGTTAAGAAAAGGGGAGACTGCCAGTGCTAATATTTTAGGAAGGTTACAAAGTAAAGTAGATTATAGCACTGTCAGGGGAGAGAAATGTGCATGATCGACCAGTGATCATAGATCTACTGTGGCCAAAGCACAAAAAAAAAAAGAGATAGGAAAGATAGAAAGGCTCATAATGTTCTTTGCCGCATGCTGACACACGGGCTCATAATGTTCTTTGCCTCTTGCTGACGCACGGGCTCATAATGTTCTTTGCCGCATGCTGACGCACGGGCTCATAATGTTCTTTGCCTCTTGCTGACGCACGGGCTCATAATGTTCTTTGCCGCATGCTGACGCACGGGCTCATGCTGTTCTTTGCCTCATGCTGACGGACGGGCTCATGCTGTTCTTTGCCTCATGCTGACGCACGGGCTCATGCTGTTCTTTGCCTCTTGCTGACGCAGGGGCTCATGCTGTTCTTTGTCTCATGCTGACGCAGGGGCTCATGCTGTTCTTTGTCTCATGCTGACGCAGGGGCTCATGCTGTTCTTTGTCTCATGCTGACGCAGGGGCTCATGCTGTTCTTTGTCTCATGCTGACGCAGGGGCTCATGCTGTTCTTTGTCTCATGCTGACGCAGGGGCTCATGCTGTTCTTTGTCTCATGCTGACGCACGGGCTCATTGGTGATATTTGCCTCTTGCTGACGCACGGGTTTAATGATGTTTTTTGCCTCATGCTGACGCACGGGCTCATGATGTTCTTTGCCTCTTGCGGTTGCGCAGTGTTTGCATCTTTTCCCTATAGCGAAGGGATTACAGACGGCGACCAGAACCAGTGTTGATGATTAAAGCACATGTATGTGATCTCTTGGATTGACTTTTCCATCAGTTCACACACTCATACACGCATGTATGCACGCACGCGGCACGCACGTGCGCACGCACACACACACACACACACATAAACACACCTACAAACACACATGACGCACACTCACAAGTACGCACTCACGCACACGCACACACACACACACACACACACACACGACACATGAGAGAGAGAGAGAGAGAGAGAGAGAGAGAGAGAGAGAGAGAGAGAGAGAGAGAGAGAGAGAGAGAGACAGAGACAGAGACAGAGACAGAGACAGAGACAGAGGGGCACACAAACACACGAAGCAATGAATGTTGCTCTTCATTCCTCTTTATTCCAAAAGTTTCCTGCTTGACAGATAACGTAATGGACGTGATAATTTACCGAAAAGAACACAGGTTCATTTAAACCCTTCAAACTCTTAAACTTTAGATGGCCTTCACCAGGTACGGATAATAATTTACAAATATAATGATGGGCGATTAGGCCTCAGTCAGGCTGCTTTCCTGTTGAAATTTGTAGCGTCATTACACTTGATAACAAATGGAAAAAGTAAGCACTTTTGCTTTAATCCATTCAGTCCCGAGAAAATCTGATCACCACCCAACTGCAAAAGGCAATGATCCCCATGAGCCCCTGCAGTTGCATGGGCTCATGAGGATCTATACCTCTGATACCACTTTGAATCCATGTTTTGGGGAATCTAGGGATTTTGGGGTGGTGTTGAATCAACGAAGACTGCAGAGACACAATCTGTCAACTGGCTCTGAACGGCTTAAAATGCGAACGAGGATAAAGTATTTGCTACTCTATAATTTTGAAACAACAGACGGTACCCAGTAAGCAAAAGACCCTCGGCCAACGTCTGCCCGAATATATTTTGCTGACTAGGTAAGCCGCGAGGAGATCTCTGTGATACCAGCACACAGAGCCATTGACAAGAACGAATGACCCAGCGGCAGAGAATTAAAAAAAAAAAAACTGAAGAATGAACTTTTCCTGGTCTGTAATCTGTACCTCGCGGCCACAGGCCGTAATGTTTGAAATCACAACTCCAAAAAGAGCGAATAACTTAAAAAGAGACAATTTTTTTAAAAAAAAATCTTCTGAAAAAAATTCTACCGAAGAGTTTGATCTGGCTGTGTGCAGACCCTGTAACAACGAAAGTGCCGGCAGTCCAAGCAAAATGTCATGTGGACCTACGTCGGCCGTGGTTGGGCCACGCACAGAAGCGCGCGGGCCAACCACACCCGACGTCGGCCCGAAGACCTTTTGCTGCCGGGTTATCCATGCGCGTGTTCCATGTCTACACGAAGTTCTGTCCGGGGCAGGCGATGGGGTCAGCAAAGCTGCCCAGGCAACTTTCGATCCAGTTTTTGTAGTACTCGACGTCCGTGAAGTACATGGGACGCTTGGGAGGGGGGTCACCATATCTTTTGGCGCACTTGTCGTTGTTCGCTAGAATTCCCCGAAGTAGCATCGTTCCATTCGCGTTAGGACAGGCAAGCATGGACCCCTGGTCGAACTGTAAAGAGAAAACCCAGGAGATGCTATTCAACGGCAGAGTTCTTGTTTTCGGGTCAACCAATTTACGCGACTAGCAAAGTTATGTAACTGGCACTAAATCCATCAGCCCCTGCAGGCTGCGAGGGCTCATGAATATAGCCTATGTCCTTGAACGCTGGAAGTTTTCTAAGTGGCGTAGAAACCAATGTGTGTGTGTGTGTGTTTGGGACAGGGTGGCGGAGGGGGGGGGGGGAGCAGACGACCATCGCCCCATCGCAACCCCTCCCCCATCCCGTTGTTTGCTTTTTCGGAGGTCAGACTGTCGCCCGCCTGCAGGTCAAAGTACATTTTTAAATGAGGTAGGTGAGGCAATAAGAGGACCGGTGTTTTAAAAAAAAATTCTGCCTTTTTGGCATTTTGTACAGAGGCAGTATGCAGGAATTTGCTTGAAATCTCTTGACAGATGAGAAGAGACATGTTTGGTGCTTTGATTCATACCAGCCTTGGCTTAACCAGCGGAGTATTTTTGGCCTAGTTTGAGTTGCCAAGCGGATGTTGATTGGAGGTGTGTACCAGTTTTGGCTGCGCTTGGGTGTAGGGTTGGTACAGAATCATGTTGATAGCCAGGAAATGAGACGGCTGATGTCCTTTATTATTATTATTATTATTATTATTTTGTGCATGGCAAATGTGCAGCAAGTGGGCGGTAGTGTTGTTTAGGTGATTGAATATTACGGGATGACTGTGACAGACTAAGGCTAAGGCATTTTAACAGATGGGACTGCAGGGCAGGTTAATTGCGGTCTTTGACCTGTCAGAGCATCACATGCCGTATGTGACATAGACCAAAAGCTGATTTAATGTAACCATTCATTGAGTTTGGACTTTTGCAGTTGGGAAACTGACAAAATCATGAAATTTTGCCCCCAAAATTGCTTCGTTCGCAGTTTTATAGGCATTTTTGCATGTTTTGCGTCGCAACACCCTGTTTACCTGCACTATGGGCCATGTTTTCCAACTACAGAGGAATCACCTTGCTGTCAGTACCAGGAAAGGTCTTCAACAGGATCATCCTAGAGAGAATGAAGAGCTCCGTTGACCCCCAGCTGAGAGACCAGCAAGCAGGATTCAGGAAGAACCGATCATGTACAGACCAGATCGCCACTCTCCGCATCATCGTGGAACAATCTCTGGAGTGGAGCTCCCCGCTGTACGTCAACTTTGTGGATTATGAGAAAGCATTTGACAGCGTGGACCGAGAGACTCTGTGGAAACTCCTACGACACTACGGTGTACCCACAAAGCTCGTCCGCCTGATCAAGAGCAGCTATGATGGCATGACATGTCGCGTGATCCACGAAGGGCAGTTCACCAGAGAGCTCCAGGTCAGAACTGGTGTCAGGCAGGGGTGTCTGCTGTCTCCGTTCCTCTTCCTACTGGCCAAAGACTGGGTCATGAAGATGACCACAGAGCACAGACGAAGTGGAATACAGTGGACACTGTGGACACAGCTTGACGACCTCGATTTTGCAGACGACTTGGCATTACTGTCCCACACTCATCAACAAATGCAGGACAAGACCACGAGGCTTGCTGACATCTCGTCCCAAGTGGGCCTCACCATTCACAAACAGAAAACAAAGACAATGAGGCTGAACGCAACCAGGGAAGAACCAGTCTTGCTTGCTGGCATCGCGTTGGAGGAGGTGGAGTCCTTCACCTATCTCGGGAGCATCATAGACAAAAAAGGCGGCACTGATGCAGATGTCAGAGCACGAATCGGTAAAGCCAGAGCAGCCTTTCTCCAGTTGAAAAAAGTGTGGAGTTCCAGAGAGCTGTCACAACACACCAAAGTCCGGATTTTCAACTCCAATGTAAAAGCAGTTCTCCTGTATGGAGCAGAGACATGGAGATTGACAAAAACCACAGTCAACAGAGTACAGACCTTCATGAACAGTTGCCTTAGAAGAATTTTGAAAATCCACTGGCCAGAGAAGATCAGCAACGTCAGACTCTGGGAGAGAACAGAGCAGATAACAGCAGAGAATGAAATTGGGCGAAGAAGATGGGGATGGATCGGTCACAGTCTGAGAAAGCCAGCTTCCAGTATCACTAGGCAGGCATTGTCATGGAACCCCCAGGGAAAGAGGAAAAGAGGTAGGCCGAGAAACTCCTGGCGTCGAGACCTCCAAGCAGACATCAAGAGACTGGGAACCACCTGGAGTAGAATCGAAGGAGAAGCACAGGACAGGAGTTGCTGGAGGTCTCTCGTCGACGGCCTATACCCGGGTAGGGGTGACAGGCGTAAGTAAGTAAGTATGGGCCATGTTTAATGTGTTTGTTCATTTATTTTATGACCCACCGAGGGAATTTTGAAGACCATGGAATAAAGTAAATACCACTATTACAATAATAATAATAATAATAATAATAATAATAATAATAATAATAATAATAATAATAATAATAATAATAATAATAATAATAATAATAATAATAATAATAATAAATAACGTACGCGCGGTAGCGAACAAACCACTAATCAAGACATGACAAAATAGAAGGTAGTAGGTCACAGAGATTATTTCAAAATTACTTAAATAAGTGATTCATAGTCATGTAACACTGATACTTGACATAGGCTAAATTATGGGAGTTTTCACACATCTTTCAAAGAAGAGAAAAAAAACGAACGAAGTTCCCATTTCTAGCCCTTTAACGTACATTTCTTTGATTTGAAATTTTTAAAAAGAACATAGAATCTAACGAACAGTTTGTTTTTTTCCAGAATGGTCTAATTTGTTACATGAAAACTGGGCAGTGAAATGTGTAACCGCAAAGTTTAGGAACACTTAACGAAAGAAACGAATCCTTTACTTAATTACGCCAAAAGGTCAAATGCAAAGACATTCATCTTTGAAAGTGACCGCAAAAGTGTTTTGTTTATCATACTTAATCATTATTTAACTCATTCTACCCCAGACACACCACAGCAAAATAAGGATCGACCATGATAGTTCAAGGGTGATGCCAGAATAGCTTGGCGCCTATGGGCGCCAAGCTATTCTGGCATCACCCTTGAACTATCATGGTCGACCTGTGTCCTGCACTGCAATGCAGTCTTCAGAGGACAACGGCAAAATTTGGGGATTTCGGTGTTGGGGTAGAATGAGTTAAGGCAAAAATAAAAATAAAATAAAAAACATACGTTTTAAACACAATATTAATAAGAATGCTAACTGGCTGTAACCATCACTGGAACATAAGTGAAAAGTCCTGAAATACTCTTTTACCAGTGTAAGCTCACGATTTACAGCAACAATGCACACAGAGGCTACTCATCAGTAGATACAAAACCTGTGAGATCCAGCACTTCTGGAACTGCCCCTGAACGTGCGCCTCTTCGGCCCATCTAAATTCGCACACGTGTATCAGGTGAGGTATGGGAGTGGGTAGTTTTGTCCGCTTGGTTCCAATATGAGAATGTGGTAATTTACTCTCTTGATGTGCACCCTGAGGGAAATCCTTCAAGGAGGCTGCAGATTCATGTCGACCACATCGTAGCTTGTAAGCAACCGCCCCTGCTTTGTGCTAAAGCGTTCCAGAAACTTCTCATAACTGAGTTTGTTGCTGTCCTTTTGCCCTTCTTCCAGGAAATACTTCTTGAAGTTTTGTTTCTTTTGGTCAGTGGACAAGAAGGCATTCTAGTTTCTTAGAATCTTTGTGGAGTGAACGGAAGTAGAATCCCCATCTTGCTCTCTCAACACTCCTCACCGAAAGAAGATGGTAGGAATCTGCTGCAAAGACTTCTCGTGTTCAAACAGACCGTCAGTTTCATCAATTTCCTGCCATCGATGATGTTGTTTTGACTGGGTATTTCTGTGGTCTGAAGATCTCCTTCCAAATAGTGTAAAAGCTTGAACGTGCCAGTTTTTCTGGATACTCTGTATCACACAGCAAATGGCCAGTGTACTAGACCTAGCGGGAAACTGAGTACTTTTTTCAGGCTGCTGAAGCTGACTGCAAGAAAAACAAGCTGACCAAAGACATTTCTCTTTGCTATGACTTGCTTCGATTTCTTTGATTGCCCTGTGACTGTCGCCGACTAGACAGCTTTGGAAAATGTCTTTAGGTCCAGTTTCTTGGTTGTTGCATTGAAGCTTTTAGTTTTGTCAATAGCTTTTTCCCTCATGAAGGTACCCAAAGCTCCTCTCCAACGCCATCTGCTTTCTTATGTTCTGTGTCGTGTGATGATAGTGCGCCTGAGGAGATGATGTACGGGACATTCTTGTTATCAGCTTCACATGGTTTAGAAAGTGGCCAATAGTCTGAATGACTTTCTGAGTGTCCTCCTCACTTTGTGCAACCCGTGAAGATCTTGGGTCCTTATACCAACTGCTTTCTTGGCTGTCCATGTCAGTCATTGCTAAGGCCGCCTGGTGATTTACCTGCCTCTGGCATGCATTGTGGTGCACGATCTATGGTAGGCTGCACAATTTCTGATGAATCCCGCTATGTCAAAGTGGAATTTTGCATGGCGTTTATCAGTCTGTTTAATGGTGATGTCCACGGCACTCATTGATGAGTCCATTCTGTCCTAAAGTTCTTCCCCGCTGAGGTAACTGTTTTGTTTTTCTGTTTAAACAGCCGTCGTTTTCGGTGAAATATATCTGAATATGCCTTAGAAAACTGACAGTAACTTTATCTTTTGCCAGTAAAGCCATGGTTATTTATTAGAGGAGCCCGTAACGTGGGAACGTTCGCAAAGCACTATTCGCAGCAGTACCTACGCATAAACATTCAGAGGATGATCACCAGCAGACAACCTGAATCCGATACTATAGAGGTCTAGGATGACAGAAATGACACCTCATAAATTTCCTCGGGGGAGGGGGATGGGGGTATGGGCTGGCCTACAGACTATGTTATATTGACGTGCTTCCCACCACCACCTGGTAAAACATCCAAGCTGTCTCGCGCTGCTGCGTCATGACGAGTTTGATTACATCGATAATAATTGCTTTTTTCAATAAAACCAGCTAATCAGTGTAACAATTATGTTATAAATATGATAGTTTGTGTTCAAGTTTCATTTATTTCTGAGTTTTGGCGGATATAATGTACATTCAGGTCCTGTTGCTAGGGAAAATCCACAGTCTTCTACCCAAAAACGTTCAGGCTCGATTTTCTGAAAATGGCTGCTCTAGAATTTGCCTGTTTTAATTGCAAATATCTAAGTCTGTTTTAAGGATACATACTTCATACTTATATCTCTTGGCTGGACTTCGCGAACGAAGATTTTATAGGAGTTGCCCACGACGTCTGCAGGCTTGTTCGTGGCTGCGGAGGCCAATCCGGGACAGGCAGGTTCGACCGCAGTGGCTGCAGGGGAAGGTATGGCCAGAGTTCTGAGTTGCGGCATCTCTGTTTTTTCTCCTGAGCCGCTTGTCCTTAAGGCTAGCTCTGCGAGAGTCCTCAAAGGAGACAGCTGCCTTGTAAATAGTGGAGCGCCAGGTGTCACGGTCCACAGCAAGCGAAGACCACTGGTGGTGGTCGATTTGGCAGGCACTAAGTGACTTCTTGAGACAGTCTTTGTATCTCTTCTTTGGTGCCCCTCTGTCACGGTGTCCAGTAGCAAGCTCGCCGAACAGGGTGATCTTTGGTAGGCGATGATCCTCCATCCTGGAGACATGCCCCGCCCAGCGGAGCTGTGTCCGCAGCAGCAAAGCCTCGATGCTCACGGTTTCAGCCTGTTCAAGGACCTCGACATTGGTGACATAGTCACTC
>BTPG01000002.1:119071292-119116292 GCA_036245525.1 Semisulcospira habei | reverse complement strand
GCTGTCGGTAGCAGTTTTTGTCGCGATGATTCCTTGCAGGAATCATCGCAACAAAAACCGCTACCGAAGCCAAAGGGTTAAGCATTAACTGATATCCGAGAAATATTAGCGATTGCCTTTCTTGCCGCGTGACGCGTTTACGAGAAGACCGTGCCGGGGCAGGTGGTGAGGTCGGTGAAGTTGGTCAGGCAACTGTCGAGCCATCCCTTGTAGTACTCAATGCCCGTGAAGTACATGGGGCGATTAGGCAGTGCGCCTGACTTGGTGCACTTGTCGTGGTTTGCCAGAATCCCACGGAGTTGCATCCTCCCGCTGGCGTCCGGACAGGCCAGCATGGAACCTTGATCGAACTGCAAAGGAAAGCAGTGCATTTTACGCGGTAACTCTCAGATAAACAATTCTGCATTACAAATACTTGATGATAAACATACATGCGGCCAGTTAAACTGCTCAAATCTTCATTAGCCCTGAAAGTTCATGAGAATTTATTTCTGTAATTTGCACGCACTCCACATGTGTAAGGAGTAGATGAATATATATTTTTTGTTTTTTCGCCGAATTGATTATGATCCCCTTCACTGCTTGGGATCACGACTGCACTCTGACCGAAATTGGGGTGAAGGATACAGACGCAAATGCCACCAGACATAGGCACAAGGAACATAGGCCGCCTAACAAGTGACATAAACCCTCATGAGCCCCCGCGACTGTGGGTGCTCATGAGGATGTATGTCTCTTGCAGCTGGGTACTATTTAAAAGCCCGGATATCGCATGTTTTTGATCCGGTTAGTTCGGGCTTTAACGTCCACGGCAAGCCAACGGAGTGATGATAACGGCCTCTAACTGGCGGGTAATGGGCTAAGGGACACCTATTGCCTATGGAGTACGACCTGAACACTGATCAATTCAGGCGTACTGCTACTGTGCCACTTTGATTTACCAGGACCTTTCAGCGGACATGCTATTGAACAAGCCTGCCCCCTCCTCCCTTGATTATGTTCATCCGGGATTTTAATCCACCATTGTCGTCGAAACACGTCCAATTTTGTAGCGGGGGCTCATGAGGATTTATGTCTCTTGTTAGGCCTATGTTCCTTATCCCTGCGTCTGGTCTCATTTACATATGTGTTCCTTACCCTAATGGCCGTCAGTGTGCCGTGGTTTAAAACGCGCAATTCTATTACAACTGGATGCGACATCGTGATCTCCTAGCACTGGTTTCCATTAACTCCGCGCGCGGACGGGACGTGACCTCCGATCTGAGGGCGACAATCTGCATACTGTTAACCCCTAAACTGCCGGGGACAGGGCGAACGCTATAAAGCTGCAAGAGACCTAAATTCTCATAAGCCCATGCATTTGCATTCCCTGGTCTTTTTCCATGGTTTGTTCCATATTTATAGCTCTGAAGTCCCTGGTCTTTTTCCATGGTTTGTTCCATATTTATAGCTCTGAAGTCCCTGGTCTTTTTCCATGGTTTGTTCCATATTTATAGCTCTGAAGTCCCTGGTCTTTTTCCATGGTTTGTTCCATATTTATAGCTCTGAAGTCCCTGGTCTTTTTCCATGGTTTGTTCCATATTTATAGCTCTAAAGTATCTGGTCTTTTCCCATGGTTTGTTCCATATTTATAGCTCTGCGGAAGTCCCGGGTCTTTTCCGTGGTTTGTTCTATATTACTTCTGTGTTCTTCACGCAGATTTTGTGTGCAGTCGTTTCAGACGCGAAATGTGTGACCACTGGCAGCGAAAGCGTTAAAGCCTGCTGTATTACGCGTAACGGCGTTTTTTGATAGCGTTTCTTTAGGAACGCTATAATCTCTTATTACACGGCGTCAAAGGTTATTTTTCCAAACAGAATATCGTTTGTGGAAATATGTCGAACCCGAAGGAGCATAAGCCAGGGAAAACACGTGAGCCTATAACAAAATCACTGTTGAGACCACAGTGACTTTGTTGAATTTTCACGTGCTTCCATGCCATATTCTGTCTGTGCTTGTCTGTGATATTGGGGCCAGCTGCATCAATATAGCAGGATTTATGCAACTTGTATCTATGGCCTAGATCAGGCCAACAAAATAAGATGACTAAAAACCAACCAGTTTAACACAACGCGCGCTAGGACGCACGCGCGCGCGCGAGCACAAACACACACAGTCACACACAGTCACACACAAACACACACACACACACACACACACACACACACACACACTCACGCACACACGCACACACATATATTCAGCTCACCCTGCATGTACCCACGTAGGATCCGGGGTAAGCACTTCCAATCAGTTCGATACCCTCCTTCAGCGGCAACTCGGAAGCATATTTATTGCTCATAACCATTGTGGCCACATCCTTGTTCAAGATTACGTTCACAAACCCGTAATTCAGAACTGTGGACGACAGCAACTGTTCGGACAATGCTGTGGAAAGAGCAAAACAGTCAGGATGCAGTGCTTGGTACTTTTCAGGTGCATCCTATCAAGTTCTACCCGAACACCTTGACGCGTTTTTCAACATCAAATGGTAACGCGTGTGAGAAATCTTCCTCAAATTGATCTCAGCAAGAGATATAGATCCTCATGACCCCTGCAACTGCGGGGGCGCATGAAAATCTATCTCTTGCAGTTGTATCGCGTTCACTTTTTCTCGGCAGTCAAGGGGCTAATAACACTCTCTCTGACGTAGGCAGATGCAATACGTCATTACGTCATAATTTGACGTTGCACTGTTGACACTGTCGTGGAGAAAAAAAAATATATCACACGTCATGATTTGCATTTTTCTGCCTCCGAGACAGTGTCAGCTGTGTAACGACAAAACAGGTATGGCATTTTTCTGCCTCCGAGTGACAGTCAATGCTGTATGACGACAAATCATGACGTTTGGCATATTTCTGCCTCCCAGACAGTGTCTGTAGTGTGACGTAAAATCATGACGCATCACAGCTGCCTACATTAAAAAAAACAACGCCATTAAAAGCTGCATTTTGCTGACTTTGATGGCAGAGTGTTCTGCAGTTAACGGCATCTAGGTCCTAAACATTAGTGTAATAAAGCCACCATTAATGTATGAATGCCTTGAGAACAACCGGGCTTATAAAAGACAGTCACTACACAATTTATTAATTTTTTTTCCTTTTAACCACTTTTTTAAAAACTAGACAAAAGAACACCAGATATACAATTTTCTACTTATCTTTTCGTGATGGCAAGAAGCAACTGAAGATGCAACTGAATGCCCTGCCTTGAACGCTTTTTAACCCTTTCACTGCCGAGAAAAACTGACCGCCGCCAACTGCAAGAGGCATAGCTCCTCACGAAACCCAGCGGGATCGCCCTGTGGCTGTACGCGCAGAGGACCAGGATCTGAACGACCCAGGAAACAGCCTTCTGCTGTACCAACTCCGTAGAATATTAACCCATCTGGCCCCGTCGTACTACAAAAACGTTAAACGTTAGGGTTTAACGTCCTTTGAACAACACAAAGGTGAATTCAAAGACAGGGTACCAAACAGGGTTTAAAATTTTTTTTTACCCCAGCTGGATCCGAAACCGCGATCTTTTGGATGAGTGGAAAGGCTCTATCACCTGAGCTAACCGGCTTCCCTCCTATGTACTACAGCAGGAGAGATAGATCGACCAAGATAATTCAATGGAAATTCCAGATTAGCTTGGCGCCTGATGCCGCCAAGCCAATTTGGCACTACCCTTGAATTATCAGATCTCCTGCAACTGGTACATAGTCGACAGGTGACATCTGACCTGGGGTTAAATGGGGTAATCCACTTGCTCATGCAGCCACCGGTTCTGTATAATGCACAAGGTGTGTGTGTGGGGGGAGGGGGAGGGGGGCAATTTATCAGCGAAGTCGCCCAGCTATATCCCTTGTCTGTAAATCCATTTTGATAACGGGTTTTAATTCGGAAATTTAATAATGAACTGTCTTGTACGTGTAGTTTCTAAGCATGTTTCTTTCTGCTATTTGTTGCGGTCCTGCAAAGTGTGTATTTAAAAAGAGGCGCTCGAGTTGTTGCAAGTATTTTGTTCTGAATCCCCGTCACTGCCTTTCACAACCAAAGACTGAAAACGATGTCTCGGAAACCAAGTCAGAATTGCTGCTGTCTGGCTGAGACAGGCACTGATTCCAATCAGGCCAGCAAGAGGCATAAATCCTCACGAGCCCCCGCGACTGCTGGGCCTCAGAGTCGGACCTCTTGCATTTATTTGATGTTTGCTGACAGTGAGGAGGTTAATGTTTATCTGATTAATAAATAAACACGCAATGTTGCCCTCTTTGAACATTTCATGGCGAGATATGCATCAAGGCGTTTGGCCGAAAGCAACCGGTCGACTGTTTTTGAGTACGAGATATTTATCAAAAAGTAATGATAGTTGTGCCGTAACACCGACCCCTTTCGCCCAATTTACTTGATATTTTCACATTTTGTAATAGCACTACCCTACGCTGTTTATGCAAAATTTCAGCTACTTCAGGCGAGATTCACAGGTGGTGTTGTATTCTAATGAAGGTCAGGGTCGGACTTGGGAATTTAGGGCTTTTGCTCCGTCCTGCCACCCTGTTTTTCAGTTTAGGGAAGAACCAAGAGTCGCATTGGTCAAGGCACGGACTGTATGATGGCTGAGGAAGAACACGAATGTTTTGTTTCTCTGTGTAGGACACAATGACCTTGACTTTGTAGTCACTGGCATTTTCAGGAAAAAAAACAAGATGCTCTGACCACTGAGAGTTGGCCGCTGTTCAATGAACAGACCTCCTCACTTCTGGAAAAAGAATTTTTTACAGGATATTTTGCTTTGCCTGCACGCTACACTGGTAAATATGAACAGTGACATGGACCTGTAAGTTTAAAAAAATAAAGAAAGAAAATGTTATAGTCAGTTCTGAAAATCTGACAGAAGTACCCATAGTCTCTTCTCATCAAAGGCCAACCACTCCTGAATATAATGTTTGCCGGGAATACTGTTACAGGACAAGCAAGTATCGCCTTCAGCGATGACATCGTACGGTCGTTAGAGGCCATTTATGCCAAACATTTTGGGTAATTAATCTTAGCGATCAACTTTTTGTTGCATCTGAACCTCTGTCAAAAAATGGGGTATCCTTATTGCAGATAGTTTTTAGAGGATCAAGGTCATTATGCTTTCACTATCCTTTGAACTATTGCAAAAGAAAGATCGGAAATTTAAGATATTTCTCAAGATTAAATATGTGCATATTTTCCTATCAATATGTAAATAAAGAGCAAAGTTTGCTCGTTCCAGGCTGAAAATTGACAGTCAGACCAGTACTTGTCTTAGTTAAATTGCACAAACCGCTTGCAGTCAGTGCCAGAAGTACCATACCAAACAACTTTCAAATTCGTTTCGATTTTGACAGGCCTGTCTTAAAGTTTTACTCTTTTAAAATTGTAGAAAAAAAAGTTATTATCTCAGAGAGTCCACTGTTTTCAAGCACAGCTGTTTACATCAATTTTTCAATGACGTCACACAACGGCATGGCTAAAGATACCCGCCTCATATTGTGCACGAATGAAGGGCAAAGGCTGAAAATTTGTTTGATATAAATTGTATTTATGTGACATAAGCAGTTTACAAATGGCGGCCCAACTATCATTACTTCCTGATCATACCTCGTACATCTAGCGTGAGATTCGCATCAAGACCTGTTCAGCCGAACCAAAATGTATAGAGGCTATATACGCTAGTTCCAGGCATCGCCAACTGTGCAAGCTCGGCGCCGCGCTGCTGGCACCCATTTCCGCGCGTGCAAACGTAAACTGCGCTGTACTGGCTACTAGTAAATCCCGACCATATGGCATTACTCATGTCACTCTTACGTGTTGGAATATGAATACTGTACACTGACAGTGATTTGCATTGGCTGACTTGGGCAAGCCAAGAATGGTGGGGGGGGGGGGGGGGGGGGGATAAAAGAAAAAGAAAGAATCATACACAGCCTGGTTTTATTCAGTACCAAACTGTTCAAATAAACGAATTCAGTTTAGTGTTCCGAAGAGTCCGTTGTCCACTGAAACATCTTATACTGAATCTGTTCTTGAACATACAGACTTCATTTGTTCACTAAGAGAAAACAACCAATCGTTCTCGAACGTTATCATGGAAAAAAACAGGAAAGTTCTAAAACTGAGTCATCAGTGACAATTTTAGTCATGTCTCTCTAGTATGGTGTCCCCACAGTTTTGTATTGAAAAACATTGCTTCATTTATTTATTTTTTCATGTATATTGAGAACATTTTAATTCAGTACCTGTGCTGTGGTACTCACTTGGATGTTATCTGATACTGCGTGAACATCTTTGTGGGGTGAATAATATAGTCGTTTTACTTCGTTAAATTTTAGTCTTACTATTTTCTTTATTTTCGGTGTTAATAAACAGATGTTTTAAATGTACTAGCAATTATGACGCCTATACCTTACTCGTACTCGTTTACCGGGTCGGTGACGTGGATAATGAACATTTCTACTGAGTCAAACTGACTTGTCACAGTTTGGTGGGCAATGACATTTTACGAAGACTAATTGAACTTTAATTAATCTTAAACGATTTAAAACAAAAATACTGGTAGATTTGAAACTTTCCACTGCTACAGGTTAAACGGGTGGTCTTTCGACTAATTTCACGACTTCATCAGGGGAAATTTTACAAAAGCGACAAAAGAGTATTTTAGGGTACGCCAACTAATCCTGTTCTAAGACATAGATGTGAGTATGGCAAAGTGTAGGAATGTATGTGGCTGTGTGACTGAAGGACGTTTTAATTGTGATTTTCCTTTTACTGACGTGTAAACTAGTGCAACAATTTTCAATTTCTGTGAAGAATAATATTTCTTGTCTTCTTTCAGTCTCTTAACACTTTTTTCTCACTGGCCTGGCTCTATTCGATTTTTCCCCTGGTCGGGCGTTGTCAAGGCAACGGATTCATCTTGTTACATGTTACCAAGGTAACGTCTGAAGTAGACTCACTTATTAAATGTTACGATGGCAACGTTGCTCGCTGAGCAAAGCGTTCTCACCTAAAGGGGCTCGCTTTTTACAGCAGGCAATGCTGCAGCCTACATCTCTTAGCGTAGCCTCTATACTCTTTGGCCGAACTCAACAGGTCGACTGTTTTTGCGTACATTTATGGCGAATCACACATTAAGGTGTTTAGCCGAAAGCAATCGGTCAACTGTTTTTGAGTAAATTTCAAGGCGAGATTCGCAACAAGGTGCTTGGCCGAAGACAACAGGTCGACTGTTCTTTTACGTATATGGCGAATCACGCATCAACGACGAACTCAACCTATCGATTGTTTATGAGTATGTTTCATGGCGAGATTCGCATCCAAGGTGTTTGGCGGAAGTCAACAGGTCAACCGTTTTTGAGTACATTTATGGCGAGATACGCGTCAAGGTGTTTGGCCGAATGCATCAGGTCGACTGTTTTTAGTACAAACACGTCGACAAAATTGTGTGTTGATGTGTATACTGTAAATCGATCAAAGTCGTTTAACCCAATCAGCCCTGACGCACTACAGCAGGGGATGGGTCGACCAAGCTAATCTGGCACTACCCTTGAATTATCATGGTCGATCCATCTCCTGCAACTGGTGCATAGTCATTAGATGACAATTCAAAAACAATTCAGCAAAAGAAATGCGACGTCATTGAGATCGTCAGAAACATTGTCGCTTTTCCTACGATTCCCACTATGTCACATTCTTTCTTTTTTCATCAGTATACGTGATAACGATAAGGTAAGCTTAGATCAAGTTAGATTACGTAAGACCAGTGCGAAAAGGTCATTGGGACGATGTCGGCTGTTGAGAACTAGGCCTGTGAACCTTGCGCTCATCGGACGAGAATAGGAGAGGACAGCTCTGTTGCACGAGCGAGTTTACACCCTAGGCAGCCAGATGTTCCGCTATAGAGGAGTATCTTACTTGTGGATTGCCTAGGATGTAAGCTCGCTCATGCAACTGGACCCAGGATAGGACCTGGGTGGGGAGGTAAGGTAAGGAAAGCAAGGAAATGTAAGATGGTAGCTTGCGCAGGGTTTCAAACTCGTTCAAGCATGAACTGGCCTCAGAAGAGGACATGTCACATGAGATGTGAGGTGAGGTCACGTTAGGTAAAGTCAGGTAAGGTCGGGAAATACAAAAAAATGTAAGGAAATCTAAGACAGGAATGGTAAAACATGAGATTACATTAGATTACATGAGATTATATTAGATGGCACGCGATTACACAAGATTACGTGAGATTACATTAGATTACATTCACATTATTTCCCAGGTGCCGAGCTAGTCAGGCACTGCCCTCTACCTGAGCTAACCCATTTAATCCCACGACCACAATTCCCAAATGTGGGAAGTGCCCCCTAGCGTCTATGCAATAATTGCAGGAGATGGATCGGGCGCAAAACTAATCTGGCACTACCCTTGAATTATCATGGTCGATCCATCTCCTGGTATAGTGCATCGGGGGTAAATGGGTTAAGACTAGATCTGTGCTGGTCTGTGATTTTGGACCTTAAGGCCGAGTGCCATAAGGTCCAGAACCACAGACTAGCGCGCAATTGAGCTAAAAGCAAAAATTGGCTGTTTACAAGCACTGCTGGTAGCACCCCATCCCAAGATGGTGCAGTTGGCTGTAAGAGAGGCACATGGCGTAGCAGCAGTGGAGCTGTCGTAGCGAGTCATACTTTGCACACAGTACGGGTCCATTACAGCCGCAGTTTTAAGCTTTATCAGCACGATGTTGTTGGCTTCGTTCTCTGAAAAATATGACATACTGATTAATTTTTATATATATATATATATATATATATATATATATATATATATATATATATATATATATATATATATATATATATATAAATAAATAAATAAATATATATATATATATATATAAAGGTCCGTGTAGCGAACCCCTCCGACCAATAACTTATAATATATATATATATATATATATATATATATATATATATATATATATATATATATATATATATATATATATATATATATATATATATATATATATATATATATATATATATATATATATATATATATATATTATAAGTTATTGGTCGGAGGGGTTCGCTACACGGACCTTTGTAGGCCTGAGGGAGGTCAAAGAATTATTGTACCCCGAAGGCCGAAGGCCTGAAGGGTACAATGATTCCTTTGACCTCCCGAAACATGCTTCAGGACAACAAAAATAGAAACATTAGGCTGAAAGACACCTTGCAGAATCTGTAGTAGGGTTGACGACACCATTCAGTTGACATTTCGAAGCCTTTCTAGCGTCTGGTAGCAAGGCTCACATTATCTTCCGACCCCATCTAGGAGCCTCCTATAATCTGTAGTAGCTATTGGGGCTGACACGAACTTTCGACCTCATATCTGAGCCTTCCTAGTCTGTAGCAGGGCTCACACGATCTTCTGACCCCATCTCAGAGCCTCCTAGAATCTGCAGCTAGTAGAGCTGACACGATCTTTCGACCCATCACGGTGTCTTCCTAGAATCAGTAGTGGGACTGTGAGCCTCTCGAGAATCTGTAATAGGACTGACACGACCTCCCACCTCATCCCATAACCTTGCTAGAATGTGTATTAGGACTGACACGATCTTCGTGGAGCCTTCCTAGAATCTGTAATAGCACTGACTCGAGCTTTCAAACTCTTCTCGGAGCGTTCCTAGAATCTGTAGCAGTGCTGATACGAGCTTTCCATCCCATCTTGGACTTTCCTAAAGAAGACCCTACGATAAGGAGGGGGGAGGGGGAGGGGATTAACTACAGATTCTGCAAAGTATGCTGACTAGCAAAAAGAAATGTTTTGGAACCATCGAAACATGTTAGTGTTTTCGATCATTAAAAAATGTCTTTTCTTTTGCTCGTCAGTATACATATTCTGCAAGGTATTTTTCTTAACAATATCAAATGACAGAATTAGGAAACAATCAAGACTCCTGCTTCTAAGCAACAAAAAACAAATGCAAACAAACAGTTGACGTTTTGAAGTCCCTTCTATTTTTAGAAGGAATTGTTTTAGGACGGGTCGCTGCGGGGCGAATTTAATAGCATGTCCATGATGTCAAAGAGGGGCAGGCCTACTCCTCTGACAACTGAAGTAACGAGATAAAAATTACGTCATGTCTAGTTATGCCAACCTCGCTGCTGAACGTACATTTGGCGTGAAGCGCCGTATGTGTGTATGTATGTATGTATGTATGTATGTATGTATGTATGTATGTATGTATGTATGTATGTATGTATGTATGTATGTATGTATGTATGTATGTGTGTATGTATGTATGTACGTATGTATGTATTATGTATATGTGTGTGTACGTATGTATGTAAACACGAGAATCTCCGATATTGCTGTACGCACAGGCTTGAAACTTGGAGAAATATTTTCTCCAAGGGGTGGCTAAGAGAGCCTCTGAGCATTTTGTAACGGGATGTCTCCTTGAAGACACAAAAGACAGTTTATAGAAAGTCGGTTGACCCAGATTAGAGTCCGTAATTTTTGTCATATTTACTTGAAATTTTGGATATAGCTAGTTTGGAGAAAGACATAAAACCTTGACTTCTGAAGAAAGTCAGACAGTGGAGGTGACATAAAAGAAGCAACTTCGTCACCACGCAGACACTGACGCAATATTCTAAATATGACGTAATTCTCTCTCTCTCTCTCTCTCTCTCTCTCTCTCTCTCTCTCTCTCTCTCTCTCTCTCTCTCTCTCTCTCTCTCTCTCTCTCTCTCTCTCTCTCTCTCTCTCTCTCTCTCTCTCACACACACACACACATACACTTGCGAGCATCTCCAAGAGTCATAGATCTTCATGCACCCTCCGTGTGCATGTGTTTGTGCGTGCGTGTGTGTGTGTGTGTGTGTGTGCGTGCGTGCGTGTGTGTGTGTGTGTACATATATTATTATTATTATTATTATTACTATTATTGTTACTAACCCATTCAGCCCTGACGTACTACAGCAGGAGATGGGTCGACCGTGATAATTCAAGGGTAGTGCCAGATTAGCTTGGCGCCTGTCGGCGCCAAGCTAATCTGGCACTGTCCTTGAATTATTATGGTCGATCCATGTCCTGCAACAGGTGTATAGTCATTAGATGACGCCTCCAAAATTTGGGAAATACGGCCGTCGGGCTGAATGAGTTAAGTAGCTCTTGTTTGTCCACTTTCAAATATTCAACATTTTCGATCCAGGTCAATGGTCAATCCTGCTGTAGTACGTCGGGCTAAATAGATTAACGTTGTCCAGACCTGGTACAGCAAAATTGCCTCCTAGATCGCTCAGATCATTACCTTTCGTTTTGATCTGTTTTGGTATTGCTGCTGTTGTTTTCAATACATACATACACAGGCCTTTGCATAGCAATAGTGACCATTATTTTTTACCCGTGGCCGGTGCAGTTGGTATAATATTGTAGCCAGTGTGAAACTTGAGTGCGGCGATCTGAATGGTTTGCTCCCGGAACCGGTTGGGACCTCCCAGATCCACCAACTCCGCGTCTCTGTCCCCCAGCACCACGTACACGACTGAAACCCTGGTTTTGAGACTGCGGATAAAACAAACAATTACTAGAGAGGTTACGTTCATTACGCGGAGCGACCCCCAACAACAAACGATAGCGAAATCACGGAGGAAAACCAGCTTCTATAATAGGCATAGACAACACCCCAAACATCTCCGAGAGGCATAGAACCTCATGACCCCGGAAGCTCATGAGGATCTGTGTCTCTTGGAGATGTTTGGAGTGTTGTCTGTGCTTATGTTACAAGCTGGTTTTTCGCCGCGACTATGTCTCGGGTCGCTTTGTTAATATGACGTATCATCCGTCCAGGGAACATGAAATAAAGTGGTGTCATCAAGAGGCATAGATTTTTATAAACGTTCGCTACTGCGGGGGCTCGTGAAGATCTATGGTTCCGAAGCGTACATGTATACATATGTCCGCATAGTCTAATGGTTTCCTTAACTCATTCTACCCCAACACCGAAATCCCTAAATTTTGCCGTTGTCCTCTGAAGACTGCATTGCGGTGCAGGACACAAATCGACCATGATAGTTCAAGGGTGATGCCAGAATAGCTTGGCGCCCATAGGCGCCAAGCTATTCTGGCAACACCCTTGAACTATCATGGTCGATCCTCATCTTGCTGTGGTGTGTCTGGGGCAGAATGAGTTAACCGCCTTGCGCGTGCAGCCACTGATCCTATTTACGGAACCACTGGCGGCATGCATATATTTTGGGCCAAATGCAAACGCCTTCTCCTAGAAGACCATGTTTTCAAAGACATACTTTATGTCCACCGGCATGTTGGGGGATAGGCTTTCAAAGCCACTCCAGTTAGGGCTACTTCGACTCTCGATCCTAAATCTAAATAAAAAGGTGACTGCCAAGTGTGCAAAATGCAAAAACTTAACCAAGAGTTAAAAACAAGGAACGAAACACGCTTCCAAAAGCTAAGACAACAACAAAGAAATTGACACGGTCAATAAAAACTAATCAACAACCAAAATGGAAACAAGTTAACCCATTCAGCCCTGACGCACTACAGTAGGGGATGGGTCGACCATGATAATTCAAGGGTAGTGCCTGTCGGCGCCAAGCTAATCTGGCACTACCCTTGAATTATCATGGCCGATCCATCTCCTGCAACAGGTGCATAGTCGTTAGATGACGCCTCCAAAATTTGGGAAATACGTGCGTCGGGCTGAATGAGTTAAGAAAGCGGACTGAAAAAAGAAGAAACCACCAATAAAAAAAGGAAACGACAAAGACTAAAGCTATGTTTCCATATCGCGATGAGACAGCGGCGCGACAATGAAGTAGCTGAGCGGCAGGCGGGACAATTTCTTTGTGCGTTTCCATATACCGGCTCGTGAAAGCAATTTCGCGCCTTTATTTTGAACCGGAAAATGGCTCCAATTTGGCGCGTACTGTTTAGTTAGTTCGGGGTTTAACGTCCTCGGCACAGGGGGACAGGGAAATCTATTGCCTATGGAGTACGACCTGAAAACTGATCAACTCAGGCGCACTCCAACTTTTCTACTTTGATTTAGCAAGACCTTTAAACGGACATGTTATTGAACAAGTCCGTCTTTTCCTCGTAGATTGCGAGTCCAGCTACCGGGGCCGGGACGGGATTCGAACTCACGACCCGGCGATTCCCTTTGCTCTCCTGCTCCGACGCTTAACCGCCTGAGCTATGTCGGACTCTTGTCGCGTACTGAAAACAACGCCCACTTTACTTCGACTTCGCAGCGAAATCGCCTTTGAATCCTCGACTGAGCTATACAATGTTGTCTTGCCGCTGTCGCATGTCGCCCCGCTTCCAAGTCGCGCTATGGCAACACTGCTTTATTTCTGTGTTCTAGATTTTTATCGCTGTCACCACTGCTTTCGTGTCACAGTCGCGCCGCGAAATGAAAACAGTTAAAGACAACAACAAGGAAGAAACACGCTTTTAAAAGAAAGCTTTAAAGCAACAACAAAGAAGAAAAACGTGCTGAAGAAAGACTAAGGCAACAATAAAAATGAACAACGCTTAAAATAATAGATTAAGATAAAAACTAAATGTCTTGTTTTAATTAATGTTAACCAACTTAACTGCAGAGGTAAGGCGAACTCTACCTAGCTGCAAGAGAAATAAATCCTCATGAGCCCCCGCAGTCGCGGGGGCTCATGAGGATTTATGTCTCTTGTTAGTCAGGTCTTTTGTGCCTACCTTTGGTTCAATTTCATTTATGTTCATCACGGGAAGGTCGGTCAGTGTGCATGCAGTGTTTTCAGACGCGAAATCCGTGATCACTGGCAGCGAGGGGGGTTAAGCGTGTTTCCTTCTTTGAGTTTGTTTTCTTTAACTTATTCTAACCCTGTACTAACACGTGTAAACAGCTTGCTGCAGAGACGACAATGTCAGGAGTCAGAAGGGTGCCGGTGCAAATGGTTTGGAAGAGGCCACTTGACAGCTTCTCCATGATGTGAGCAACAGAGTTGAACGGGGCCTTGCACTGGTCCTGCACGGCCTTACCACCAAGGATGCGAGGGCTGGGAGTGCTGGTCGGGTTGTTGCCGCTCGCTGAAAACATGACAAAATTAAGTTTGTGGTGAAAAAAAAACATCCAACACCATATTAATAATAATAATAATACCGGTTATTATATAACCGCTTCACCCAATTCTGCGAATCGGCTCAAAGCGCTTAAAATCAACCCAACACGCACGCTAACGTGACACACACACATTAACTCTGAGGACAAACACAGTACAAGACAAACACAGGACATTCACGTGGTGCGAAGGGTCAGCTCAGCTACTGAGGTTTTGGAAATTTTCGGTATCGCTTGTATTTGAAATTTATAAAGTGGCCTGAAACCGGTACCAAAGTGGAGGGAGAGGAAGAGCCGGAGTACCCGGAGAAAGAACCCCCGACGGTCCGCCCGAATTAACGGTGACACTTACTAGATAAGAAAAGTCCGACGCCGGAACCTGGTATCGAACCTCGCACCTTTAGCATTGGTGGCAGGCGCCTTAATCACTGCGCCACGGAGTGCGTCGGCTTTACTAGCTTTCTTTAGCGAATGTTGCCATGTGATCAGATGACAACATTATATCCGACTTTTGTTATATCCGACCTTGGTATTATTATTATTATTATTATTATTGTTGTTGTTGCTGTTGTTGTTGTTGTTGTTGTTGTTGTTGTTGTTGTTGTTGTTGTTGTTGTTGTTGTTGTTGTTGTTGTTGTTGTTGTTGTTGTTATTATTATTATTATTATTATTATTATTATTATTATTATTATTATTATTATTATGGATCGGGATGGATGAATCCACGAAATGTTTAAAGTCCGTGCAATGTTTGGCCAACTTCATTTTTAAGGATAACCTCTACTATTTAGGGTCTTTCGCTCTAAAAACGACTTCGGATTTTTCTCTCTCCCTTAACAGATCACATAGTGGGTACCTTCGCTATTCTCATAAAGTTCATTTTGTTTTGGTCTTGACTATCTAATGTGTGGGTTACCTGCATTCCTCAGAAAGCCGAAGACATCGAAGGCTGCTGCAGGATGGCACAGTGCCAGAAGCAATACCGCCAGAACACTCGCGGAGACACGTGTCTTCATGGCTGAAAAAAAAAAAAAATACGAAAGCTAACAAATCGGCTGACAAAAAATTGGTTGCTTGATTAGTTCCGGGTTGAGCCCCTTCACTATCAGTGATTGTGTCTCTGAAATCTGTTTATTCAGCGACAGAGATCACCAGCCGTCTAAGGAACTTACATGCAAAGTGGTTTCAGCAAGAGGCATAGATCCTCATGAACCCCCGCGATTGCGGGGGCTCATGAGAATCTATACCTCTTGCAGTTGGGGGGTGTTCAGTTTTACTCGGTAGCGAAGGGTTAGCGTCCGTGACATAAGGGGCGGGTTATAAGCGACCGGGGACATCTGTTGCCGCCGGAGTACGACCTGGACACTCGTCAATTCAGGCGCACCGCAACTCTGTCACCATAGATTTACAGAACTTGCAGAGCAGAGCAAAACCGTCATTTTTTCCCTGGACGGAATACAAAGAAATGACTGCTAGAGCTTATGTTCCAGCATATAGCAATGCAGACCAAAAAGGTGACAGCCAATCGAGTACTAGACAAAGAAAATCCCATCAATGAAAGAAACGTCCTTAGACAGGCAGATTATCAAATTGTAACCCTTGTTAGATGTCCACGTCCACCACATCCCGCCCTGTCCATTATCACTCGTGGACGTTAAACCCTTTCAGCCCCGACACACCACAGCAAGACATGGATCGAGCATGATAGTTCAAGGGTGGTGCCAAAAATAGCTTGGCGCCCATAGGCGCCAAGCTATTCTGGCACCACCCTTGAACTATCATGCTCGATCTGTCTCTAGAATTGAAATACAGTCCTTCAGAGGGCAACTTCAATATTTGGGGATTCCGGTCCTGCGGTAGACTCCGGTCCTGCGGAAGAATGTGTTATACCCCGAACTAACACAGTAGACGATTTGTATGCCTTTTACAGGTAAACGTTTAGTAATGGCTGGTTAGTAATGTATGCAACAGAAGGGTCTATCATCATCATTAAGAGTAGTAGTAGTAGTAATTTAAATTATTATTATCATGATTATGATGATTATTATTTTTGTAAATTTATCATATTATTATTATTATTATTATTATTATTATTATTATTATTATTATTATTATTATTATTATTATTATTATTATTATTATTATTATTATTATTATTATTATTATTATTATTATTGTAATGTTTCTCGGATCCTGGCGAAATTTTACACTTCATTTAAAACTGGTCTCCTCTGAAATCTGTCGTATGTTGACCGCTGGAACACCAGGGAAAAAAGTAAATTCCCTTCTCCTTCCCTTGATTCCAACTTGCTGGTTACTTTTTTTTTGTAACATCAGCAGACGCATCTATACATTGCACAAGGAAAAGCATCACAAATAGTAATAATCTAATATGGCAGGTGTGGTAGGGCATAAACTTGACGAGTGGGAGCAAGAAGCCAAAAGCTGCTCCTGTCTGGAATAAGAACGACAAAGACTTATACCAACCTGATAATTATGTTATCACCCAGCAAGTTGTTTCACAGCAGTCGTCTTCAGGGGGGGATTGTCTGTTTCTCAGACTACGGCCATACTGAAAAGAATCCTGATTTATTCCTGGTTATACACCCCTCCCAGCAAGGGGGCGTAACCAAAAACTCTCTAATATTAATAACATTAAGGAACTCGTAATGGAAAGAGAAACTGTAAGCCGGTAGGGGTTCCGTAAATGACTGAATTATTTTTTTAAAGAAGAAGAAGAAAAGAAAAAAAACACAAGTGCGTGCAACAAGATGTATTCATTCATTGGTGATTTTACAACAGAACAAAAGTATGTTGGTCTGTGACGTTGGGCGTTTCGAAATTCTGCTGATCTTTCTTTCTGGACCTTATGGTAAGGCCGTCCGGACCAAAATCACAGATCAGCACACTGAACGTGAGCACTCAAGCGAGGAAAGAAGACAATTTAATAAAAATTCAATAACGTATAGAAACTGAAACTAGGTGTAGATGCGGTGGGGTTCCTTTGACAATTCCAATATATTACTTCTCTTTGTGGTATTGAAATAGTGAACACAAATAATGATACAATGCTTGAACAAAGAGATGAGGATGCTGAGGTGCAGAAAACTGCGGAGTTTCCTAAGGAAACAGAGAGGGCTGTGTCGATAAAGATTTGATTCGTCACGGGCCATTCCCCATGAGGAGCACAGATCTAAATGCTGTTACAAGAGGTATAAATCTTCATGAGCCCCCGCAAGCTTGTGGGGGAGTTTGAGGATCTATTACTCTTTGCAGACTGTGTGTGTTTCCGCGCATGATTGAGGTTAAGCAACCAGACCGTGCCCAGTTCCCTTCTTCATCATCACCAGTCTCACACCTTCCTTTCGACGTCAAGTCCCAAGTTCAGAGAGTTGATACGCATCAGTGCACACGCCTATAACCGCTGAGTGGTCACTCCCCGGTTCCGCCCTCCGGCTCCGCCCATTTCGGAACGTTCCTGACCCAGTTTTCAATCTCCAACCCATCCGTCCGTTACAGGATGGAAATTGAGCCACTTCACCCCCATGTTTACGCTCAACCTCTTAGACGAGAACGTAGAGAGGAACATTGTGAAACGTCGTGAGAAACCGAAGAGACTTACAGTTTAGCATAGTCATCAGTAACCCCTTTCCTGCACGAGACATAACCCCTCACGAGCCCCCAGCACTGAATTCAAGGACAGTGCCAGATTAGCTTGGCGCCTGATGGCGCCAAGCTAATGTGGCACTATCCTTGGATTTTCATCGTCGATCCATCTCCCGGAACTGGTGTGTGTGTGTGTTGGTTGACCACCGGACTCGATGATGTGCATTCTTCGAAGGTGAGCCCGGGTGTGGGGCACACTCGGGGGCAATGCACTGGAACGACGCCGGGAGGAGCGTATGTTGAAGCCTTCCTGCGTTCTGACACTGGTGACTCGATCACGCCGACTGCTTTCAAGGCTAATCTGGCACTACCCTTATCGCGGTCGATCCATCTCCTGGAAGTCGTTAAGTCACACCTTCGAAATGTATGAAATGCGGCCGTGGGTTTCAATGGGCGAAGGGTGTGGAGGAAATTACGACGTACAGTTAAACTAGTTCACACATTAGTGTCTTTGACTAAGTTGTGTTAACAGCGCTGTTTCACAAGATCGCAAGTGTCTGCCAACGCCTTAATAAAACATCCTCATTTTTGACTATTTTGTCACAACCAGGTATATAGGTACAATATGCACATAATATATATTTATGTAGTACTTAATTTCTTTGTTAAATATCCGTCCCGTCGAATGCGTACTTGCCCGACCTCTGGCTCACTCTTTTCTTGTATGTGCGATGGGATAAACTGAAAAGAAATTCATTCTCAAATCTGCAAGAGACATAAAGTCTGATAAGCCCCTGCAGATGCAGGGGCTTATGAGAATCTATACCTCTTGCTGGCAAACCTGGCTGTGTAAATCTCAGACTGAGGAGATCGCCTGGAATGTATGCGTACGGTGATGTTTATCTGCCATGATAAACCTCTTGGGGTTTAAAAAAACAATTTCATTTCGAAATATTGGGCCTTTCAGTGAGATGGAGCCGAGGCATTGGTCATCGGGAGTTTCCTGTACGACACAATTTGAAACCAATGAATATGCTCTCATATCAGATTATTATTTATTTATTTTTGGAGGGGTGGGGGATGGGGTTGCATTTAAATGTAAGATGTTAACAAGATCTTGGATGTTGACAACGTATCCTGTACGACTATTTGCACGCTTCTTCCCTTTTCAAATTCTAAGTAATAGAATCTTTAGTCGTTCGTCATTTGCGGAAGGGTGCGGCAAGCTCGGTGTTTGTAAACGTGTCACAGCTAGCTTTTGTCTGAGCATCCTGTTCGTACACACTGGATGCAACAAGTGTTGTTTTCATTACACTCGCCCAGCCCTAATGATGACGGTCCCAAATTTAGGAAATTCCAAAATTTTGAATTCGTCATCTGATGATTTTGTAACCGATCATGATAGTTCAAGGGTGGTGCGAAAATAGCTTGGCGCCTCCAGGCGCCAAGCTATTCTGGCACCACCCTTGAACGATCATGGTCGACCCATATCTTTTTGTAGTGTGTCAAGGGTTGACTGATTGGTTCATTATGTGGTCTACCGTTTGCGCCACAAGGATGACAATGTGGAGGATTATCAAGGGCAGCGACAGCTATTGCCTTTGGAGTACGACTTGAACACTGATCAATTCAAAATCCAGGCCAAAAAGGTGATCGACCACCAATCATGTTAAATGCAAAGAAAATCCAAAATGAAGAAAGAAACACGCTTAGAAAAGACAATCACGACATAATGTATTACAATTCTGAGGTAGACACGTATACAAACAAGCACACAAAGAAATACCCAACGGAGAAAGAAACACGCTTAGAAAAGACGGGTACAACACAATTTATTAATATTTCGGATAAATACCCTTTGTCAAAATAGACAAACAAACAAACAGAGAGATTAGCCGCTACTTATCTTCATTGGCAGTTGCCAATTGTGTTGTACCCGTCTTTTCTAAGCGTGTTTCTTTCTCCGTTGGGTACTTCTTTGCATATTACACGCTTGGCAGTCACCTTTTTGGTCTGGATTGCTTAAACAAGCACACAATTAACCCATTCAGCCCTGACGCCCTACAGCAGGAGATGGATCGACCATGATAATTCAAGGGTAGTGCCAGATTAGCTTGGCGCCTGTCGGGGCCAAGCTAATCTATCACTACCCTTGAATTATCATGGTCGATCCATCTCCTGCAACTGGTACATAGTCGTTAGATGACGCCTCCAAAATTTGGGAAAGACGTGCGTGGGGTTGAATGAGTTAATGCTCTGCTTATGTTTTTTTTTTGGTGAGATAGCAGCTCCTTGGTTGTTGTTGGGTTTTTTTTTAACCCTAAAATGTAATAAATTGTTTGTACTTGGCTTTTCTAAGGGTGTTCCTTTTTTTCGTTGGGACTTTATTTATTTGTCAATTCAGGAACACAGCAACTGTGCTACTTTTGCATTGCCTTTTCGGAACCTTTCAACGCCCATGCTATAGAACACATCCGTACGTTTTCCTGGATTGCCAGCCCAGCTACCGGAGACTGGGATTTGAACCTACAACCCGGCAGTTCATTTCGCTCTCTTTCGCTCAACGGGTTCGAAACCAGCTTCGGTCAAAATTTATTCAGACCCTTTTCGATGCTCCGTCTTTGGAATCACCTACTCCGTGGATAAAACGACGACTGAGGTTTGGCGTGCTCTTTTTTATTTATTTATTTTCGGCCGAATTTTGCGTACGTGGGTGACAAAATGGAGGAAAGGGGTGAAGGATGTTCGGTCAGCTGTGTTTGTGTGTTTATTGAGCAGGAGGTGGGATTTTGGATTAAATGGTTCACCTTTCATTTATTTCAGTTAATACACACAAATGTAGCACTCATATTTTGCAAGTGTGATTCCATGACGGTTTCAGATAATCTAAATAAAATATTGCGTAAAAATTGCGGGTGGGTTGGGTTGGGGTAGCATGTATGGTTATGAGATCTGGACACCCATCCCTGCCCCGTTCATGATCCTATCATCCACCCCACACTCAGCCGCGTCCATCCCATCCTTTCATCCCTTCTGCACGCTCCACCTCCCTCCCCCCCCCCCCGGGCCCCCCCGGACCCCCCTCCCCGGCCCCCCACCCCGCCCCCTCTTGGATGTAGACGACTTACATAGTCATACAGCATTGAAGCAAGAAACATAACACGCAGTTTAGAATGCTTGAGAACCAGACTTAAAACTCCACTCAGAAAAACGTCCTAATTTGAGACACGGCTGAAGCTGAGCTGGCGTCACAAGAGGCACAGATTCACATGAGCCCCTGCGACTGCTGGGCCTCATGTGACTCTATGCCTCTTGCTGGTGGCAGAGTTCTGGCTTGGGCGCTGGTGCCACTTTTGGGTGTGTTCTCTTTCCCATCCTTAAGGTTGTGTACCCAAGGCGTGGGGACTCGTGGTCGCACAATAATGTTCTCGTATGGACCATGCGTTCCCGACAAAATACAACTGGAGGTGGATCGACAAAGGTGAGGAACACAGATAGGAAATGCATTCAGCAAGAGGCATTGATCCTCATGACCCCCCGCGATCGCTTGGGCTCATGAGGATCTATGCCCCGTGCAGTTCGTTGTTGGTGAGTACCGCGGCGACAAGGGAGAGGTTGTATAAATAGGATGTACATAAATGAAAATTTGCCAACGCTGTTAACCAGTTATGCATGAAGATGTCGAGATGAAAAGATGCACTCAGATCTAATCAAACGCCCATCACCACCCCCACACACACACACCCCCCCACCCCTCCCCCTCCCCCACCCCGCCCTCCACCGCCAACCCCGCCTTTCCCGACAAAATAGTAGCAAAACGTCCTCGGGCCCACGACGGCCGCAATGGGGCCGCTGTGCGCGGCCCCATTGCGGCCGTCGTGGGCCCGAGTCCCTTTGCTTACTGGGTTATTGTTAATTTTACAATTTGTATCAATCATGTACAGCTTGATAAGTTTCGAATGTTTGTCTATTTGTCTGTCGCTCGGTGGGTTGGTTGGCTGGTTGGCTGGCTAGTAACAAAGCCAAATAACTCGACATCTGGGGGTTGTCGATGATCCGCAAATCGTGGAAAAATGATCGACCGTGATGGGGTAAAAGTAGTGCCTGATTGACTTGTACACACACACACACACACACACACACACACACACACACACACACACACACACACACACACATAACAGTACCACGTTTCATCACCTTTAATTACAACTCCATTTATAAAATAACAACTCATTATCACCCTGACAAAAACATTTTACAGTCATTTCTATCTCCTGAACACACTGTAGTGTTTACATGAATATTAAAGATAGCGAATATTATGTTCTTGCGTCTATTAGTGCAAATAAATATATTAAATAATAAATAAATATTAATATAAAAATAAATAAATAAACAAATAAATAAATAAGACCATGCCTGGTCGTTTGATCTCAAGAATGGTGGGTCGCCAATGGCTCATAGGTACTGTAAAATATTCGCACTGAGCGCGCCCGTCCTAGTCTTTCTCGGTGACTTAGAGGTACCTTGTTGCGTATACAGTGTAGATAGTTCTCCTTAATCCAGCCATTAGCGTGCTGAACTGTGATTTTGGTCCTTGCGGCCTAGGGCCGCAAGGGCCAAAATCACAGACCAGCACGCTTTTTTTTTTAATTTGAAAAACGAGACAGTTTCGTATAGGAAAATAATTTGACAGCATTTTAGTGCGTACTGTATAATAGATAATGTGTACACCATAGTATGAGGATGAGACAAAGGCAGACACACAATTGCATTACAGAGGAAAATTTTAACACATTCGATATTAGCTGCATTTGATACATTTGTTTACGTCGCGTATCCGGATGCTGCCTGCCTCGAATGAGTTAACAGCTTCACTGCCAGTCGTCGCAGACGGTGCTTCATAAATCTGATCAGTTGCTGTCAATTCGACGCCAAAGAGAGCCCCGTGCAGCTGACCAAGGAACACGGATACACACTGGTCTCAGCAAGAGGCACAGATCCTCACGAGCCCACCGCAAATGCGTTGGCTCCTCAGGCTCTACGTCTCGTGCAGTTGGATGGTGATCAGTGTTTCTGGGCAGTGACTGAGGCTGACTTTGTAAACTTAGCTTATTGTCCAACAAAGGCTACATTACTAATTAGAGATATATCAACTGTTTAGATCAAGGGTGGTGCCAGAATAGCTTGGCGCCTCAGGCGCCAAGCTATTCTGGCACCACCCTTGAACTATCCGTCAAATTTATTTCAAGCAATGGGTGTATCAGGATGAAAAGGGTTAACAGACTGGCGCGGTCACGAGAAAGAAACGGTTAAAAGTAGTCTGAAATAAATATGTGCTGGTCTGCGATTTTGGGCCTCACAATTCTAAGAACTGTAGAGTGATGACATAAATAATCGCGGAGAGAAACAGATAATATTGGTAGTAAAGCCATTTGATCGCGCATTTATAATCAAGACTACAGCTGTCATAAACTGGAACACTCATTTAAAGCGACCTGCTTTAGGTAGTATAAGGGCTAACCCATTCGCGGCCAGCCGCATCCGGATGCGCGGCATAAGCCGCGCATCCGGATGCGGCTGGCCACGAATGAGTTAATAGGTTGCGATATATCCTTCATAGATGTTCTCAGTACGCCTTACAATAATGCAAAATGACTTGCTCCACTGAATCAGTTTGAATAATGTAAAATGGAAGATTTTTCATCTCCCGTTCTATGTCGTACGTGGTTCCCCCCACGCGCGCTTAGAGAAGTAGAAAGCATCTGTTATGTTTACTTACTCGTATCGACTGTGAAAAGAAGGGTAGGAACGTCATAGTTGAAACTAGATAACATTGAGAATTCGTTGTATCGGCACATTTATCAAAAACAGCTCCCAGAGCAGTTCGCTTTGATAGTAAAAAAATAATAATTAATCAAACAGCGTTTTTAACAACGAATCATATAACTGTGTATATCTGATTTATTCGGGTGATAAACCTTTGTTGCCAAGCATGGGGAATATATACCTACAATAGTGACGAAAATATGATAACAAAATTGTTCTTGCGCAAATATTCTATTATGCATGTTGTTGTCACGCCGAAGCGGTCCATATGAATGGCAGTCCCTCTACTAAACCGGGAGTCAGTTGCGCGAGTGATCTTAGTCCTGCGCCAGTCACTATGCAAGGTGCTCCGCTATAGCGGAGCTCCGTGCTTAGTGGCTGGCGCAGAACTAAGCTCACTCATGCAACTGGCCCCGGGTCCGTACTTGTGTCTCAGCCGGCACAGGAAGACAATATTCCAGCAGCAAAATACTTAGTCCATGCACAGGGGGAGAAAACCGATGTTATGGCAGTTTTGGCACGAGTTTCGTGCCCCTTTCTCGGCGGAGCGTCTGTAGGATTCTTTGACATTCCGAGCCACAGAGGCACCACTCTTGCTATAACTTTGGTTCCCCCCCCCCCCGCCCCCCCTTCTGTGGTCCCTGTCAGTCACTGCTCTTCTGGAAAATCAAAGATAAGTAGAAAATTGTTTTTCTTGTTCTGCGCTGCATGTCATTATTTAAAATGGGTTATAACCCAAAACTTTTAATGAAGTGCGTTGTAATTGTACTTTCTAAGCGTGTTTCTTTCTTTTGGGGGGTTTTCTCTTCATACTTGTGTCAGTCATCCAAGTAAGCACATTCCCTAGGGCCGTATCCTTAAATTGAGATGATGAATGTTACGCCGAATCGCAGGCTTTCGGCCTAGTGTTGACATTTGCCAAGTGTTGAACGTGAAAGGCCCATGGAACAAGAGGTCCTCGGTTCGACGCCGGCTTGAGTTTGCCCGCGCACGTCCGTGAGCGGGCAAACTCAGGCCGACGTCGGCCCTATTGACCTTTTGCTTGCCGGGGAGACGTCTGCTGACAGTCGACGCCTTTTATCATTGTTGGTTGAATGGTTAGCTAGTTCGGGCTTAACTTTCCCGCCACAAGCGCGATTGCTAATGGCGACCCTAATTGTGTCCTTGCTATACATTTTTAACAAGTGATTTTTTTTTTAAATATATGTTCCATAGAACAATGCAACCTTCCTCACATCAACAGTGTGACACACTTGTTTCTTGTTGTTCCATGGACCATTCTCCTTGTTACTTCGATCAACACCTTTACGTCTGTGTTATTTCTATGGGCGTTTCTTTGTGTCTTGGGTATAATTATTTCCTTGAATATCAACACAGTTTTCACGCTCCATTTAAGATCGTTCTTTAAGAAATCTCGTCAGAATTTCTCCTGATTTCAGGAAGCCTCGCCGATAATTTGCTGAATCCAATCCGAAAACGAAGCGACGTCTGTGTAGATGGCAGGCGTGTCTACGCGTGCGCAGCCGGCACCGGAAGACACTATTCCAGCAGCAAAATACTCCGTCCCTGTCGGCCCTTGACACATGAGGGGACCTCCGGAATCACCCTGTGCAAAATAAGAAAATAAAACGATACAATCTTTGAAAGCGAAAACTGTGCATTTACTGTCCTGAAATGTTAACCCCTTAGCGCTGTTGTGGAAATGCGAGCGTTACCCAGCTGCAAGAGACATAAACCCTCATGAGCCCCCGCATTCGCGGGGGCTCATGAGGATTTATGTCTCTTGTTGGTCCAGTGTTCTTTCAGCGTGTCCCATTGACATCTGTGCTATTCAGGCAAATGTCGACGTTTCAGACAGACGCGCAGTTCACGAGCACTAGCAGCGAAGGGTTTAAAACATTAAGCCCTCACGTCGAAATTGCCAAATTTATTATTTGTCGTCTCATGAGTGCAGTCCAGTTGTCATATGAGGACTCATTCCACTTCAAGAGACGCTTCGACCATGATTATAACTGTAGGGTAGTGACAGAATCATGTAAATTATAGCCATTCGCTTGGAGGTGCCAATGAGTTCTGGGGTCACTCTTCAGCTATCATGATCGATCTGTGTCACTATGATTTACCAGGGCCTGTCAACGGAAGTGCTTGCTCTAGAGCATGTCCGTTGGCATGTAAATCAAATGTGGCACAGTTGCAGTGTGCCTGAGCTGACCTATGTTCGGATCGACTCCACAGGCAATAGTTATTTGGGTTTAAACCCTTGACCTCTGAGAAAAAGTGAACACAACTTAAACACAAGAGACATATATCCTCATGAGCCCCCGCCTTTGCGCGGGGCTCATGAGGAGCTATGCCTCTTGCGGACATCACTTTGAATCCATGTTATCGGGATGACGTTGAATTCACGAAGAGGCCAACTTTTTAACGAATAGAATGTTCTAGAGCAGCATTTTAGGCATACCACCAGAACGAAGTTTCATAAATCATATATCATTTACATGATTGTCATTATCTAATTAACCCTTTGGCTGTCTGGCTGTCGGGCTGTCGGTAGCGCTTTTTGTCGCGATGATTCCTGCATGGAATCATTACGACAAAAGCGTTACCGAAAGCAACAGGGTTAATAAACTGAGCGCGTTGGCACTGAATTAACGAAGATTGCACAAATGCAGTCTACGTCAGGTACAGTAAAGGGGTTAACGCTGAGCAGATCGCTAAGACCACCTCAAGGCGGCCACAGGCAATAGAGAGAACGTTTCCCATTTCATATTGCACCTCTAGAAAGTGATCGCGTGTAGGAACACTCACATCGCAGGAGTCTTTGTTCCCGTCCAGCTGGCCAGCACACGTCTCAATCGTGCTGTTGTAGTAACGCCCAAACTTCCGCTGGCACTTAGCTTCGTCTACTATGGGCAACGTGACCTTCATCAGCGTCTCGGGCATAGGAGGTTTCACCACTGAAAAACAGCCAGGTATCGTTCAGATCATGCCAGTAAAGAGTGAGGTCACGTTTGCAACGAACGACTCCCAGCAACGAACGAGAGCGAAGCATCATAAGCATAGACAGCACTTCAAACATCTCCAGGAGACATAGATCCTCATGAGCCCGGAGGGCTCATGAGGATCTATGCCTCTTGGAGATGTTTGGAGTTTGTCTATGCCTATGGCGGAAGATGGTTATTGTTTGTTTCAAACGAAACTTCGCTAATGATAAAAGAACAGAATCTATCGAAATTATAAAACATGGTTAGATTAACGTGCGTCTTCCAATCTGCTGTGTATACGAGCGTATGTCTTGTAGGGACGCCACTACAAGAAACAGGAAAAGCGAGAAAACAAGAGTGCCCAAACGGCCTGTGAAATAAATAAATAAATAAATAAATCAGCGCATTAAATAGGCACTTTACCCCGTTGAAAATCGGCTCAAAGCGCCGCCGCGAACTGAACCCAACAAGCTCTCTCTCGTGGATCACGCGCATTCACTCACACACTGTACATAAACACAGAACATTCACGTGGTGCTAAGGGCAAGCTCAAGCGTGCTATTGAAGTTTTTGGAAATTCAAATCGTTTATATTTGAAATTTTATTAAGTGGGCTGAAACTGATACCAATGTCGTGGGGGAGGAAGAGCCGGAGTACCCGGAGAAAGAACCCCCGACGATCCGCCCGAATTAACGGTGACACTTACTAGAGGAGAACAGTCCGACGCCGGAACCGGGTATCGACCTCTCACCTCTAGCATTGGTGGCAGGCGATTTTACCGCTGCGCCACGGACCGCCCTGTACCATTTCAAGACCATGATAGCTCAAGGATGGTGCTAGAAAAGCTTGGTATCAAGCTCTTCTGCGAAGGTCCATCGCCATGTACTGACACTATAATTGATCTGTCATGGTTCACCCATAACTCATTGTAATGGGTAGGGCTCAAATCACTGCCAATGAATGCTGATTGTGTTTTAGACTTCACTTTAAATTCAGCGTCAAAGATCCCCAGCCGACATAGGAACATGGATGCAAAGAGGTTTCAGCAAAAGGTATAGATATTCATGAGCCCCCGCAGGTGCGGGGGCTCATGAATATCTATACCTTTTGCAGTCGGGTGGTGTTCAGTTTTCTAGGCAGTCAAAGGCTGAATGGGTTATGCAGTTCTTACCGTCGTACACAGCTTTAGTGACGCCCCAGCCCGCCACTATACATTGCGTTCCATTCGGAAAATTCTGGCCAGGTTTCGGAAGACAAAGCGGCCGTATACACGTGTAGTTCAGGTAATTTACAGGCTGGGACAGCCGTATGACGGCTATGTCATTAACTGAAACAAAACAAAAAAATTAAAAAAAAATAATAATAAAAATAGAGCGAAATAAAGGCAGGAAATGGCTTGCTTATTAATTGTTAACTTTCATGTAATATTTTGAGTTAATTTAATCTTACTTTTTATCTTTTATTGGAAAGCAATGGCGGCTTCTTTTGCCGGCAAAAGACTTTCGCACAGATTTCCACATTGGTTCTATGGCCTTGACGGCAAAGTGTGACTTTTTGTGCAAAGCGTCATATTCAATGTACTTTTTGCGAAAAAGGGCAGATGTGATATACTGTGCGCACAAAAAGGTGGGGGTTACTGAGATTTCAACTTGAATGGTCGAGAACTTTCAAAACGATGAGTTATGCCGCCGATTAGCTACGCCATTCGCCTACATTTTCACAACAGTGGTTTGGTTGGGCGGGTCAAGTGATCAGATCGAGAGCCATGAATATGACGTTGGGGTCCTATGGTAAAGTCACTCAAAAAGGCTGTTTTTGTAAAATTCGTCACAGTTTTGTTTTTGTCTTGTGATAATCATTTTCATGTGTAATTTTTTTTTTAACTGGTTGTCTTTTATCGTATAATTAGGCAGCAATTCACGGGCATCGTGATGTTTTACTGACGTGCTGCATATCGGAAGTGCGCATGAAAAAGATATCAAATTCGTCTTCGGAGTTAAGTCAGCCATTGGCCACTTCTGAAAACAAAATTGACTTTCCACTGAGAAAACATCACCCACAGCCTTTAACCCTCCGCATGTCGGTAGCGGTTTTAATCGCGATGGTTCATTACCGACACGCAATGGGTTAATAGAATATCATTTTACCAGTACTCGTTGTTCAGGCTGACACCAAGTAATTTACGCTTCATATGGCATTTGAAAACAATCTACAATAATTGTGGCAGTTATCAGGTTCCAGACTTATCGTTAGACAACAAGGTTTTCACCTCAACACGCTTGTTTAACCCTTTTAGCGCCAACACACTACAGCAGGAGATTGATTGGCCATGATAATTCAAGGGTAGTGCCAGATTAGCTTGGCGCCTTCAGGCGCCAAGCTAATCTGGCACTACCCTTGAATTATCATGGTCAATCAACCTCCTGCAAATGGTACATAGTCGTTAAGTAACACTTCCAAAATTCGGGAAATGCACCCATGGCGCTAAAAGGGTTAAGATTCTGTGACACTTTGCATGGGACTGATGTTTTCATTCCGCACTCCACTAACTAAACTGTGTGACGATGAAGTCAAAAGGTGTTCTTTCAGTATACTTAGAACAGAAGCTTTGCGAAAGGTTTAAGGGCAGTTGCTTGAAGTTTTTATTTTAGCTACGCGCCACCCGCGCGTACCGAAAAACTTCAAGCAACTCCCCTTAACTCATTCTACCCCAGACACACCACAGGAAGATAAGGATCGACCATGATAGTTCAAGGGTGATGCCAGAATAGCTTGGCGCCTATGGGCGCCAAGCTATTCTGGCATCACCCTTGAACTATCATGGTCGATATGTGTCCTGCACTGCAATGCAGTCTTCAGAGGACAACGGCAAAGTTTTAGGATTTCGGTGTTGGGGTAGAATGAGTTAAGTAACTCAAGCAACTCCCCTTCAGCAACTTCCATTAATGACCCATTACTAGTGTTTATTTTTACATTGTATTCATGGTTCACTAAGGACACGTTGGTTACTCTGGGGATAAAAATAATATGAAAATGTATTGTCAGCTGTATCACACTGCAACAGCATCTCTGCTAATGATTGGCTATTTTCTTATCTGGCTGAGTCTAACGGTGAGTCCGAATGTTATTTGGATTGTTTCATCGAGGCACTTCTGGTTTCTTTCTGATTAATAAACAAACAAAACACGATGATCAGTTGCCGGTGGATGCGGCCTAACCATCTAACAAAAGACAACCTGTTTTAAGAACGGTTCACATACATGTCCATAATTAATATAAGACAAGCCAAAACAAAATTGAAGCGATTTTCACAGATATAAGCTGCCTGTGACTTTTACCATAAGACCCCAACGCCATATTCATGGTTCTTAATCTATTCACGTGACGTTTAGAAGGGAACGAATGGTGTACAAACGTAGGCCAGGGGTGTGGCTAAATATATTCATCGTTTCTTCGATTTTCAAACTTCTCAAGTTGAAAACCTCAATATCAACTACATTTTTGGACATTATATAAACCGGTGAGCTGAAAGGTCTCTTAATCGTGCTTTATCGGAAATGTAACCACTCGAAGTTGTTTGGGAAGGAGAAACGTTTTTCAATAAACACATTGCAGCACGAAGCAGTAGCTGTTATAGTAACGAGCAAAAGAATTGCGACATTTTCGGAACCATAGGAAACACTTTAGTGTTTCTGATGGTTCCGAAAATGTCGCATTTCCTTTACTCGTCAGTATATTCACTTTAGACTTTCATAGTATAAGAATATTTCAATGTACATGAAATATATATGTCATCGCGCTGAAATTTCAAACCGTAGGTTTTCTCAGATGAAGAGACAGAAAGACCATGATAGTTTAACCACTTGGATGCTGCTGACGATACTGCTTGGCTTTTCCGCCAAGCGGTATCGTCAGTGACAGTCAAGAGCTTAAGGGTGCTGCTAGAACAGGCTGGTGCCCAGCAAAGTTGTGCAAGTGTTGGTCGGTCAATATCCTGTTCCTATGCATTTGGGCTTAACTCCGCGCCCGTTCAACACCAAATGTTCTAGGAACGTGGATTCGAAGTGGTGTCAGCAAGAGGCATAGATCCTCATGAGCCCCCGCAACTGCGGGGGCTCGTGAGGATCTATGCCTCTTGCAGATGGGTGGATCTATGCCTCTTGCAGTTGGGTGGTGTTCAGATTGTCTGGGCACTTGAACGGGTGAATGGTTAACTTACAATAATATCCGCTGTCATAGCGGGGATGTGTGAAGATTTGGGAACAACGAAAGAAACGGCCTAGAAAGGGCGAGTACAACACGACTGTGGCGTATTTGTCCTTTCTAAGCGTGTTTGTCTTTGCTCCTTGGCGATTAACCCCTTCACCGCCAGTGGACGCAAACTATGTTTTTGAAATTGTAATCCAGAATCTAGGACTTCATTGTCAATTCAAAGTCACAGCTCTCATGCAGCGACAGGAACATAGACTTAAAGCGGGACAGATCTCAAGCAGCGACAGGAACATAGACTGAAAGCTGGACAGCAAGAGACACAGATCACAAGCAGCGACAGGAACATAGACTTAAAGAGGGACAGCAAGAGACACAGATCTCAAGCAGCAACAGGAACATAGACTGAAAGCTGGACAGCAAGACACAGATCTCAAGCAGCGACAGGAACATAGACTTAAAGCTGGACAGCAAGAGACACAGATCTCAAGCAGCAACAGGAACATAGACTGAAAGCTGGACAGCAAGACACAGATCTCAAGCAGCGACAGGAACATAGACTTAAAGAGGGACAGCAAGAGACACAGATCTCAAGCAGCGACAGGAACATAGACTGAAAGCTGGACAGCAAGACACAGATCTCAAGCAGCGACAGGAACATAGACTTAAAGCTGGACAGCAAGAGACACAGATCTCAAGCAGCAACAGGAACGTAGAATTAAAGCTGGACAGCAAGACACAGATCTTCGTCAGCCCCCTGCAACTGCGGGTGCTCATGGTGATCTATACCTCTTCTAGTTGGGTACGTGATGCTCAGTATTTCCCAGCAGTGAATTGAAAGGGTCAAGCACTTTGCTTGTAAAGTAGAAGAAAAATAACACATGGTCTCTGGTCGTCTGGCAAGACTATGCAAACTCTGGTGTGCTGTTATGTAGTCGCAGTACACGTGTACGTCCAAAGTTTGAAGAAAAGAGTCTAGGTCCTTTATACACGCACTCTTTTTTATTTTGCAGATCCGGCGTCGGAGCCAGAGATTTTGCGCCAAAAGAGTACTTATCTGGTAAATTGACGTTATCCCTTATATCAGAAATACTGAGGTCACACTAATGCACGGAATTTACAGTCCAAACACATTATGTAGTCTAAAAAGGGCATATATTAGCGTAAACCTTGAAGACCTTGAAGGAGTCATGGGAACTTGTTTATATCATTTACATCCCCAGTTTGAGGTACTCATCCGAGATTAACACTTTGCATGTCGGTAACGGTTTTTGTCGCGATGATTCCGACAGAAACCGCTACCGACACGCAAAGGATTAATTATATACGACGAATATAAAGCGTACCAAGTACTGAAAAGAGTACCAAGAAGAGGTGTATATACCAAGTATTGAAGTGAGCAGAGAAATAGCACTGATAAGGGAGAGAACTGTACATTTATGCACAGTTCTGTCTCTTATCGGCGCCATTTTCCTGCATACTTGGTTCGTTTTCCTCCGACAAATACGCCTACTTCATTGACCCGGTTTTCAGGTAAAGTTCCCGCATCGATCAAGAATTCTCCCATTTGTTTCTGCTCACACGCTTCCACATTCAAGAGAGGCAATCTGATTTAACCTTTTTGCGTGTCGGTAGCTGTTAGTGGCGATCGGATTCCTGTAGGAATCATCGCGACTAAAACCGCCACCGACACGCAAAGAATAATTTCTACTTCCATAGGGTGTGGTTTAGTGGACGCTGTAAATCGGACAAGCCCAACACAATTTTATTACATATTAAATATGGCATTTTTCTGTTTTTTAGGCATAAGCATACAGACAGAAATTTACCATACGCACTTTTTTCCAGTAAGGCAAGAGGTTACTTTTTGCCTCACTGAAAAAGATAAAGTACATAAGTCCATTTCCGTCTATATGTCTATGCTGGAAAAAGGTTTCAACCGGACATTTACTAAATCGGCTTGCAGTTGTCCTCTCTAAGAATGTTTCTTTCTTTGTTGGGAATTTCTGTGCATTTTACAGCTTGGTCTTTGCATCTTTCACATTTGACAGTCTCCTTTTTGGTGTGGACTCTGTGAAATGTCCACATCAACTTACTCAAAACAATGTGCTGCTGTGATGACGTGCCTGGAGTCGATGATACTGCCGCCGCAAGGGTTATTGTCGCCAGGAGTTCGTGCAACGTACACCATCCAGGGTAGCTCGCACTTACTGGCTTGTCCACCGCCTATTATTCTGCTCAAGATCGACGTTCCCATGATACCACATTCTGTAAGAAATGATATTGTTCAGTATGGGTTTCAGCCTGCTAATTCATTCTTTTTTTAATAGATTTTTTCAAGTTTAGTGTTAGTGCGGGAAAAAAGAGAACGCAAAATAAATGATTACAGACTACGATTAAACACGGGGCTTTAGTTTGGCAAACGGGTAAGTTGCACTTCTGTTGAAGTTTAACCATTTGGCTGTGGGTAGCGCTTTTTGTCGCGATAATTCCTACATAAATCATCGCGACAAAAAGCGCTACCCCACATCCAGACGGTCAATCGATGCTCATAGATATGCTGTAGTAATATAGTAGTAGTAGTAGTAGTAGTAGTAGTAGTAGTAGTAGTAGTAGTAGTAGTAGAAGTAGTAGTAGTAGTAGTTGTTGTTGTTGTTGTTGTTGTAGAGGAAGTACGAGTATTAAATAAACAAGAAACGATAAATTTACATAAACCTAAAATAAACATAATTTATCCAGTTTATTAATCTATATATTTACTCATGTATGTATTCTATGAGTTGCCACATTCCTTCTGCAAATGAAGATAAGTAGCGGCTAATCTCTCTGTTTGTTTGTCTATTTTGACAAAGGGTATTTACCTGAATATTAAAAATTGTCTTTTCTAAGCGTGTTTCTTTCTCCGTTGGGTACTTCTATTCGTCAATTGAAATGTTGGTTTATTTTCATGCAGAGGAAAGACACACTTGAAAAATAACACTTTAAAACATTTAAAATGAGGCACTGGCAAACAATATTGCACTGATAACCTGCCTGGAATGAATGGTGGTGTTGGTGGTGGTGGTGTGGTGGTAGTTGTAGATGTTGTTGTGGACGGTGTTGTCGTTGTCGTTGTCGATGTGGTTGAGGTGGTTCGTGGCGTTATAGTGGTCGTGGTGGTAGTGGTGGTGGGTGGCACTGGTATACAACATTTATTGTCGTTGGAACAAAAATCTTTGATTAACAGCTGAATGGTGTCTGTTCCACATGAGTCCTCACACCTTCCGCGGAACACCAGACAAACTGTAACATTGTAAAGAAGGACGGTTAGTTAACCCTTTGGCTGTCGGCAGCGCTTTTTGTTGAGGGAATTTCGTCAGGAATCACCTCAACCAAAGATGCTGCCGACAGTCAAAGGGCTAATTAATCAATCAATCAACAAAACAGTCAAGCCAGGTAGAGTGTACATTTAACCTATTACATCCTAAAGGATGTTTTTTTTTAATCTGTTTATTGTCCTGAAGTCAACACTACAAATAATAATAATAATAATAATAATAATAATAATAATAATAATAATAATAATAATAATAATAATAATAATAATAATAATAATTTCTATGGCGCCTAACCTCAGGTAGAGCACCTTACAAATTTCAAAAATACAATTACAACAACTGTACACAGTATTACACGCGCGCGCGCGCGCACACACACACACACACACACACACACACACACACACACACACACACACACACACACACACACACATTCCAGGCACCAGAGCAAAACTACATCAGAATCCTCAGCAGTCAGTGTTAATCAGTGGAGTAATGGAGTTGGAAATGGTGTGTTTTTAGCGCAGATTTAAAAAACGTCTTTTGAAGCACTGTGGCGGACATACGAGAGGAGTTCGTTCCAGTACAGCGGCCCAAGATATGAAAAAGACCGCTGGCCAAAAGACTTGGTACGACAAAAGATCAGAGAGATCAACCATTTTTTTCGAGGGTGGTGTCAGAATAGCTTGGCGCCTCAGGCGCCAAGCTATTCTGGCACCACCCTTGAATTATCACAGTCAAACTAATTTCAAGAAGTAGTGTATCAGGATAAAAAGGGTTAATAAGAACGATCTGCTTCATTGCGTGCTTGGAGTGCGAAAATTCGAATATACAAAATGTTGTCGTGCCTCGTGACAGTCCATTTGAGTGTGTACACGCAGCAGGGGTTTCTATTGCACCTCGTGAGTAACAAAAACAAACTTTCTACTTGCAACGGAGAAGAACAGGAGAGGGTTTTTGTTTTACGATATTGAAACTTTATAAGTTAAGTAAGCACTTTTGTCCAGCATTACTGTAAGACATATAATAAGAATATTTTTACAGGCATGCGACATTACAAAAAATTAACCCTCAGTTGTCCTGAACAGGTCCTTTTAACCCTTTGCGTGTCGGTAGCGGTTTCAGTCACGATGACTCCTACCTACATGAATCATCGCGACTAAAACCGCTACCGACACGCAAAGGGTTAAAGCTACATGGTATAGTCGTGGTTTGGTTAATAGTTCGCAATATCTCCTTTGTGAATGCTATTAGTATGTCTTACGATGGGTGTGCACATAAAGACTAACTTGACTTTTGTATTGTTATGAAGTTAGAAAATAAACACACGTCGTGAAATGAAAGAGTTTTATGGGTTGTTGTTGTTTTTTTTTTTTTTCTTCTCCGTAGGACAGTCCCCGATGCCCCTAACGACACCTCTGTTAGTGTTACGTGTGTCAGCTCACATGGTTTGTGAAAGGATGGGCAGGAAAGTCTTAGATAAGCCACGATCAATATTGAAAACCCCTTTTATTTGCGAATTATATCACTATATGCATTTTCTGCTCAGCATCCCTTAACTCATTCTACCCCAACACCGAAATCCTTAAATTTTGCCGTTGTCCTCTGAAGACTGCAGTGCAGTGCAGGACACAGATCGACCATGATAGTTCAAGGGTGATGCCAGAATAGCTTGGCGCCCATAGGCGCCAAGCTATTCTGGCATCACCCTTGAACTATCATGGTCGATCCATATCTTGCTGTGGTGTGTCTGGGGTAGAAAGAGTTAAAGTACCACTACGCGTAAATTTGGAGACTACACATTTCAGCACCATTTGTGTTTGTTATGCCATGTCGACACACCTAATGAACTTTAACAGCAGCTGGGAGAAGCAGCAAAAGCACACGCGTAATCGCATTTATTTATTCTGCCCAGCCGTTAGCGTGTCGATCTATAGCTGTTTCTCATAACTGAAAGCGTTGTATTTATAGAACGGAGTGGAGTCATTGTCAAATTACTTGATATCGAAAAGACGTGTGCTGAACTGGATTGTCCTGTGTCTAAGTGAACCATAGCTAGACCTGTGGGTAGCGTTTCGTAACTATCTATTGTCAGACTAAACAGTGACCTCTCAGAACCATTCCCCATTCGCAACGGCGTGAAGCAAGGCTGCGTGCTGGCACCGACCCTCTTCACCATCTTCTTCAGCATGATGTTGAAGCAGGCCACAGTGGACCTCGACGACGACGACGCAGTGTACATCAGGTATCGTCTCGATGGCAGCCTGTTCAACCTCAGACGACTGCAGGCCCACACGAAAACCCTAGACCAACTGATTCGTGAGCTGCTCTTTGCTGATGACGCTGCCCTCGTTGCACACACAGAGAGAGCCTTGCAGCGCATTACGTCCTGCTTCGCAGATGCCGCCCAGCTCTTTGGACTTGAGGTCAGTCTGAAAAAGACAGAGGTCCTTCATCAGCCGGCACCCAAGGAAGAGCATCGCCCTCCCCACATCACCATCGGCGAGTCCGAACTGAAGTCTGTACACCAGTTTACCTACCTTGGCTGCATCATCACGTCAGACGCCAAGCTGGACAAGGAGCTGGACAACAGGCTGGCAAAAGCGAACAGTGCTTTCGGGCGACTATTCAAGCGGGTGTGGCACAATCAACAGCTGAAAAAAGGCACCAAGATCAGCGTGTACAGAGCTGTCGTCCTCACCACCCTGCTGTACGGTTCCGAGTCCTGGGCCCTCTACCGCAGCCAACTACGACTCCTCGAACGTTTTCACCAGCGCTGCCTGCGTACCATCCTCAGCATTCACTGGAGTGACTATGTCACCAACGTCGAGGTCCTTGAACAGGCGGAAACTGTGAGCATCGAGGCTTTGCTGCTGCGGACACAGCTTCGCTGGGCGGGGCACGTCTCCAGGATGGAGGATCATCGCCTACCCAAGATCACTCTGTTCGGCGAGCTCGCCACTGGACACCGAGACAGAGGGGCACCAAAGAAGAGATACAAAGACGGTCTCAAGAAGTCACTTAGTGCCTGCCAAATCGACCACCGCCAGTGGTCTTCGCTTGCTGCGGACCGTGACACCTGGCGCTCCACCATTCACAAGGCAGCCGTCTCCTTTGAGGACTCTCGCAGAGCTAACCTTAAGGACAAGCGGCTCAGAAGAAAAAACAGAGCTGTCGTAACTCAGAACCCTGAACAGACCTTCCCCTGCAGCCACTGCGGTCGTACCTGCCTGTCCCGGATTGGCCTCCGCAGCCACGAAAATGCCTGCAGACGACGTGGGCAAGCCCTATAGAATCTTCGTTCGCGAAGTCAAGCCAAGAGAAAAGAGAGAGAGATTACAGAAATGTATCTTTGAACAGTTACGGCGGTAGTGGGCCTACAACACATTCTACCCCAGAACCGAAATCCCCAAATTTTGAAGTTGCCCTCTGAAGGACTGTCTTACAATTCTAGAGACATATCGAGAATGCTAGTTCACGGGTGGTGCCAGAATAGCTTGGCGCCTACGGGCGCCAAGCTATTTTGGCACCACCCTTGAACTATCATGATCTATCCATGTCTTGCTGTGGTGTGTCGGGGCTGAATGAGTTAAAGAAGGGTTAAGCGCTAATGTCCACTGCCGTATATTTAATTTCGACCAGCATATTAGACGTATATATAACAAAAATGGTGAAAAAGGGGGGGGGGGGGCGGAAAAAACAATCAAATCACACGAACGTTTATTGCTTCATTGCACCTTCAGTTTCAGTGAAACTCGCTTCCTGCCAGTCTGCGAAATCTCCCTACTCTCTCTCTCTCTCAGTTTAAGGTTCAGTTGAAAACTCACTTCTTCCAGCTTGCTTTTCCTCAGTCGTAGCCTCCGTGGTCCTGTTGTATTTATTTGTAATGTTTCATATCGTCTATGTCATGTTTGAATGTGTGTTAGCTCAACTTGGGTTTTTTGCCACAAAAAGATTTTGCGCTATACAAGAACCATTCATTATTATTATTCATTATTATTATTATTATTATGTCAGTATCTCAGTAGGTCACTTTCAACAAGGGTCACAGAGTATAATACTAGACGCAATAGTCCCCACCCTTGGTCAGCCCTTCGCTGGTCTTCCCTTTCTCTCTCTCAAAGTTTAATGGTGTGACTAAGCTGTCTTTACTCGGCATAAAACCGGCCAAGTGTGCTGGTCTGTGGTTTTGGACCTTACGGCCTTTGGCCGTAAGGTCAAAAATCACAAACCAGCTCACAAAGACAACTTTACATCGCCAGTGCGTGTACATACAGACTATAAATTATTTTCGTCCGTCTTCACTTTTCATCTGAATCAGCAGGCCGCCGCGTATATCTGCCTACAAGTGTGTGCTGGTACGTGATTGGTAGACTTTACGGGTTCAGACCGTAAGGTTCGGAATCACGAGACCATCACTACATGCAAAGTGTAACAGCGTAACGTCAGTACATTTCGGACTGTTCAACGGGACTAGGGGAGTCACCGAGCGTTTTTGCATAGCGTCAGTAACGCCGCAAAGTGTGTAAGCCTATGTGTGTATACGTACGGGGCAGTTTTTTTTCCTTCCCCCTCAACATAACGATGCACCTGACATTTGCTTGCTACAGTCAGCTGTGTTGGCTGACACATTTTTATTGTATCCCTTTACCTTCCAAAGTCAACCGTCTTTCAAGTGGTACTCATCTTCTAAGCACAACGCCGATCACGTTGATGGGAGATGGGTCGAAAGTGGTAGTTCAAGGGTAGTGCTTAATTAGCTAGGTGCTCTGACAGGCGCCTAGCTAATCAGGCGGCACTGCCTTTGAACTATCACGGTCCGTCTCCCTTAGATGGGGCTGGAAAGAGTTTGCGACAAAGATGTGCCTTCGTACTTCGGAAAGGGAAAGATTTTTTATCCTTTTTATTTATTTATTTATTTATTTATTTATTTATTTATTTATTTATTTATTTGTGTTTGTTTTTTATGTTTTGTTTTGTTGTATTTGTTTGTTTGTTGGTTGTTGTTGGGGTTTTTGTGTGTGTGTGTGTTTTGGTTTTTTGTTTGTTTTTTGTTGTTTGTTTGTTGTTGTTGTTTTTGGGGGGATAGGGAGGAGAATGGGAACGGCGAGCATTTGCAACCTTCAGTTTCAAGCACGTCCAAGACACTTTAACTCATTTAACCCCACGCCCGTATTTCCCAAATTTGGAGTCGTCATCTAACGACTATGCACCAGTTGCAGGAGATGGATCGACCATGATAATTCAAGGGTAGAGCCAGATTAGCTTGGCGCCTACAGGCGCCAAGCTAATCTGGCACTACCCTTGATTTATTATGGTCGATCCATCTCCTGCTGTAATGCGTCAGGGCTGACTGGGTTAAGATGGTAAAGATTTGGGGTTTCAACTAAAAGAATTTAAAAAAACAGACTCTGCAGTGCAACACAGTACATGTACTGCACATCAAGGCTTCCTCGCTACGAAGAGGAGGCCTGTGCGTTTTTAGTAGTAGTAGTAGTAGTAGCAGTAGTAGTATTAGTATCAGTAGTCAGTAGTAGTAGTAGTAGTAGCAGTAGTAGTATTAGTAGCAGTAGTCAGTAGTAGTAGTCACAAGTAGTGGTAGTAGTAGCAGCAGTGGTGGTAGTAGTAGTAGTTGTTGTTGTTGTGGTAGTAGTGGTGGTGGTAGTAGTAGTAGTAGTAGTAGTAGTGGTAAGTAATAGTAGTAGTAGTAGTTGTTGTTGTAGTATTAGTGGTGGTAGTAGTAGTAGTAGTAAGTAATAGTAGTAGTAGTAGTAGTAGTAGTAGTAGTAGTAGTAGTAGAAGCTTTCCGCTGGGATTTAAAATTGCCTGTCATGGGGACGGACAGCATGACAAAACTCTGCCCCTGGCGCTCTACAGGCCGTTGAGTACTTAAGGAGGGATAAGGTGTTTTTTTCTCAAGATTAATTCATCCGGGGGACGGAGGGCATTCCATATTTCCGTCCCTGTCAATTTTTTTTCAGTCAGATATGAAGAATTTTCCTTTACCAGAAAGTCTGAGTAGTAGTGCTGAGTAGTAATAGTAGTAGAAGTAGTAGTAGCAGCCATAGTAGTAGTAGCAGCCAGTGGTAGCAGTAAAGTAGCCGTAGTTGTGATAGTAGTAGTAGTAGTAGTAGTAGCTGTAGTAGCAGTACCAGTACCAGTAGTAGTAGTATTGCCATTAACATCATCAGTATTATCATGTTCCTTGCCGTTCTCACTATTATTAGTACCACCATCAGCATCAGCTGCATCATCATCATCATTATACGTACTTCACTACCGCCACCCCTCATCTCCAAGCCCCAACCCCAAATCCCACCCCAACCCCCAACCCCAAAATCTGAAGGGTACTCAACACACTATGTACATCAACTCGTGCTGTTTTATACCCCTTAGAGGTAAATCATTTTATGTCCCATATGGGTTGGAATTATTCTACCCTGTGAGGGCAAAAGGCAGCAGTGTAACCCCTTCACCGCCGAGAAAAGTGAACGCAATCCAATGCAAGAGACATAGATCCTCATGAGCCCCCGCGTGACTGCGGGGGCTCATGAGGATCTATGCCTCTTGCTGAGAACAGTTTGTGTCGACGTTTCTGTGACGGTGTTGGCTTTTGGACGTTGGATGAACAAAGATTTCAGAAGCAAAATATGTAGGTACAGTGGCAGGGAAGAGAGTTAGTCCATTTTTTGTGAAAAGCGAGATTTTCTGTGTATTACCACGAACCTCTCGCTTTTCACAAATGGACTGTCTGTCTTTTCCCTTCAGATGACAATACTGTTGTTTTACTGAACGGTTGACTGGGGGGGGGGGGGGGGGGAAGGTTCCGACAGGTGTGTGATTTTCTACCCTACGACTGATAGAATATAATTGTGTGTGCTAGCTCTGTGAGTGTATGTCTTTCGGCTCCTAGACGTATGGACCAGAATAACAGCCCAATGCGCATGTAATTACACTCTTCTTTCTCTTTCCTGAGCATTGTCGTCAACACCCGCGTGTTTACCATAAAGCCATCGGCTGCCTGCACCGATACGCAACATGCGCTGGTTTGCAAATTTTGGAACTTGGGACTTCACGCTGCAAGGTTCAAAATGGCATACTTTCGCACATATCACGGGTTGGTGCAGACTGACGCTTTGGCCGTTATGTCCAAAATCTCAGACCAACGCACATGTAAACACACACAACCCGTCGTTGTAAAACGAAAGCCGGACATGCGATCTACACAGGTTACATGATCTCCAAATGTCAAGAGGCTAGCGCGATGACGTAACCAGCATCTCATTTTAACCCCTGCAATGCTGGAACGCAGTGGACGTGCTACAAATGCAAAGAGGCATAGATCCTCATGAGTCCCAGCGGGGACTCGTGAGGACCCATGCCTCCTGCTGTGAACATGCGCATCTGCGTTTCTGACTGAAGATTTTTGTCTCTGGGCTTTCTGTCTGTTCGTGCTTTTAATTTGAATTGGTTTCAATTTTGCCTTCCGCTAGCAGTGAAAGGGTTAAACTTGGCTTTAGGGTCGGAAACAAATAAAGTCACAGGGGGGACAAGACAACTGGAAAACCACTAAGAGGATTACACGTTTGCGGATCTAGCTCCAAGCGCGTGGGTTTCAGATTTTGGCCGAGTACAGGAGCGACGATACGGAGTGGGAAGACTGCGAGGGAAAAGAAATTTAACTGTACGAAACAAATGGCTTCCAAAGAAGAGGAAAACAGTTACATTAAATTGTGTGCTGGTCTCTGATTTTCGACCTTACGGAATTCAGCAGTAAGCTACAAAATCACAGGCCAGCACACAAATACAGGTAGAACGACCTCACGGCAGATTGCGAAAGATTCGGAGCGAAATTAAACGTGAAAAAAACTGAGTGCGAACCGTTTGTTGATTTAAATTATGTACATCACATCTGGACGCAGTGTAGACCAGTTCGACGAAAGATATTTGTGTGATAATAATGTGATGATTTTCCACGAACATTTGCATAAGAAAGATTCGGAACGAAATCAAATTCCTTGAAAACCAAATGAAAATCTGAGACAGTTTGTTGACTCAAATTATTATGCACGTCACACTTGGACGCAATGTTGACCATTTCGCCGAAAGATGTTTGTGCTAATACTGTGACAGTTTGCTACCAAAATCTGCGGTGAAGACTTGAAAAAATATAACTGCATTGTCAGCTATACTGACGAGCAAAAGAAATGCGACATTTTTTGAATCATCGGAAACACTGAATTTGCTCGTCAGTAGTCTTCCGATGACTAAAAAAATGCATTTCTTTTGCTCATCAGTATAGATAACTAACAAGGCGATGTTAGGCCGAGGAAATAAGTAGCTGTGTTAACAACAATAATGAGCAACAACAACAGCAACAACAACAAAAAACCAACAACAACGAAACGCGCATCGAAACAAGGTTGAAACAGTGAAATAACAAATAATGTAAGACGCTCGGAGTAACAAGAACAATACAGTTGTCCTTGTTACTCAGAAGCGTGTTGCATTGTTCTTTCCTTTTTTCCTTGTTAACCCATTCAGCCATGAGGCACTACAGCAGGAGATGGGTCGACCATGATAATTTAAGGGTAGTGCCTGTCGGCGCCAAGCTAATCTGGCACTGCCCTTGAATTATCATGGTCGATCCATCTCCTGCAACTGGTGCATAGACATTAGATGACTCCTCCAAAATTTGGGCTATACGGCCGTCGGGCTGAATGAGTTAATACGAATCGTGTTTCTTTCTTTGTTGTTGCCCTTGTTACTCCGAAGCGTGTTTCTTTGTTGTTATTCCGAAGCGAGCTTCTTTCTTTGCTCCTGGTATTTGACCCGCTCACTATTCCCTCTTTCTGTCCAAGTTTGATGTCAGGCCTGTCAGAGATAAACGCTACCTACGTGGCCAACACGAGTACCTACCAACAGGACTGTAAGATGGCGTACTTGAGGTACTTACATTCAAAACGAAGAGCTTCGGTAAACGATGACACATAGCTGATAATCCACAGTGAGGTGACGATCACTTTCAACGTCCTTCTCCACATGATGACCATTGAATTGAGTCTCTTGATGCTCGTCTAAGGCCGACACCAGATATCGCGAATAAAAGGTTACAGTTGTTTTCAAGGCAGTTCACAGACGAACTTTTTCTGTGATGCTGCGTTTTGTATTTTGCCTCCTCCTTCGCAAATCACGCAACATTTGGCTAGTAAATTAAAAATATTCTGATGACAACGTTCTTAAACATTTTGAGATATTGTTAGTCATTATGGTGTTTCCGGATCCTTGTATGGTGTACAGTAAATATGAAGTCATCTGCCTACTTCAGAAATTCCGCCACCCACCAGAGTGTCATGACAAAGTGTATTGAAGACTGGAGATCTGACAGGTACTTGAGAAGAGCTTTCATACATTGCAGACCAGTCACATATTGAAGAAGCTAGAGCCTACACATTTTAGAGAAGAGCTACAACCCGCAGACATAAGAAATGAGCTAGCTCAGAGATACTGAATAGAAGCTAGCTTACATGCATTGAATATGAGCCACTGTACCCTGGAGATGATTCAAAATGTTCCAGATCACACAGTGGGAGTGGTCCGCCCTACTACCACGCCTAACCACACACGGTTTCTATGTTCCGCATTTTTCTAGGTAGGCGACACTGGGTCTGACGTGCTAAAACGTCAGCAGAGAAGAAAGGAAGAAAACCTTAAAGCCATGCACTACTCAGGGTGCAACACTGGTGTCTCTTTCCTTTTTCTTTTTCGTCATCTTCTCGCCCCCAGAAAGAATTCAGCCCCGGGTCCCTTCTTTGAGGGTATTTCGATTTACCGAAGCCATGCTTTTGTTGTTCAGGTTTCGGGGAGGACCGACTATCAGAGACCCAACCTTGATATCTCCTCCCTCTATACGACACGAATGTAAACACGGACCAGCATGATACATAAATACTCTTGAGCCCTCGCAGGTTGCGGGGGCTCAAGAGGATTTATGTCTCTTGCAAGTGGATCTTGATCGTGAATAGCCTACGTCAGACCGTCTGGGAAATAAGAAAAGGGGGAGAGAAAGAAAAAATAAGGATGGCTGGTAGGAGAGGAAAAGAGAGAGGGGGTATGTCTCCTTGCTTTGACTACGAGAGGTCGGGTTTACTCGCGGTCAGCGTCAGAGAGAGGGCGAATACAAACTTTCTAATCAGCCCTCTGAACAAACATGGCGGTTCGGCAAGTTCGTAGCTAGCCTGCACGAGTAATCTCCCTTTGCAACTATCAAAAGAACAGTGAAGAACCCAACGGGTAAAGAAACTCGGTTAGAAATGACAGTTACAACGCAGTTTATTAATATTTTGGGTAGAAACCCTGTTTAAAAATAGACAAACAAATACGTTACAATTAAAGATAAGTAGAGACTGAACTGTATACTTGTTTGAATGTATAGTATTGAAAAAGAGGTTTTACCTGAAATATTAACCCATTCAGCCCTGACGCACTACAACAGGAGATGGGTCGACCATGACAATTCAAGGGTAGTGCCAGATCAAGCTAATCTGGCACTGTCCTTGAATTATCATGGTCGATCCATCTCCTGCAACTGGTGCATAGTCATTAGATGACGCCTCCAAAATTTGGGAAATACGGCCGTCGGGCTGAATGAGTTAATAAATTGTGTTGTAACTGTCATTTCTAAGCGTATTTCTTTCTCCGTTGGCTTCTTTTCTGCATTTTACACGCTTCGCGGTCACCTCTTTGGTCTGGATATCGCGAGAACATCCCGGCCTGTCCACTGACCTGAACATGACATGCGATTATTATCATCATCTTTTGCAGATGAAAGAGGAAAAAGAGAATATGTATACTAAATGTCTGTCATTTCT
>BTPG01000002.1:118833792-119066292 GCA_036245525.1 Semisulcospira habei | reverse complement strand
ATAGACATTAGGAATTTTTGCCGCATAACTGACAAACGTCGGTGTTAAGATCAACACATAAAACATACATAATAATAATAATAATAATAATAATAATAATAATAATAATAATAATAATAATAATAATAATAATAATAATATGCGCATTAAATAGGCGCTTTATCCCAATTGAAAATCGGCTCAAAGCGCCGCCGCGAACTGAACCCAACAAGCACGCTCACGTGAATCACGCGCATTCACTCACACACTGTACATAAACACAGAACATTCACGTGGTGCTAAGGGCAAGCTCAAGCGAGCTACTGTAGTTTTTTGGAAATTCAAAATCGTTTGTATTTGAAATTTGATTAAGTGGGCTGAAACAGATACCAAAGTGGAGGGGGAGGAAGAGCCGGAGTACCCGGAGAAAGAACCCCCGACGGTCCGCCCGAATTAACGGTGACACTTACTAGAGGAGAAAAATCCGACGCCGGAACCCGTAATCGAATCTCGCACCTTTAGCATTGGTGGCAGGTGCCTTAACCACTGCGCCACGGACCGCCCCATCACAATTAGTCCATAGTCCATAAGCTAGCCCGGACTACCGTGCCCCCCCCCCTCCCTCCCCCCTCCCTCCCCCCCCCCCCCCGCCAGTACTCAATAAGATGAGTTTCAAAGTGTACCTTAGTATGTCCTGAGATGTTTAAGCCGTGTTCCCCGAAAATCCTTAGGAACACACCAGAGATATAGGCGATGGCGCAAGGGAACCCTCTTTCACGCTCTTCGCGGATGCTAAAATGAGGTTGAGAAACATTTTCCTCTAAATAAATCAGAATTCATTCTAGAAGCCCAAATCAGCAATATTATGTTAAGGCATACCTTCTGAGTTCTCTTCAAAAAAAAAGGGGGGAAATGAAAAAATATTGAATCTCTGGTTCACAGTGAATTATTTTGTGCACCCAGTAAACGGTCATTTCCGCGAAATCGCAAAAAAAAAAAAAAAAGACAAAAATACTGTGTCAGATGCCTTCAGACATTGTCTATAGCACTGGCAGTCCATTGTCAGACTTACATCATTAACTGGGTGATGCTGTGATCACTGTGAGTGCCACAGTGGTTGATTTTGTATCCCTACCCCCAAGATGTAAAAGTAATCAAAATTATTTAGAAAAAATACTAAAGTTATTCCATTTCATTTTGACCTCTCTTTATCTATTAAGTTTTAATAATGGGAGCATAAAGTGCAAGAAAATAAGGAAAGTCGGCATCCTTTACGGTACGTTTGTGGTGAATGATAGCTTTTTCCCATTTAAATTTGCCGAATTGGGAAACGTACGTTGTTTCCGATGCCCTCAGAAATTCTGTATACAACTGATAGGTCTTTTTTTAAGTTTTATTGGTTAGGATAGAGTACCATAGTTACTCCCAACCTGATTGTATGATGCTGTGATGCATTTAGGGGCCACAGTGGCTGAATCTGCTGCCCTACCCCCATTCTACCAGTACGCAAAGGAACGCAAAATGATCATAACAATTGCTTATGTCATACTCCTCTGTTAAAATATTTTTGTTGCCAGTTTTCTTAACAAAGTTTGCATATTGAGCACACAAATTTGTGTTCATTTCATTAATTTATTAATACCAAACCACACATATGTATAGCAGTCATTCTACTAAATATGCTCTCTTGGCTTGACTTCGCGAACGAAGATTTTATAAGGGTTGCCCACGACGTCTGCAGGCCTCCTCGACACACAACTAAGTAAAATAAGATAAATCTCTCGCATAATAACCATATTCTGACAACAAAAACCGCCAAGTGAGCCGCAACGAAAACAGATTAGCTAAATTCATATGTATTTGTAAAACTGTATATCCTGTCTAAGAAATTGTTAAGAGAACATATAAAGAACTATAAACAACTAAGATGGGCTGTAGGTAATTCTAAAGGGACTTTGAGTCAATCAGCTGAGTTAAATCAATATACTTTTACATACTAATATTCACGTTTCAAGGATTCAAGGACGCGCGCGCACACACACACACACACACACACACACACACACACACACACACACACACACACACACACACACACATACACGCGCGTACAAACGCACGCAAGCACACACGCACGCATACATAAACACGCACATACACACACATATATACACACACACACGCATACACACACATACACATACACATCATCACAAACACACATACACACACATACACACACGCATAAACACGTACATACATACAAACACATATATATACACACATGCGCGCGCACACGCACGCACGCACGCAAACACAAACACGCACGCACACACACATACACATACACGCACACACACGCACACACAAACACACACACACACACACACACACACACACACACACACACATACAAACACACACACAGGATGGGGTGAGGGAGAGGAGAAGAGAGAGAGGGGAAAAAACTGGGCCACATTTGCGCACATTTTAACCTACCGGCAATCATATCATGTAAAAAAAATTGTGTGAAGTGACGGTACATGTTTAGCAAACATCCTCCTGCCCAGCCCCATTTATCAGAAAATGTAGCACCTTTTAAAAAATCTTGTTCTGTTCTTTTCTTTCTCGTGATTCTTTTCACCATTAGCAAAAGCTTGTATAAGGAACGGCGTTCTTCTATCATATGGAAAATGGAGGGCTATGTACTTAAACAAACTCTTCCCCGTTCTCTGTGCAAGAGACATAGATTCTTATGAGCCCCTGAATTCGCAGGGGCTCATGAAAATCTATGTCACTTGTTTGCATGGATCAGCCTCATTTATATCATGCGCTGGGGGAGATCATCAGAGGACTGCTGTACTTTAAAATGCCCAATCTCCTACCCAACCCAACTCCGCGTTCAAGAGGCATAGATTCGCATGTGCTCCTGCGGTCGCAAGATGAGAACCTTTGTCTCTTGCTGACTGTCATCAACCGCATTTAAGCCTCTATAGGAGGTAATGATTGATGTCTGAAGCTACGACTGCAGAGGAAAGTATATAGACAAATGAAAATTGGTTGGTTTTAAATGTATGAAATTCATTGCACGAATCACTGTGCACATACGCGCATGACGTCTGCAGCCCGTAGCCTTTGTTCTCTAGTCATGAACTCCGAAGCGCCTATATTCTGAATGAAATGAATCAAATAAAGTGCAGCGGCCGTTCTTAGTACAGAGAGAGAGAGAGAGAGAGAGAGAGAGAGAGAGAGAGAGAGAGAGAGAGAGAGAGAGACAGAGACAGAGAGAGAGACAGAGAGAGAGACAGAGAGAGAGACAGAGAGAGAGAGACAGAGAGAGCATGCTAGACTAAATTTGTATTGGTCGGGAATTAATTGGTAAATGTGATGGTGATGATGATGATGATGATGATGATGATGATGATGATAATGATCATGATGATCATGGTGATCATGATGAGAGTGATGAGAATGATAATTGCGTGTGTGTGTGTGTGTGTGTGTGTGTGTGTGTGTGAATGTGTGTGTGTGTGTTTGTGCGTGCGTGCTTGCGTGTGAATGTATGTGTTTGTGCGTGCGTGTGTGTGTGTGTGTGCGTGCGTGCGTGCGTGCGTGAGTCCAAGCGCGCGTACGCGTGTGCGCATTAGTTTATGTGTAATCTCTGTGGACGTGCAAATGCGTGTCTGTTTGTTTGTACTGTTTGTGTGTACTAAACATGTGGCGTAATTAAAGTTTGTATATAAACGCACTCACCCAGTTTGCGTAGATTGCATAAATGCAAACTACACAAACTAGGGAAGTGCGTCTGTGTGTGGATAAATAAGCGTTCATGGTACTTTATATATTATTTTCATAAATATATTTTGGCGTAATGTCATTACTAATAATGACGGCTGTCTCCTCGGGTCATAAAGACCCACGCATGTCAGAAAACGGCGGCCATCGTCACAGCTACACACAAATGTTCGTAGACCTACAGGAAGGTACAATTAATCAGTCGCTCCTCAGTCGGCCAGAATACACACACATGCTAAGTAGAAGAGAAAAAAAAACTCCTGATGACACTCCCCCCCCCTATTAACTCATTCGAGACGTGCCGCCTCCGGATACGCGGCTTATGCCGCGTATCCGGAGGCGGCACGTCTCGAATGAGTTAAAACTCCTTCATTGTAAGTGGGCGCAGATTGTATTAATTCTGGTTAATTCAGAGCCTGAGAGTCCCAGCCAGGGAGTATGGGCTTTATAAGTGGTGTCAGCAAGAGGCATAGATCCTCATGGGTCCCGCAACTGCGGGGGCCATGAGGATCTATGTCTCTTGCAGCTGGATCACGTTTAGTTTCTCGGCAGTGAATGGGTCGAAACAAACAAACGAGCCTTCCCACGACAATGGCGAGGGACTGTGTTTGAAAACACCAGCCCTTCCTAGTTGTACCAATCCAACAAGCACGCCAACCAGTCTTTTCACTCATTCACTGTATTGTCGAAGCGCTGTTTCTATTAGCTCTCTGATCTACAAATCTAGATCAAATAACGCTGTTGCTGCGAAAAACATAGAGCTACAAGGGGCATCGATCCTCTTGAGGGTGCATGTCTCTTGTTGCTCCACGAACTGACTCAATTTACATTCTTGTTTATAGTGCAGAGCTGCAAAGAAGGTGCTAACGCGTGTTCAAATAAAGGATTTGCACTTTGAAACAAGAAGAATGGATACCAAACTCCCTCATTCAACATCTTTCATCTGCAAGAAGCATAAATCCTCATGATCCCCTGCAGCGGCAGAGGCTCATGATAATCTGTGCTCTTTGATGACGGAGGCCAACCCTTCTTTACGTTCTCAGACTGAGAAAACGTTAAATCTACAAATGGTTGTGCGGAAGCGATATTGTTTTCGTGGTACAACAGGATCCACGTGTCATTGTAACAACATGTGCAGGATATCAACAACAACAACAACAACAACAACAACACACAAAAAAAAAAAAAAAACTTTGACACGATCTGTTTAGTAAAACTTTAATTTTTAAAGCATTTTTTTACATAAGAAATATGACAATACAGGTTGTTCGGAAAAATAGTCAGAAGTAGGCCACAATTGCAAGTGTAGAACGCAAACTGTGAATTTACATGCCCGGACAAACATACGATATTAATATTAGGTCAAAATGTGCAGGTGTTGGCGCAAAACAGTGGATTAAAAGCCAGGACGACATGCGATATGGCATGTTCGTACGGGCTTTTAATCCAGTGTTTTGCGCCAAACACCTGCAGATGTAGACCTGCTTCTGATTTTTGTTTGCAGTGTTCAGAGGCACACATTAACTCATTCAGCCCGACGGCCGTATTTCCCAAATTTTGGAGGCGTCGTCTAATGACTATGCACCAGTTGCAGGAGACGGATCGACCATGATAATTCAAGGGTAATGCCAGATTAACTTGGCGCCGACAGACGACAAGCGATTCTGGCACTACCCTTGAATTATCATGGTCGACCCATCTCCTGCTGTAGTGCGTCAGGGCTGAATCTGTTAAACACTAAGCAATATACGATTCTAGAGGCAAGAACAAACATGATTTCTCAATATACAACAATGTCTAAATTCCACATATGGAGTGTTGGTCTGTGATTTTGAAATGTACGGCTTCTTCTGTTTCTGTGTTTCCAGAGAAGCTGGGGAGCGGAGGTGACAGAGCGTTCGACTCTCGTCCTAATGGTCGCGGGTTCGAATACAGCTGGGGTCCAACTTTTTTTCAGCCCCAGTTCGATGCCCCGTCTTTGAAATCAAATCACGTTCGTGGAGGACAAGAGAAGTTTAGCTCTAAACTCTCAACGTGTAGCTCATTCAAGGCGACCCGCAGCAGTAGCTGCGGAAAGGTCGTACAGCGTTGCCGCCGGCAACATTATACGACCCTTCCGCAGCTACTGCTGCGGAGCGCCCTGAACGAGTTAACGTTGTTTTTTGTGTACCCCTGAGCAACCAGACCCAAAAGACGCGGATAAGCTTAACTCATTCTACCCCAGACACACCAGGGCAAGATATGGATCGACCATGATAGTTCAAGGGTGAAGCCAAAATCGTTTGGCGCCTATGGGGCCAAGCTATTCTGGCATCACCCGTAAACTATCATGGTCGATCTGTGTCCTGCACTGCACTGCTGTCTTCAGAGGACAACGGCAAAATTTGGGGATTTCGATCTTGGGGTTCAATGAGATAAAAAATAAACATAAACGTCTTATATATTCGATCGACTGCGGTGATTTTCATCCTTGTAATGTAGTGTTGACAGTAATAAACACGAAACTCAAATGGCAGACATTAATGAATTTTTTAATTAAACGAAAAGAGTATTAAGCGAGGGAAGGAAATTTATATTTCTTTTGACGTCATCACAGCCGGCTCAGGATGTTGTCAAGATAGACTCTGACGTCAGTGAATAGGGGCGGCAGCATGTTACCGCAGGAGTACTCGGACATCAGACCAATCAGCGACCAGCGATTTCTGGTGTCGAAACATACCAGCATGTCCCCGTCGTCAAACTGAATATAAAGGAAAGGAATTAATAAAACAAAATAAAAATAAATAAGATAAAATTAAATTAAATTAAATTAAACAAAAATAAAAATAAAACAAAACAAAACGTTTTGCTTCACTCATTCAGCCCGACGGCCGTATTTCCCAAATTTTGGAGGTGTGATCTAATGACTATGAACCAGTTGCAGGAGATGGATCGACCATGATAGTTCAAGGGCAGTGCCAAATTACCTTGGCGCCGACAGGCGCCAGGCTAATCTAGCACTACCCTTGAATTGTCATGGTCGACCCATCTACTGCAACTGGTGTTTATTCGACCAATGGTCGACCCATCTCCTACTGTAGTGCGTCAGGGCTGAATGGGTTAATATATTGGCGATAACAGGCAGATGTGATTACGAGACGACTGCGTTTCGGACTATCGACTGAGCACGCACTGGTGGCGCAGATTTCGTCTGACTATGAAAATAAATCAGTGCTTTCTACTCGTAATGAGATCACAGACCATGACGGAAAACACCAGCAGGTTTGTTTATTTTGCCTTTTTCTAGTGTTGTCGCTTACGCTATCGCTAGCGGGCGTCTGGTCAATTTCACTCGTTCAGTCATTTGTTTCGCTCGTTTGCTGGCGTCTGCTGTCCGTTCATGTGTGTGTACGGGAATGCTTTTTTTTTAAGAGTACGTTCACGAAGAAGTATTTAATCACTACTGCATAATAAGGAACTCGTTAATGTTGCAGTTTGAGCATATTTCGCGTTTCCGTTTTGACAAATGCAAGTATTAAGATTGAATATTTTCGGGCCAGCAAATGATTTTGGGGAGGATTATATCGAGCAAATTCATGAATATTAATTGTTTGTTACACAACATATCAATACATGTGTCAAAGTAGGGACAACTTTATGGGGTGGGTACATAGCGTCATAGCTGAAAGTGCCATATATCAGCGACAGTGCATTTTCCATTTACCATACCGCAGTGGGGGGGACAATAACTATGAAGGCAGTTTCGTTTTGTCCAGATCGTGTATGACCAGAGCAACGCAAGGGGCAGAGATTCTCACGAACTCCCGCGACTGCGGGGGCTTGTGAGAATCTCTGCCTCTTGCATCTGGGTGCAGCTTCGTCGTGCTCAGACAGTAAATATACGTTAAATTTCAATGACAATGCCTTTCCTACTTACCGTACAGCCATCAGTGGGGGACATAGCCAGGTTCTCAGTGCACAGCATGTCTGTGGGCAGAGTAGTGCTCACACCGGCTGCAGCAAGACGATTCTGACAGGTTGTGCGGTCAAGAAGTACCACGTTAGCCTCCCTGAGAGATCCCCCTGTACAGTCAGTATAACAGCCTTATAATACATGTAAACAACTGCATCAGTACTATGTTTCAATACTGATGACTTGAGAGTGATGAGCTGGTGAATACGCGATTGCACGAATACTGTGTTAAAATACTTGCAAGCGCGTTAAGCTTTAATCGAAATAACATTCTCAATATATAGAAAATAGGGGGCTCGTGAGAAGCTAGGCTAAAAAGGCTAGATGGTCGACCGAAAGGAACAAAGCTCTCTCTGGCATCGCCCTTGAACAGTAATGTAATGTAATTCGGCTTCAGCAGATAACTTTGAAACACATCTTTTCTCTGTCGCTTTTACTTAAGACTATTTTGTCAACATGTTCCACATTACGTGTGTGTGTGTGTGTGTGTGTGTGTGTGTGTGTGTGTGTGTGTGTGTGTGTGTGTGTGTGTGTGTCTGTGTCTGCATATGTGTGCGCATGTGCGTGTGTCTGCTTGTGTGCGCATGTGCTAGCCTGTCTTTAGTTGCAGGCATAGATTCTGTTCCTTGCAATAATAATATATGCTTTGGTTTTATTATTGTCATTGTAAAGCACATAGATCACGTTGTGATTAGGCGCTATAGAAATTGCCTTTCTTCTTCTTATTTATTATTATTATTATTATTATTTTAATTGGTAACATATTTAGAAAACTGTGCTCTGTGTGTTGCATGGGCACAACATCCTTCGGTAATTTGGACCCTGGGGCTCAATTTGTTAATTATACCCGGTACTGCTACTGACGATACCTTTAAACAAAATAGACGCGTTGTTACGCTTCAGTAATAGTCAAGGGCTTAATGAGGTATTAAGAGAGTTTTAACACAGTCCTGAGGTCGAACTTTTTATTTTGGGAGCCTTCCGCTGAAGACCACATGACAGTTCCCGATACGTGACAAAGCCACCACGACATCTCAAGGGTGGTGCCAAAGTCGCTTGGCGCCCCGAGGAGACAAGCTATTTCGACACCATCCTTGAACTATCATGTTCCCTCCATCTTTAGTTGTAATGTCTTAGATCAGACGTGGTGAGAAACCTGAGAAAGCATTCTCAGGAACAGAGATAAGTGCACCACACATTCGATCACCTCCGGAGCAGAGGTGAGGAGAAAGGCAGCTGGTGTTGGACAGTTGAAACAATGTGTTGGACAAGGCAGCTTGAAAGGACATGGGAGATCGATAGTAAACCAACGAATATTGGTACCATATCGAACGGAACTCTGGGAAGACTTGTGGTGGTTGGGATAGAGCGCGTACGAGTATGCCATTCAGAGCGCGGAGATCCTATATTGAACAAACTGCACTGTGCTAAACGTAGGGATCAATATGGTCACTACCTACCCAAGCCGGCTTCAGAAACGCCCCAGCCTGCGATGTAGCACTGTTGCGGCGAGGCAAGGGGAATACTGGGATCGAACAGACAGACCGGAAGTTTACGGCTGGTTAAGGTCACATTCTTGGATAGTTTCAGCACGGCAAAGTCGTTTCCTGGACAACACACAGTTAGTCAAATGTAAATGAAGGAATAACTGGCAGTATCTTAGGCATATAACATTCAATCGAAGAAAGAAACACGCTTAGAAAAGACAGCCACAGTACAGTTTTATTGATATATGTCTATGTCTTTTTCAGCATAGGCATGTGAAACGTGATATTCTTTAGTTGCCACTTGATTTTATCAAAAGATAAGCAGCAAGTTGTGCACTTGTTTGTATGTTCATGTCTATTTTGAAATGATAATAAACTGTGTTGTAACTGTCTTGTTTAAATGATTATTTCTTTCTTCGTTGAAATGTTCTCTGCATTTTGCACGCTTGGCTGCGTTCTGAGTATGGGTTTATTATCGGAGTCTTAGGCATAAACACAGTCAAATTCAAACAGTATAACCTGTGTCGAAACACTATCCACAAGATCGTCTGGCTTAAACGACCGCAAAGCATAACTGCAAAACTAACTAGATCAGATTCCCAATACGCAAAGGCAATGGGACCGAAGTCTGCCACAGTGGACCCGCGCACGATAGTGCGCGGGCCCACTGCGGCAGACTTCTGCCCGATGACCTTTGTTCACTTGAATTTTACCTCAAGAGCTGTGTCTTTTATACTATGGCGTAAGGCGATTTTTAGCCCGGGGAAGGATAGGGTGGGTGGGGGCGACAAAAATCAAAGACTTGGCTGGAGGCAAAAACAACTCCATTTACCACTGACTAAAATATCAACGACGGGAGGGAGGGTGCAGGGACTAAACATCCATACTCTCATTTCCGTACGATAGAGTTCATGACGCACACAAAAAAAACTGACAGACAAATGTACAGCTGTGTTCTTTTACACTGACCTCTGTTGCCACGAATGAATCCGCTGGCAAGCCAGTATTCCCTGATGTAGACCGTCTCTTCATCCGTGTCCACGCTAGATGGGTTGTACTCTCCCACTATCGCCCGCATGTTACCGGCTGGGACTCTGCAAGAAGACAGTATTATGGTGACGTCTAGATGGTGTGCAATCATTCACCCAGACTCCTCTGTCTTGTCTAAGTTAAAATAAATTAGTAAACTGGTTTGTCCAAAGCGCGATTCTTTCTATGCTAATCTGTTTGCTCCTTCGCTATCAGTGAGCGCAGACTGTGTTTTTGACATCATTGTAAATTTGACGTGAAAGATCGCCAGAAGTCAAAGGAACATGAATACAACAAGGTTTGCAAGAGGCATAGGTCCTGACGAGCCCTCGAAACTGCGGGGGCTTATGAGTATCTGTACCTCTTGCAGTTCGGAGGCGTTTAAGTTGTCATGGCACAGAGAAGATAAAATAATCAAATAAGATGATGAAGATATTATATATATATATATATATATATATATATATATATATATATATATATATATATATATATATATATATATATATATATATATAATATATATATATATATATATATATATATATATATATATATATATATATATAAGGCAAAATATGAATGAAGATAAAGACGTGGACAAGGTAAGCGCGTAAGACAAGAAAAGACGAGACAGGACAAGACAAGATACGAAATAACACTTGTCACTATTAATCCCTGGGTGACTACACACAGACGTCGGCCACTATTACAGGGAATACAGCGAAACATCAACACGTATATATATATATATATATATATATATATATATATATATATATATATATATATATTATATATATATATATATATATATATATATATATATATATATATATATATATATATATATATATATATATATATATATATATATATATATATATATATATATATATATATAATATTGACCATTAATCCCTTCGCTGTCGAGAGAAAAGATGAACCAATTCACCTGCAAGTGACATAGATCCTCATGAGCCTCCGCAATTGCGGGGGCTCATGAGGATCTATGCCTCTTGCTAGCACCACTTTGTATCCATGTTCCTTGGACGGCTGCGGTTCACCGGCATTTGATTAACAAAGATTTCAGAAGAAAAATAAACAGTAAGAGTCCGCTGGCAGTAAAGGAGACAAAGAAAAATAAACAACACGACTCCAGGTTAACCCTTATCATTCGGAATACACCAGTGGGGGGAAATAAGTTTGACTAAAATAGTTCAAGGGTGGTGCCAGAATAGCTTGGCGCCTCTAGGCGCCAAGCTATTCTGGCACCACCCTTGAACTAAAGCCATTGGTCTATATCTTTATCTGTAAGTACTATAATGTAGCTTGCGTATGGCAGTGTACAAATTTGAAGCTTTTAGCCTCAGTATGATATGGGTTTTTAAAAAAGTTAAACATTTAATGGGTTAAAGTATCCTGTACACCACGAAGGTGATTTCAAAGAATAGGTGAGCCCGAATCGGGTCTGAACAATGTTTGGAATCGAACCCGCGACATTTCGGAAGAGAGTCGAACGCTCTACCACCTGAGCTATCCAGCTCCCCTCGAGGTAGTAAAGTCTTACGTACCCTGCCACACAGTGAGCTGGGGTGAGTACAGTGTCAGCGTCCACCAGCACTCCGGCGCAGAACCCAGTGGTAGTGGTGTAGGTCAGTCGCACCATCCACGGCCAGCTGCCGCTCTGAGCCACATAGCCACCGAGAATGCGAGGGGTTATGCTACGCTTCCCAATCCCTAGAGTGCCGCACACTTTTAAAAATAGAATCAAAAGTTAATCAATAATCAATCAATCAGTCAATCAATCAATCAGTCAATCAATCAATCAGTCAGTCAGTCAGTCAATCAATCAATCAGTCAATCAATCAATCAGTCAGTCAGTCCGTCAACCAACCAGTCAACCAACCAACCAACCAACCAGCCAACCAACCAATCAATCAATCAATCAATCAATCAATCAATCAATCAGCAGTCAGTCAATAGATCAATCAATCGATCGATTGATCAATCAATTAATATTTGTTCCGAGCTATGAAACAGAAGAAAATATGTGTGCTGGTATGGCCACATTTCCTAAATTTTGGAGTTGTCATCTACTGACTATGTACCAGTTGCAGAGATGGAGAACCTTTAGTGGAGAACCTCTCTCAGCCTTCGAACCTGTGCTAGAGGATGAGGTCAGAAAAGTGATCACAAACACTGCCCCCAAAACTTGTGAGTTAGACCCCATACCCACTCCCTTGTTGTACGAGTGCCTGGATGAAGTGTTGCCTGCCATTACACAAGTCATCAACAACTCTCTCTCCACTGGTATTTTTCCTGAAAGCTTCAAGACTGCACTTGTAAAACCCCTATTGAAGAAACCATCTTTAGACCCAAATGTACTGAAAAACTATCGCCCAGTTTCCAATCTTACATTTCTATCAAAGATTCTTGAGAAAATTGTCCTTGTTCAAACTTTAAAGCATGTCAACGCTAATAGTCTGTTCAGTGTATTTCAGTCTGCATATCGTCCCCATCGTAGCACTGAAACAGCTTTGCTGAAGATATTCAATGACCTGCTTTGTGCTTTGGACGAGCGTAAGATCACAGTCCTTGCTTTGCTGGACCTGTCCAGTGCGTTCGACACTATTGACCATGAAATTTTGCTGTGCCGTCTTCAATCTGTATTTGGCATTGAAGGCACAGTCTTGGCATGGTTTAGTTCATACCTGACTGAACGATCCCAGATTGTTTCTGTCGACGGCTGTCGTTCTGAGCCATCACCTCTTCGGTTTGGTGTACCCCAGGGCTCGGTCCTAGGACCTGTATTGTTCTTACTGTATGTTCAGCCCCTGTCCGACCTGATTTGTAGTCGCTCCATTTCCCATCATGCATTTGCAGATGATACGCAGATGTACAAAAGTGATACTGTCGAGCGAGCTGTGAATGCCGTCCAAAGTATAAGCCAGTGCATTGACCATGTCAAATCATGGATGACCACCAACAAACTGATGTTAAATGATGGCAAAACTGAAGCAATGTTGGTAGCTAATCCAAGATTATCTTCGTCCCTGCCTTTACCGTCATCATTGTCTGTGAATGGAACACTCATTGGCTTCTCTGCGAGTGTGAGAAACCTGGGTGTTACACTTGACAGCGAGTTATCTATGTCACAGCATGTCAGTGCAGTGTGTAGATCCGCTTATCTGGAACTTCGTCGTATTAGTTCAGTTCGACACCTGCTGACCGTGGAAGCCACTAAAACACTAGTTTGTGCATTTGTGCTGTCCAAGCTAGATTATTGTAACTCTTTGCTTTGTGGCTGCCCTCAGTATCTCATTGATCGCCTCCAAAAAATTCAGAACAATGCAGCCCGGCTTGTTGTGAGAGTCCGTAAGACTGAGCATGTCACACCCATCTTGAAGTCCCTTCACTGGCTACCTGTGTCCTCACGTATTCAATACAAAGTTATGTCAATCTGTTTTAACTGCCTTTCAGGCACCAGCCCAGAATACTTGTCCTCTTTGCTGCATGTGTATACACCCTCTCATGAGCTCCGCTCCTCTTCTGATAAACGGAAGTTGTGTGTACCTTCTGTCCAAACTAAAACATTTGGTCAGCGCACTTTTGTTTATCAAGCCCCAGTGTTATGGAATACACTTCCTCTTGAGGTCAGAAACAGTGAGTCTGTCTCTGACTTCAAGAGGTCGTTGAAAACTCACCTCTTCAAGCTTTACTTTGAATAACTGCCAGTGTTTGATGCCTTAGTTGTAGTTCTGCAATCCTCCTTGTTTAGACTGAATGTTAATTAGAATATAAATTATTATGTATGTATTGTTGTTTAGTTTATTGTAAAAGTGGTGTGTTCGGGCATTGTGCTTTGTTTGTTATGTGCATATGTCATTGTATTTTTATTTTTGTGTACAGATTGTAAAGCGCTTAGAAGCGCTATATAAATACTCATTATTATTATTATTATTTATTATTATGGACCGACCAAGCTAATTCAAGGATCGTTCCAGATTAGCTTGGCGCCTTCAGGTCGATCCATCCTCTGCTGTAGTGTGTCGGGGTTAAACGGGTTAAACCACATGTCTTACCTCCTTGTCTAGTAGTCTTTAACGTGGTTGTCGGAGCGGTAGTAGTGGTGGTGGTTGTTGTGGTGGTGGTTGTAGCGCCTGTACCGGTGGTCCCAGTTGTCGCACCGTTAATTCTGGGGATGCAGCAGACGTTGCCGCTGGTGGAACAGGTAGCGGCGCTGGTCAGCTGTGTTTGACTGCTGTTGCACGACGTTTGGCAGTTGCCTGACCAGTAGCAGCACGCTGCAAGGTCATTCAACATCACAGTGTATAACAGGCCAGTATCGTGAACTGTGTGTGTGTGTGTGTGTGCGTGTGTGTGTGTGTGTGTGTGTGTGTGTGTGTGTGTGTGTGTGTGTGTGTGTGTGTTTGTTTGTGTGTGTGTTGCGTGCGTGCGTGCGTGCGTGTGTGTGTGTGTGTGTGTGCTTGCGTGCTTGCGTGCGTGTGTTCGTTTGTGTGTGTGTGTGTGTGTGTGTGTGTGTGTGTGTGTGTGTGTGTGTGTGTGTGTGTGTGTGTGTGTGTGTGTGTGTGTGCAGGCGTTTGCAATATATACTGACAAGGAAAAGAAATGCGACAGTTTTGGAATCATCGGAAACACTTTAGTGTTTCCGATGATTCCAAAAAATGTCGCATTTCTTTTGCTCGTCTTTATATATAGATAGTAGAATGACAGCTGTATGTGGTATGGTATGTTAGACTGTGATGTTCATTTGTTGTATGTGTTGATAATGGATGCTCGTTCATAAACCTCAAAAAGTCCCGCATGTTTATGAATATTGCAATACAGTTTATCTTATCTTATCTTATCTTATCTTATCTTATCTTATCTTATCTTATCTTATCTTATCTTATCTTATCTTGCTCTTGCTTGCCTTGCCTTGCCTTATCTTATCTTATCTTATCTTATCTTATCTTATCTTATCTTATCTTATCTTATCTTATCGCCCAAAGGTCAAGACTACCGAGTGGAGGAAACTCAGTTTTCCAAGCCAGCAACTGCCAACCAGCTGCCCCTCTGCATTGCAGCGAGATTTTTTCGTGGGGCTATAAATAGCTCGAAACAAAGCCGGTAGGACTATGACGGGCAGGTACTGGCGATTGAAACGTACGCGTGCAGATTAGACTCTTGTGAGCAAAGACAATCGTGCGCGGGTCAGCTAAGGCTGATGTCGGACGAAGCACTTATGCTAACCGGTGTTCGATTTTTTTTTTTTTTTTTTTTGGTCTACTTCTTCTTCACAAACCTAGATAAATTCAGCACGACTTTGTGGCGAATGCAAACATTTTGGCTCGACTTAATGTGTCTCTGGCCTGTATAAAGTGTCAAAGAGATACTAATAGAAATGACATTTCGGACTCAGAATCCGATGGTTAATAACTTACAGAATATTTCGGCTGTCTCCTACAGACTTCTTCAGCCTAGGCTGAAAAAGGCTGTAGGAGACAGCCGAAATATTATGTAAGTTAACCAATGTTATTTCTATCACTGATTTTCCATCCGGAATCCGAAAGTCTATATTCCTATATAGCGACACTATATTCCTATATAGCAAACACTGCAAAGTTGCATAGTCATAAACGAGAGTACCGCTTGGGTTGCTCGAGCAGAAAGGAAATCTAGTTTTCTGCGTCAAACTCAGTGATTTAGAAGTCCAAGAGAAATGCACGATCCTTCTGGGGTTGATTCCTGCAGGAATCATAGCGACAACAACCGCTACCGAGAGCCAAAGGGTCGAACAATGAAGTACTTACGCATAGAGTTGGCACATCGATTAAAGTAGAGGCCGAAAAGAGAGGTGTAGTAGGAACAGGATGCGGGGTAGACCGAAAGCTCAGTACTCAGGCACTGCAGGCGACACGTTCCAGCGTTAATGTTGCCACATTCTCCTTGCACTGGAATAACACATCACATAACTGCTTAACTCATTCTACCCCAACATCGAAATCCTTAAATGTTGCCGTTGTCCTCTGAAGACTGCATTGCAGTGCAGGACACAGATCGACCATGATAGTCCAAGGGTGATGCCAGAATAGCTTGGCGCCCATAGGCGCCAAGCTATTCTGGCATCACCCTTGAACTATCATGGTCGATCCTTATCTTGCTGTGGTGTGTCTGGGGTAGAATGGGATAAAGAACGATGGACGATGTTCGGTAACCCGTTCAGTGCCGAGAAACTGTGAACACACCCAACTGCAAGAGGCATAGATCCTCATGAGCCCCCGCAACAGCGGGGGCTCATGAGGATCTATTCCTCTTGCTGACACCACTTTAAATCCATGTTCCTAGGATTGCTCGGTCTTGTTAATGTTGAATTGACGAAAACTGCAGAAACACTGCTTCCATCAACGTGCACTGAACGGGTTAAAAGCCCGGAAGTCAGTACTTGCGATATAGCATATGTTTATCGTGCGGGGGCTTATGAGGATATATGCCTCTTGCTGACACCACTTTGTCTTCATTTTCCAGGGACGGCTGTGATTCTATGGTTTCGATATAACAAAGACTGGAGAAACATAGTTACGATACTTACGTTTCTAGAGCACGTCATCTCTAGCGTATTGAACAATTCTGCCCTTATCTGGCATAAGTCAGTATGTCTATTTTTGTATAACAATGACAATATCGTGTTTCTCATAAATAGACATGCAGGTTATTGTCATATTACGGCAGGCTTACCGTTGAAAACAGCCAGCTGAGCCGACACGCTTGAAACGAGAACGAGCAATACCAATAGTCTTGCCATGGCCATCATCATTGGCTGGTCAGAAAGGTCTCAGATCGGTCGTATCAGTCCTGCTGTTATGAATGTTCGGAACCTGTGGGACAGATATTTCTTACAGGTACGGGCACACACGATATTGAGACTTGACCTACTTCCAGCTCACGCGCAATGACATCATTTCACAGTGACGACTGGCACTCTGGCGTCATGTACTGCGCTATTAGGAACATTTGTCTGGCATCCAAAATAGTGACGTCAATAACAAAGTAAATTACGTCAAGACCTTTGTCAGTTGTCGCCTAAACACCGATGTAAGATTATATATGTAAATGCTGCATATGTAAACTTTACCGTTACATGCATGCCGCTTCATGATCTATTCCGATGGAGAATAAGTATAATCTGGTCTGTTGTTGTGGACCTTACGGCCTATAGACCGTAAGGTTCACAACCACAGACAGAATTCACTTACTTTCTATAAATAATAAACACAAAATGTATAGCAATGAGACGGATAGTCAAAGTTGCTTCAAAAAGCAGATGCCGTCTGTCGAAAAGGTCTGTAAAAATAAAAACAACATTGTACAGTTTCAAGTTGTTGAAGACAGTTTGAGTTTCATTTTGGCACTGCTCTTGAACTGTCTTGACCGAAACATGCATGCATAACTTAGTTCAAGAACAGTGTTCAAAGATGCCTCCCAGAGTTGCAATAATCATGACGAGGTGCGCATGAGTTCCCCCTTCACTGCCGAGAATAAGTGAACAAGATCCAACTGCAAGAGACATAGATCCTCATGAGCCCCCGCGACTGCGGGGGCACATGAAGATCTATGCCTCTTGCTGAGACCAATTTGCGTCCGCGTTTCTTGGACGGTGTTGGCGTTTGTTCGTTGAATGAACCAATATTTCAGAAATAAAAATGTACGTACAGTGTACGTGCAGTGGCAGGCATGGGGTTAAAGCTATCTGCTCTTGGGTGGGCTTTGGTTGCTAAATGTGCCGATACAACGGGTTCTCTCGCCTTAACTAAGACTTTTCTACCCTTCTCTTCACAATCCGCGGGTGAGTAGGCACGCGTAACAGAGGTTGTCCACTGCCACTTTTGTGCATAGCGGTAACTATCCTACCTACAAAAAATGGCAGACACATTCAGGCCATACAAGCACCCACCACACACATCATATCAATATAACTACCACTTACCTCGAAACCAGACTAAACTTCTACCTCTCGCCTCGTGCTCACCGTCGCCAAAAAAAAACCGCCGAGATCTGGTGGCAGACATCAGTGCTCATTGCTCTTCTATCCTTCCACCAATCCCACTAATTGCTTTGTTCTTTGTTACTTTGTTACTCATCGATGATTCAAGAAACAGTGAACTCTTTGTCTTTGCTTGTTTGAAAATACCAAGCAGTTTTTAAATGACAGTCCATCTAATAATAAATGCTAGCTTGGTCTCACAAATAAATGCTAGGTTGGTCTCACAAAGTAAACAACAAGAATATAAAATGAGGTCAGCAAGAGGCATAGATCCTCATGAGCCCCCGCAATAGGCGGGGGCTCATGAGGATCTATGCCTCTTGCAGATGAACGAAGCTCGCCGAAGAGGTAGTGTGGCTTTAAATCAACCAAGAATCAAGTGTTCTGATTATAGCGGTTAGGCGTGAAGCGGCGACTGTCACGTTGGGTAATTTAAGGACCGTTGCAGTGAAAGGACGGCGTTAAATGACCGAAAGGTTAAAGAGTCAGTGCAAACATTTGAGTGCAGGTCAGATTTGAAAATGGACGTACCTTCAATGGAAGGAATGCTGAGACTGAGTATCAAACACACTTTCGAATTTGAAACCTACACAGCCGAACTGTTTTGGAAACAAATCTGTGTCTCTAATTCTGCTATGTACATTTCGATTTTCGAAAGTGTATCTTACGATACAAAAGACAATAATTTAGAAATAAATTGCTAACGATTATTTTTGTTTCTTTTTTCTTTTATGTGTTATATGAATTAAACCTTTCTCGATGTAGTACATTTATTTATTTAACATGTTCAGTGCGATAACAGTTTTAAACCACCCAACTGCAAGAGGAATAGATCCTCATGAGCCCCCGCAGTTGTAGGGGCTCATGAGGATCTATACCTCTTGCTGACACCACTTTGAAACCATGTTCCTAGGACAGCTAGGGTTCTTAGGTGTTGAATCAACGAAGACTGCAGAAACACAGTCTGTGTCAGCTGACACTGAGCGGGTTAAATAATATTACATCGGTAATATTACAGGAATATTACATCGGTAAGTATACAGGATGGTTTTCTGTATGAAATGTCACGTGACTGCCAACTCACTACTCAGTGTTTAAAAATTGTGTATGACCAATAGTAAATGCCTCCTTTAATATTAATTCCTTCAGAGTCAGTGAACGCATAATTATTGTGTTTTTGAAATCATTGTAAGTTCAGCATCAAAGATCTTTAGCCATCAAAGGACACAAAGTGGTGTCAGCAAGAAGCATAGATTCTCATGAGCCCCCGCAGCTGCGGGGGCTCATGAGGATCTATACCTCTTGCAATTTTGTAGTGGGCACCTTTTTTCGGCAGTGAATAGGTTAACATGATAATTCTATTTACAATTCATCACGCGCATGTAGTAGTGTATAGTAGAGATACGTCAAGGCAGTTTGTGTTTTGTGTCATGTGAATGGAAGATCTATATTTTCATTTCCTTTCTATGGCAGTTTTGGTCGATATTTATAACTCAAGGGTAGTGAATGATCACAAGGTAACAAGGGACATCTGTTGACCAGACGCCATGTTGTTTAGGCACTTTTCACGAGCTAAAATATACGCCCACCTCCCCTCCCCCCATCTCCCCCCCCCCCCCCACCCTCAACAAAACAACAAACCAAAAAAGTGTCTCCCAATTGTAAACAAACAATGATACATCATTCGCGTGCCAAATTCACGGCACAGCGTCCACTGATACCAGCCTCAGCCTGTCATTGGAAAAACAAAGATGACATCCTCTGCCTAGGATTACCTTATTTTAACTGAGACTTTGCTTTGTAGAGTCTGGGTTGTGTGTGCCTCATAATCTGCTCAGGCAGTACCAGGAGTATGGTGCATCTTAGAATAGACCACCAAGGACCGTTTCGAAAAAGTCGGAATTTTGACCTGACCCGGACATTTTATTTCTGAAAGCTTGGTTCATTCAAAGGCCAAAACCGACACCGTCCAAGGAACATGGATACAAATTGGTCTCAGCAAGAGGCATAGATCCTCATGAGCCCCCGCAGTCGCGGGGGCTCATGAGAAGCTATGTCTCTGGCAGTTGGATCGTGTTCGTTTTTCCTCGGCAAGAGGCATAGATCCTCATGAGGCCCCGCAGTTGCGGGGACTCATGAGGATCTATGTCTTGCAGTTGGATCGTGTTCGTTTTTCCTCGGCAGTGAAGGGGTTAAGCCCTGTATAAAGCCAGGGCCTGACTCTGGCGTCAATGGCGGCAGAGAGTGCCCAGCATCATTAGCAGACATTGAGCATGAGATAAAACGTCATTTTCTGAAAGCAGTTCAGTTTAGAACCCCCACGTGACCCACAGAATCAGGTGTATTGACGAGAATAATTTTAATAAAATTAACACAAACGTTTTGCTATAAGAAATGTGTGCAAGGTCCTCAGGCTTAAGTCCCTTATCATTTTTTTTTTTTTTTGGCCAATAATTAATAATTTGTTTGTTCATATACAGAAAAGTTATATTTTGCATTTTTGGTTATTAGTCTTTTTGTCTATTCACCACAGTTTCATATTTGCGGTAATTAGCACCTTTATCTTTTTAACGCAAAGTTCCTTAATTTGCCTTTGGGATGAGTGGCATTCAGTCTTTTTATCGCAAAATACTAAATTGTGTGCTTTGTGGTAAATGGTCTTTATGCGTTTTTGCGTTTTACTGTAAATTGTCTTTTGTATATTTACCATTATAATGTACTATTTATTTTAAAAACCAAAACATGGAGTTGTGTAGTAAAGAACACGCACGCACGCACGCACACACACACGCACGCACGCGCACACACACACGCGCACATCACCTACACACACACACACACACACACACACACACACACACACACACACACATCACCACCGCCAACACTACAGTCACGAATACAGTCAGACAGAAAAGAGCAAAACACGAACCGTTAAATTCAGTTCCTCGTCTTTATTGCTTGTTTTATTACAATCGAAAGTGACAACTTACAGGAAAATCCCATGCATTGCAAACCTTGTAGAAAATACCCTGAAGTTTCTTTCTCCTGACGTTTAACATTTGAACAAACACACTAAACAACGAAACTGTCTTTACAACTGTAATTTAATTCACACATCATTAAGGCTAGTCGGCGACAAAGTTAAAAGTAAAATGATATTTGTTTCATTTCACTGAGTTCAATAGTGAATTTTGTGTAACAATCACCTCTTCAGAAAATATGGCGAGGAATACAACAAGGACACCTTTATCAACCCCTTAAATCTGTGGCTGCCTGTAGCGCATTTATTAGGCGAATCTTGCAGGAATCACCTCGACGAAAAACTCTACCGACAACTGAAAGGTTAACACGCTAACCCTTTGGCTGTCAGTAGCGGTTTTTGTCGCGAGGTTTCATGCAGGAATCGTCTCGACAAGAAGAGCTACCGCCAGCAAAAGGGTTAATGTGTCAACGTTTTGGTTTCTGCAGGAATCACTGCGACAAAAACAACTACCGGTAGCCAAAGGGTGAATATGTTCTATAACTTTCTTTAACTCATTCAACCCGACGCACGCATTTCCCAAATTTTGGAGGCGTCTTCTAACGACTGTGCACCTGTTGCAGGAGATGAATCGAACATGATAATTCAAGGGCAGTGCCAGATTAGCTTGGCGCCGACAGGCGCCAAGCTAATCTGGCACTACCCTTGAATTATCATGATCGATCCATCTCCTGATGTAATGCGTCAGGGCTGAATGGGTTAACTTTACAAATCAGACGTACCTCTAACTAACGCATGGATATGTTCAAATCTGTTTCCTCTCTAGGTGTCCTATTCTATTTCGATAACGCTGAATGCTATATTGTAGGCAGCTGCAACTAATACGTCATAATTTTGACGCCACTGTGACGTCAAATTATAGCGTAAACAAGCTGCTTGCGTACGAGGCAATGCTAGTTAAAATCTCTATTGAATATTCTTTAATGAGCGAGCGAAAGCGAGGTTTCTTGAGATCTTCACCTGATTGTTTGGGTCCGCCGCGACCTACAACATTCTTTCGACGTCATTCTTTGCAATTTTCTTCTTTCATTGTTCCAAAATGCGACATCTCTCTTGCATTCGTGGCCTGCAGTGACGTGAAACCCAAAATAACGGCACACCACAGACTGAAAGTCATAAATCGAAAGTAAGACATCTTGGGATCTTTTACCTCATGCATATTCCAGAAAATCGCAAATAGATACGTCGATGGGACTCACTTATCATAAAAGAGTGATATATTTAATATGTATATTATATTCAAATCATCTAGAGAAAAAAAAGAGACAGCTTTCGTTGAACACATACTGACAGAACAATTATTAAACAGTGGGAAAAGGACATTTTGCTGATCAAAATAAGAATACGGAGAAAGATAAAATGCTCATAACTTTAACCCTTTAGCTGTCGACAGCGGGTTTTTGGCGCGATGATTCCTGTCGGAATCATCGCGACAAAAGCCGCTGCCGACAGCCTAAGGGTTAAGTCAATAATGTTAAACGAAGTAACAGATTATTTAACATCCACGTAAGATGGTCCGTGTTCTTTCACCTTACGGCGATAAGCCGTTCAACCCATTGACTCCCATAACTAGATGACTCCCATTCTACGGAATGGACGTCATTCAGTTCTGGGAGATGAAACGATAAGGTACAAAATCACGGACCAGCACACACAGTAAGTAAACAGATAAGGCAAAAATAAATAACAGATAGAAAGACATTTCGGTTATTATGCTGCAATTTGCACCACCAACTGTTGTGAAACAGTTATACATTTTCTCTTTCATTTTTTTAAAGCAGGTAGCCAAGCAGATTTTAGAAACCCACATGAAACATAACACGTGATTTTTAAAGTGCATCTTGTCGGAACGTGATGGACATCTACACTTGAGCGGTCAAGATCTGTCAGTCTCCCGCAGATGGAAAAAAAATGTTCCTTAAAAATGGCTGGTAGATGTTGAAATGGCTGTGTTTGTAAGTGGCTGAAACACTGGCTTGGGATGAGAAATGTATTTTCACAGAGTGTAATATTATACAGCTGTATCTTTTAACCCCCTTGTGCATGCAGCCAGGAGCACCGTAAACACTACCGGTGGCTACATGCACAAGGGGGTTAATTCTGTTTTCATTGTTTATAGTGACGAGCAAAAGAAATGCGACATCATTCGAATCATCGGAAACATTGAAGTGTTTCCGATTATTCGAATGATGTCGCATTTCTTTTGCTCGCCTGAATATTTATTTCATAGTAAACAGCGATATTTGTAGTGTACATTGACGGGCCTACACATCGGGAAAATGGTTTCTCTTCCCATGCCTGTGGGCTGAAACGGCTGGTGGCTGGAAAGTGGATGAGATGGCTGACAAGTAAGTGGCGGCGTGGTCTACATGTTGCTCTTGATCCAAGACAGGATGGTCGGGTGGCTGACCCTGGCGTACACCCCCGGCACACCCGGCGAGGCACACCCCCTCCCGAAGGACACCACTCCGTATAGCGTGTACACGGCCCCGTTCAGGCACATCAACGGGCCGCCGGAATCACCCTGGAGATCACAAGAGCAAAGTTTTTTTTTCAATTAATCGAAATCAATCAGTCAATCAATCAGTCAATCAATGGGTCGGTCAATCAATCAATCAGTCAATCGGTCGGTCGGTCAATCAATAATAATAATAATAATAATAATAATAATAATAATAATAATAATAATAATAATAATAATAATAATAATAATAATAATAATAATATAGATGATTTATAAGGCGCCTAAACATGGTAAGATGCTCTAGGCGTCGTACATACGAACAAGACAAATATTACACAAAAAGTGACAAAACCAAAACCACATGTGCAATTACACGAAAGAACAGAAAATGACTAAATACATGAACGCTGATAATCAAGATGGGAAAAGATGGGCTTTAAGACTGTGTTTCAGACTGGCAATCAATCAATCGATCAATCAATCAATCAATCAATGATGTGACAACACTGATTTATGAATGCTAATAAAGTCTACGAGCAACTGCTAAAAGGTGTTGGATTTTGTTTCATCAAATTGTTTTGGAAAATATTTTTGACCGCAGGGCTTGTTGGCGGAATTTGGACAGAAAGAGCGCTGTTGTACCCAAACAAATCATTGTTAATATAAATTAATTCCAGATATTTGGAACCCAAGCGATCAATAGGTCGTAGAACCGTCGTCAGTTTTACTTTGCGAGAGCCGAGGACTTCTTGCTTGCTTGGAAGGTATGGTTAAAACGTTAAACGTTTAGGGCTTAACGTCTTTTGCCACAACGAATTGATTTCAAAGACGGGGCACCGAATAGGGTCAGTCCAAATTTATTACCTCACAGAGGTTTCGAGCAGACTTCGTTCCCACAGTCAACCGCGAGTCAACCCGCTTCCCTAGGAGTGGTGCGGATCGTTCCCGGGCATTGTGCCAGTGTCTCCAAAATGTGCTGGTCTGTGATTTTGGACCTTACGGCTGAAGCCGTAAGGTCCAAAATCACAGACAATCACGCAGATCAACAACAACTTCGTTTGTCACTCACCAGACAAGCGTCAATGCCTCCATTTTTCAGGTCGCCTGCACAGACTTTGATGTTGGAAATCAGCGTTGTCGACTGGAAGGCCGCCTGACATTGAGCCAGAGGGACTATGGGTAGCGACACTTTCTGAAGCTGTGCTTGACTGGTAGGGTTAGAATCTGTTAGAAAAAAAAATTAAAAGGATATTAGACATCTATATCGGATGTGATTTTATTCAGACGTGTACATAGTTTTGTAATTTTAAGTATGGTTGTATTCAGGTGCATGGGGGATAGACCTCATGGGGCATAGACTTCAGACAGTCGCGGGGGTTCATGAGGGTCTGTACCTCTTGCTGGTCTCATTTACATCTATCTATCTCAAAAGAAATAAGAAAACGAATGCTGATTAGAGTTTATGTTATATGCAAAAATGCTGTATCGTTGAAACCAATGTTAACCCTTTGGCTGTCGGTAGAGGTTTTGGTCGCGATGATTCCTACAGGAATAACAACACCCTGACATCCTACAGGACTCATCGCGACTAAAACCGCTACCGACACGCAAAGGGTTATACTGTTCGTTTGTTTGTTTGTTTGTTTGTTTGTTTGTTTGTTTGTTTTGTGGGTTGGTTGTTTGTTTGTTTGTTTGTTTGTGTTTGTTTTTGTTTGTTTGTTTGTTGGTTTGCTTGTTGTCGTTCCCTTGTTTATTCGTTCGTTTGTTGCTTTGTCCGTTTCTTTCTTTCTTTCTTTTTCTTTATTTTTTTTTTTCTTTCTTTCCTTGGTTTTTTTTTCTTTTTTTTTTTTTTTCTTTCCTCCTTCTCTTGTTTCTTTCGTTGTTTGATTAGTTATAATGGTCTTACACATGATGGCGCCCCAGCCGGCAGCCTGACAGCCCTGTGTATTGGCAGCTTCAGCCCACGGATTCGGCAGACATATTGGCTGTACACACGTGTCAAAGGTCAGAGAACGCTCCAGGGTCAGTATGGCAACGTCATAGTCTGAAAAAAACACGTCAAAAACGTTAAACGTTTAAGTTCTGACGCGAGCTTAACGTGTTTTGCCACAACGAAGGTGATTTCAAAGACGGGGCATTCGCGTCTTGCTCCATACGGTTCCTCGGCAAATGAAGTTTAATTTGACGCGTATCTGTTTGCAGCAAGTCTCGAATGAGTTAACCAACACCACGCCCCTCCCTCGGGTCAGCTTATTTAACACCTTCAGTGCCAATGGACGCAGACTGCGTTTGTGAAATCGTTGCAAACTCAACGTCAAATATCCCTAGCCGTAAATAAATGGATACAAAGTTGTTTCAGCAAGAGGTATAGATCCTCATGAGCCCCCGCGACTGCGGGGGCTCATGAGGATCTATACCTCTTGCAGTTTGAGTGGTGTTCATTTTTTTCTCGGCACTCAATAAGTAACAATTATTCCTGAACCACACCTACTCCAGACCCAAGAGGCTTAGCAGAGTTCTACACACAAAAAAGGCACAGTATCATTTAGTACGAAAAACAGGATACAGTGTGATAATAATACTGTGTAAAAAAGTCATGTTACACATATTCAGTATGTATTGGTCATATTGCCCCCTTTCTCCCTCCAGACATATCATTTTCTAAGATGCAGCCATACCTCGTTTCAAAATCTTCCTACGTCGTGGATTGTATTGTATGTAACGTACCGTAGACGTTGATTATGACCAGACATAAAGTACATGGATTCGTACCACGGACAATGATTATGACAAGACCACCCAAAAAATCCCAACAAAAATAATCCCAACCCAAAAAAAATCCCAAGGAAGAAAGAAACGCGCTTAAAAAAGGCAATCACAACACCAAGTTGTGCTCTAACTGTCCTTTCAAAGTGTGTTTCTTCTTTCTTGGAAGTTTTTTTTGCATTTTACACGCTTGGCTTTTCCTCCAGACGTAACGTAGGACATCACGCACCGCTCGTGCCAAAGACACTTATTATGACCAGACATGTCACTGAATAATAATAATAATAATAATAATAATAATAATAATAATAATAATAATAATAATAATTGTAATATAATTATGATAATATTATTATTAATATTAATATTAATAGTAATAGTAATGTTAATGTTAATGTTAATGTTGTAATATTAATATTAATATTGATATTGATATTGATATTAATATTAATATTAATATTAATATTAATATTAATATTAATATTAATATTAATATTAATATTAATATTAATATTAATATTAATATTAATATTAATATATAACACGTACCGTAGACGTTGAGGACAAAACTGGGATGCACGGCGACCTTTATGACCCCCACTCTTGAGGCCTTGTATTGGTTGGACGAGCCGTATTTAACAGTTATAGAGGATGCCTGGGTCAGCCCGTAAGATCTGCAATGCGTCAGATAAATTAGGCAGTGTACGAGACGACGGGTCAGTTAACCCCGTTGTGCATGCAGCTACAGTTACTGTAAACAATAACGATGGATGAATGCGCAAGGGTGCTAACCCCTTCACTGCCGAGAAAAAATGGACACAACACAACCGCAAGAGGCATAGATCCTCATGAGCCCCCGCGACGGCGGGGTTGTGGCTTTTGTGGCTTTTGGGACTGTTGTGGCTTTTGGTCGTTGAATGACAAGGACTTCAGAAACAAAAATGTACTGTACAGTGGGAGGGGAGGGGTTACAGCCAGGTGGATAAGAACGCAAAATGCAGGTGCGTGGAATTACAAGAGAGAAACCCCAACGAAGAAAGATCGTGCTTAGAAAAGACAGTTACAACACAATAAATTGTGTCGTAACTGTCTTTTTTAAGCGTGCGTCTTTTTTCATTGGGTTCTTCTCTGCATCCTTCGAGCTTGGCTCTCACCTTTTCGTGGTCTGGATTAAGGGAGGCAATGGAATGAAAAGACAATCAGACCATCTCGACATTTTTATAGACTGTGTTATTGGACTCTCACATCTCAATAACTTATAATGTTCTGGCTAAGACTCACGTCGAGTAAACGCAGTGTCCAGCGGTAATAACCGTGTTGGAGTCCAGGATGCTGCCCCCGCAGAATGAGGTGCCGATGTTGACCACCACAGCCCAGGGGAATTCACAATCGCTGGCCTCCGTCCCGCCCACGATCCTCCCCACGCGGGACAAACCGCACGACCCTGGAAACCAATGGCATGCCCCTTACATTCATTCTCATGAAAATGAAGCCCGGATTTTGCTGTCACATTCTGCCACCAGTGTGATAACTTTTCAATAAGCAAAGTCCATCAGGCCGACGAAAGCCCTATGGCATTTTGCATGATGATGATGACGACGACGAGGATGGTGATGATGACGACGATGATGATGATGATGGCTAGTCTAGGCGGTAGCAATTCTCCCAGGAGGTTGCTGCTAGGTAGAGATTCATTTGGAAATACAAAGAATAAAGACTTACAATTTTTTTCCGTAAAGTATGGCGAAAGAGTTGTAGTGGTCGTGGTACTGGTCGTCGTTGTAGTAATAGCGTCTGCAACAGATAAATGAGGCAATGTGGACGCAAACTGATAATTAACACATTCTGTGCCAGGACCGAAATCCCCAAATTTTGAAGTTGCTCTCTGACGCAATATATTACAATTCTAGAGACAGATCGAGCGTGATAGTTCAAGGGTGGTGCCAGAATAGCTTGGCGCCTATGGCACCACCCTTGAACTATCATGCTTGATCCATGTCTTGCTGTGGCGTGCCGGTGCTGAATGAGTTAAACTAGTAAATAATAGGTTTTCTATCCATACCGAAATCCCCAAATTTTGAAGTTGCCCTCTGACGCAATATATTACAATTCTAGAGACAGATCGAGCGTGATAGTTCAAGGGTGGTGCCAGAATAGCTTGGCGCCTATGGCGCCAAGCTATTCTGGCACCACCCTTGAACTATCATGCTCGATCCATGTCTTGCTGTGGAGTGCCGGTACTGAATGAGTTAAACTAGTAAATAATAGGTTTTCTGTCCATACCGAAATTCCCAAATTTTGAAGTTGCCGTCTGACGCAATATATTACAATTCTAGAGACAGATCGAGCGTGATAGTTCAAGGGTGGTGCCAGAATAGCTTGGCGCCTATGGCGCCAAGCTATTCTGGCACCACCCTTGAACTATCATGCTCGATCCATGTCTTGCTGTGGCGTGCCGGTGCTGAATGAGTTAAACTAGTAAATAATAGGTTTTGTGTCCATACTTATGCGGGTATAGGTGTATAGGGTTTGTTTAGGCTGCTCAAGAAAACAACAAAAGCGGGAGGTATAATACCACATTCAATTTTATGTATGCAAATTATTATAAAATATTTATTTAAAAAAATATTATGTATGCAAATTACTTTCATCTAAACACTCGTAAACATATCAAATACGTAAAAGGTCCGTGGCGCAGTGGTTAAGGCGCCTGCCACCAATGCCAAAGGTGCGAGGTTCGAAAACGGGTTCCGGCGTCGGACTTTTCTCCTCTGGTAAGTGTCACCGTTAATTCGGGCGGACCGTCGGGGGTTCTTTCTCCGGGTACTCCGGTTCTTCCACCCTCCACCACCCCACCCCCACCCCCAACCCTACCCCCCACACTTTTGTACCGGTTTCAGGCCACTTTACAAATTTCAAATACAAGCGATCAAAAATCTCTGTAACTTCAGTAGCTGAACTGGCCCTTCGTCTGTCTTGTACTGTCTTAAATGGCGTAAATCCGTGTCTGTTACGTGAGTGTGCGTGTTGGGTTTCAGTTCGCGGCGCTTTGAGTTGATTCGCCCAAAAATTGAGAAAAAGCGCCTATATAATAACGGTATTATTATTATTATTATTATTACAAGGTGGATGATAGTGCAAAAGTGACTTGAAATCCCTTCATAGCCTAAAAAAATCACGCAATGCCCACTGCAAGAGGTATGGATCCACATGAACCCCCGCAACTGCAGGGGCTCGTGAGGATCTTTACCTTTTGCTGGAACAACTTTGTATGCATGTTCCTTCGATGGCTGGGAATCTTTGACGCTCGAATTCAAAATGATTTCAAATTACAGTTAAATAGAAAGTCAGACGAAAACTAACATTAACCTCAATTTCAAATCAGTGTTGGTTCATTCGTAACATGTGTCATTAGCTCCTTCACTGACAGAAAAAAAAAAAGCCTTGAATGTCACCCAACCGCAAGAGGCATAGATCCTCATGGACCCCCACATCTGCGGGGCCCATGAGGATCTACGCTTCTTGCTGGCGTCATTGACGCTCTTGCTCCCTGGACGGATGACGTCATTTCGCGGTGGCGTGGTACACGCGAGAATTTCAGAGAGATGTCAGATATTGCGGTTTGATCCCTTCACTGCCGGACACCGAGAGCATCGTGTACCTGCAAGAGGCACAGATGCTTATGAGCCCCCGCAAACTGCGGGGGCTCATGAGCATCTGTGCCTCTTGGCGACCTCGTTCAACCGCGGACGTGCCTCATCCACACGAATCGATCAACCTGTGATGCCGGCGCTGGGTTCAGACGTCATTCCAAGATGCCGACAGCCAAGGGGTTAATGTCGAGCGAGAAGGCTGCAAAGGATGTCTCACGGCGGGAAAGGATGTCTCACGGCGGGAAAGGATTCTCACGGCGGGAAAGGGTGTCTCACGGCGGGAAAGGATGTCTCACGGCGGGAAAGGATGTCTCACGGCGGGAAAGGATATCTCACGGCGGGAAAGGATATCTCACGGCGGGAAAGGATGTCTCACGGCGGGAAAGGATGTCTCACGGCGGGAGAATTTCAAAAAAAATCGATCCGTGCCTGACAGCAGTGACGGGGTCAACGTGTTCGCAGATTTTGTTTTCGAAATCATTGGGAATTCATCGTCAACGATCCTCGACCGTCAAAGGTACGTGGATAAAAAGTTGTCATAGCAAGAGGCATAGATCCTCATGAACCCCCGCAACTGCGGGGGCTCATGAGGATCTATGCCTCTTGCAGTAGGGTGGTGTTCAAATTTGCTCGGCGGTGAAGAGATTAGCACAGACTAGCAGTACTTGCTTTGTAATCTACAGCGTTCCCGTAAGGTGGTTTTAGCAAGAGGCATAGAGCCTCATGAGCCCCCGCAACTGCGGGGGCTCATGAGGATCTATGCCGCTTGCAGTAGGCTGTTCTTCAAATTTGCTCGGCATAGCCGATATTAAAGCTGTCTAGGAGTACGCGAAATGTAACCTACTGCAGTTCCCGTAGCAGCTCGAGTAGAATTGAGCCAGATAGTTGGTGTAAATGCAGATCTGTCCCCACGTACAATAATAGTTGTAGAGCTCAACATAGGTCCTGTAGCATTGGTACTGGCACTGCGCAACCGTCTGACCTGCAACAAGATCATTATTCAGATTCAGATTTTGATTCAGACAACTTTATTGTCCTGTGCCAAATTGACTTGGGAAATGTTTCTTTTGATCTGAAATACATGCCCCCCCCAAAAAAAAAAAAAATAATAATAATAATAATAATAATAATAATAATATAATAATAATAATAATAATAATAATAATAATAATAATAATAATAATAATAATAATAATAATAATAATAATAATAATAATAATAATGATAATAATGATGATAATAATAATAATGATAATAATAATAATAATAATAATAATAATAATAATAATAATAATAATAATAATAATAATAACAATAATAATAATAATAATAATAAATAATTAAATAAATAATAAAATAAAATAAAATAAATAAAAAATAAATAAATAAATAAATAAATTGCTCCGCAGTCACTCGACGCTGCAAATGCACCCTTCCCCATTCATACACCAGTTTCCAGCCTGACGTAGATTTAACCTGGGGACAAAATGTTGGGTGGTGCCGGTACAAAATAAAGGTGAGATTGGGAAGGGAGAGAACTATTATTGGCCACATGATCACAATTGGCCTATGCACAAAAGTAAAAATGTGTACATAGAGTGAACGTCGACACACGCGTGAATAACAAAATGCTACTGGGTTGACTTGTGACTTTTTAGAGAATAACTCAACGAAGTAAGAAACACGCTTAGAAAAGACAATTACAATACAATAGTGTTTGTAATTGTCTTTTCTAAGCGTGTTTCTTACTTCGTTGGGTTATTCTCTACATTTTACACCTTGGATCACCTTTTTGGTCTGGATTTTGTTTTGGCTTTAGTTTTAATAGGATATATGTATGTATGATGTATAGGATGACGTATGTCTCTTGAAAGATGGATTTTTTTTCACTTTTTCTAGGCATTGAAGAATTTAATAGGTGAAGACTACTTGTTACCACGGGCGGTAGATGACCAACAGTGATTTGAATTGAATTCTCCTTTAGTTTCGTTTAAAAGTCAGACGAAACCTATGATTTCAAATCACTGTTGTGTCATCCTTTGCCTGTGGCTATAATAATTACCGAAGATATACACAAAAATACAAATTTTGGTCGAGATACGATTTTCTATGAAGGAAAAAAATAAATCCTGAATAGATAAAGAATAAATACTGCAAAATGGTACAGTTTGTCCATAAAGAATTTCAGAACAATCTAAACATGAACTACTTGAAAAGATAAGAACAGCATTGACTATGGTTTGTCTAAAGCAAAGCGAACAAACACTGTTTATACTGGCATTGAAAGAAAATGAACAAAAACTGTTTATTTAGCACATGTGTGCCCGCTCTTTCTGACCTCCCTAGGGAGCAAACGAGTGATTCAAACATCAAACGAACTCTCTCGTATTGTTCTAAAATAGTATAAGCTTATTCTGTTTTAGTTTGATTTAGGCGCCATTCTCTTCAGAGCGAATCCATGGAATTCACAATGAGATCTGTGAAAGCATCTAAGTAAGTTAACTTGTTTTAACACATGCATGCCTTTCGGGTCCTGTTGCGAGGACAATTCATGGGCAAGATGCATAGATCCTCATGAGCCCCCGCGTAACGCGGGGGCTCATAAGGATCTATGCATCTTACAGAAGTCATTTACCGTTGTGTTACTCTGTGGACGGACGATATGAGGTGTTCAGCGTGAGGTGTAAACGAATTAGGAAGCAAATAAGATAATCGTTTTCCTTCGTTAAAATCTGAATCACACACAAACACAGGTACGCCTTTGCATTGTGATCGAGTCCTATTAATGGGCCATCCATCCACGCGTGTGGCTCTCTCTCTCTCTCTCTCTCTCTCTCTCTCTCTCTCTCTCTCTCTCTCTCTCTCTCTCTCTCTCTCTCTCTCTCTCTCTCTCTCTCTCTCTCTCTCTCTCTAACACGCAGACATATTTTTTCTGACAAAAATATGAAGACGCACTTCGGGCGTGCTCTGGTAAAGGTACAGTACATCAAAGTTTGCACTACCTACGACTTTCCACGGTTTTCGATCACATGCATACCGAATAGTAATGAAACGAACATGACACAAAAGAATGCAATAGACAGAGACATACGTGTTAACCCATTCAACCCTGACGCACTACAGCAGGAGATGGGTCGAACATGATAATTCAAGGGTAGTGCCATATTAGCTTGGCGCCTGTCGACGCCAAGCTAATCTGGCACTGCCCTTGAATTAACATTGTCGATCCATCTCATGCAACTGGTGCATAGTCATTAGATGGCGCCTCCAAAATTTGGGAAATACGGCCGTCGTGCTGAATGAGTTAAACATTCAACGTAGTTAAGTCAAAATGGTATCGGTGTTCCGACCCTCTTAGAACTCAGCCCAGTGCGCCATGGAGATTACAAGAAATGATTCACGATGCTTTTGATAACTAACATTCGTATTAGCATTCATTCATTGATCTGAAATGTAATTCTGAAAGACGATACTTGACAAAATGTCACAGGCAAAGTGGTCAGTATGTCAATACGTGTGGTAGTCTGTGATATTGGACCTTACAAATTCCACTCTAAAACCGTAATCTCCAAATCACGCCCAGCGGACGATACTGATCTCACTCGGGACGCGTCGCATCCGGATACGCGGCATAAAGCCGCGTATACGAATGCGGCACGTCTCGAATGAATTAATATGATATACTATGATGAATTACTATGATATACGTACCTGATGATCCTGGAAGGGCTGTCAGTGAACCCAGACCGACGAGGAGAACGAAAAAATTGTAGTGTGTGGCCATCTCTTGAGTTCTTGAATTTCAAATCTTTGAGCGCAAAGATCGTGACAATTTCAAAGTATCTACCTCGTTAACAGCTATCTCTCTCTTCACCACTGGATAGGTACGTATCCTGCAGTGAGCCTGTGGCCGTAACAGACTGAAGGACTTTCTTCACGACAATGCTAATTTAAAAACTTGGAAGAAATCCCCCCCTCGACTGATTCGACTTCCCTCGCTCTTAATAAATACACTACACTTAAAATTCCACGGCGTGTATGTGCAAGAGGTCATCCGTGTTGACAATGACAGAGGTCGCGGGGGAAAAGGACCGTGGGGGCCCGTGAGCTTGGTGTCTATCTGCCCGTTCCATCCTCTCAGCCGTTAATGAGTCATGAAGACGTAGTGGGGATAGCGTGAGACAAACATTCGGAGGGAAGAGACAAGGGTTCCGCTATCCGACGTGAGATCCATACCGAGTGATGACGCTAAAGGGGGGGGAAAAAAGGTAAGGCTCGAGCGGGCATCCTTGGCTGACCCCAGCTGCTGATGCGGGATGGTGCTGTGTGTCTGTGGGCAGAACCTGACGTGACTTTCTCCTTTGGAACATGAAGATAAAAGTGCGCCTGGTATAAGTCTGCAAGCGACATAGATCCTCTAAAGACCGTCCAGTGTGCAGGAACTCAGGCGGATCTATGTCTCATGCAGATGCAACATTCGTCAGCAAAATTTTATTGAAGTTTCTCCTTTCTCAGAATTTTTTTTATTAATATGGCTGATATCCGTTTGCAAGAGACACAGATCCTCATGGGCCCATGCCTTCGGCCCATGAAGATCTACGTCTCTTGCAGACTGGAAAGGTTTCGGTGCAGGGATGCGTACCCAGGTGTGGCTAGGTGTGGAGGTGGGGTAAGACCGGGTACATAAGCTTGTACATTGAAGGACAAATAGTTGGAATGGTTAGAACGGAATAAATTTGTTTTCCTAATTTTGTTTTGCTTCGTTTTGTTTTTGTTGTTTATTTTGTTTTTTGGGTTGTTGATATGGGTTGGGTTTTTTGTTTGTTTGTTTTTTCAGTTTTTTGTTTGTTTGTTTGTTTGTTTTTTATTTGTTTGTTTGTTTGTTTGTTTTTTGGGTATTGTCATTTTTCTTTTCTTTTCCTTTTCTGGTGTTTTCCTTTCTTTTCTTTTCTTTTTTTTTATATTTTCTTTTCTCTGTTTTTCCCATCTTTTCTTTTCTTTTTGGGGAGATATTTTATGATATGTTTCTTTGCTTGCGTTGGCCTTGTGTCGTTTGATATGATTTGCCTTGCCATGTACATTTAATTTTATTTTTGTTTACTATCTTAAGTACTTTGGAATGTTGTTTCTTTTGGCTCCTTTGTCTCGTTTGAAAAAGAGGTCGGTGAATGTTTGAGCCGGAAATTCCTCAGTTCCCACTGATTCATTGTGAGAACGTTGTGGGGTGCATTTCTAATTATGTTCAAATAGTTGTTGTCAGCTTCCAGGATCTTCCAGCAAACTCGAAATTTACGATGCTTCAAACGGCTCTGAGGCTGATGCTGTGACTAGCTACTTGAAGCATGGCATTCTGTCACGGATCCTGCGATTGGCTAATTAGGGGCAAGGCTAAGCATACGCCACTCTTACTAGTGACGAAAAGCAAGCTGTGTTCAGCAAAGTACTCGCTGAACCTGCACCTAATGAACCCTGAGCCTAATGACCAAACATGCACGTAGCTATTACAAGTACACATTTGTCAACACTCGACACGTGTCTTGAAGACAAAAACGTGTGCAGTATATTTTGTTACACATGACAGCAGCCTCTTCTGCTGCAGTGGTATTTCAACAGGTCCACTAAATTAAAACTATCAGCGGTAAGACACCTCACTTGCAGGACCGCTCATTATAGTTCAAGGGTAGGGCCAGATTAGGAAGGCGCCACGCTAATGTGGTATTATTCTTACATTAAACTATCGTGAATGATCCATCTCCCACTACTGTCACATATGTACTCCGTCTTTATACGCTTTTAAGAAAGTTGCAATGTCATGTCGTGGATGAGATGAAGTCATGTCGCCGATTGAAAGTTTTTTTTGCCAGATATTTCTGGCCGTGTTTCAAATGTAATATTTTAGATGCATGTAAATAATGAGGTGACTTTATCGTGTATTTTGGGATTATATCAGAGGCTCAAAGCTTAATGCATGTCTTATGATCTCCTGTTTGAATTTCTGACGGATGTGTGCGCGTATCAAACTGTTTAAGCATATGGCCATTTCACGTAACATTCGTGATCTTAAATCTACAATATGTATTAATATTAGCTTAGTTCAGTTATTATGTCTTACCAAAGACAATACATTATAAGACAGATCACTCCTTCATAAGGCTTACTAAAAAAAGCGAGGTCAGTGTAGCAGTTGCGTCCCATGGTGTAATCGTGTTGTGGCCATACGTCTATCACTATCTGGTAATGGGCTCGAGCTCTGACGCGAGGTTTTTTGAAGGGTAACAGGTGCTTTTTGTGTGTGCATTGCGGAAAACGGTTTTAAAATCACATGAGCTCTGCTTCTAAGATATTTTTTTCTATTCCTAATCAAAAGATTTTTCGGAAAAGTGGTAATTAGCACGGAAAGTGTAAAAGAAAAATAAATAAATCAGGCATTTCATTGTTGCCGTGAGTGTGAGTTGATGTCTAGTACACACGCACACACACGCGCGCGCGCGCGCACACACACACACACACACAGACGTGCACGCAAACAAACACACATGCACACAAACGAACACACATACAAACAAACCACCAACACAGGACTAAATAAGAAATAATTTACAGCAAATATCAGTTGTTTTGAACAATCTCACAAAAAGATCAGTTTATTAATACAGGTTCAACTTGCAGCAGGTATTATCAAGAAAACCAAATAGTGATTATACACAGGCCACGCTAACCACCTTATGCATACACCCGTTAGAAACTGTAAACAGTACCTTCGATAGTATGCACAAAGAGATTAATAAGAAATGATCACTGATTACCTGTTCCGTCTCCTCCTCTCAATTCATCCATCCACCCAACACATGTAAATGTATGACAAAATTATTCATCATACACAAAATAGCAGGTCAACAAGAATATACGCAATAGGCTGAATTATCATAAGACGTACAACAGACAATACCATCAGTCACAAGCCCACCGCCTTTAGATCTAAAAGTCATTACCAGGTAAACAGATAAACATGTCATCACCGATCAGAATTATGTTCTCCAACAACTCCCTCCCCCCCCCCCCCCCCTCCACCTGACCTTCGGCTGCTTCCAGTGGGAAACTAAACCCCTTACAACAAAGGCAGTCGCATGGTTTGCCACAAGCTTTGTCCTCTCGTCCTCCCCAAAATTCTCTGCCCCTTCTATTTGATCACGTTTTTTGTTGTAGGTGACTTGTTCTTTTATTGTCATTTCATCTAGTACTATTGCACACAGATCTGACTTTGGCGGCAGTACAGACACTTTAATCTGAAGTGCTTTCAGAATTTTGGCACTAAAGCCGGGGCAGACTGAAACCTTTCGCATAGTTTTCCGTAAGGTTGAAACTGACAGGAGGACAAAGAATTTTGCAAACATACGATATGCCTTGGGGCTTGCATGAAACAAAGATAAAGCTGTTGTTTTTTTTTCTGTCTCCGTCCATCTCCGGCCTTGTTTCTTTTTGTGTATTTCACGCAACTGTGCTGAAATAAACTTAACAACGAATCAGGCAAAAAATGGGCCAAGCGGCTCTTCGCTGCTGCATCCTTCTTCTCTTTAAGTGTTAATGTCTTTTCTTTCCTTGTTTGCCGTCTTTCTGTCGTAATTACATTTCTTCCGAAGGCAGTACAATCTGTTGCGCACAGTTTTGAGACTTTTCTTCAAAGCCTGCTTTCTTGGTGAATCGCTGTCCTACCCCCAGTCCTGTTGCTGCAGTTCCCCCCACACCAGTTTCTCCACTGGACTTATCTGCACACACACAAGCAACCATGCATTAAATCATTAATGATATCATGATAATCCACAGCATATTTACTCAGATCAAAAAAATTAATTCACATTTCATATGACTGACCAAAAATGTATTTTCACACACACATGCAGGCGCGAACACACACAAAAAGGCCATCGAAAATTCATCCAAATTTAAAATCTGCTTGTCTGATTTGAATAGTCAACAGATTTTACGACCCCAGTTGTGAAAACAACTCACACAACTAATCTTTTGTGCTGTCATTGTTTGGTAATTTTTTATAAATTAAAAATTTCAGCTTACAAATTATAAATCAAATTATATTTATTCATTGAAAATACCTGGTTGCAGTGACATGCGTGCCTGCTTGTGAGGCGGCCGGCTTCTGAATGTGTAGCAGTATCCCTCGTCAGTCTCTGTTGTTAGTTGTGGGGGTGGGTTGGGCACCGAAAACACAGTCGGCGCACGTGAACTGGCTGTTTTCAAAATGGGCACTGCACAGCCTGTAGGAACGTGAACGCAGCTCAGCAGGTAAAAGTCCCAACAGGCGGATCTTCTCTGCGCGAATTCTGCACCCGGACATCTGTTGGGAGAATAACAAAGACTGAAATACAAGTACTAAAACACCACCAGCTAAATACTGTAGTCTGTAGGCGTAGTTCGTGAGAACAGTACAGTGGACAGAATTCTGCATGATCTTTTATACTTTTGTATTTTAAGTCTTGATAGACAATGAAAGCGAAGTAACTTTGCAACGACTGAATTTTATCAACGACCTTACAACTCGAGGTTTCTTTGCTTAATTTCTCACCAGTACTTTCCTCTTTTTGATCGGAACATCGGTCTTAAAACCGCAACTCGATTAAGAACGTGAAACTTACACAGGATTCTCCCTATCGGTCGTATTGCCTTGAACGAAAGGGAAAGGTCCGTGTAGCCTAAAGAATACTTTTCCTCACCCAAGTTAAGCACGTCAGTGTGGCACAAATGACTAGATCTAACTTGAGTTAGTCCACCATAAAGTGGATACAATGGGACAGGAAAACTGGTCTATGTACATACTGCCCTCTTCTACATTTGAAAACAAAATTACTAGAAACGTATAATTACTCTGGATCTAAATGGTCGTTAGATCACTTTTCCACTGACATTTCTCGGAATTTACGGCGTGGAGAGCCGGCTAGGGTCTGTTTGCAGTTGGATCAGTTTTCCACTCTCCCAGATTTAATCCCAAAGATACATATCACACGAGGGACCTATGCCTGAGTATCGCCCTGGCAACTCTAATTCAGAATAGAAAATTTTCGAGATAGACATCCTCTGCGCCATGAAATTATTATACGGTCGTAAATTTATGCATTTATGCAAAGATAAGACCACAGAGTAATCAGCTTACCTTGTTTCTTCATTGGGAAAAAGGAAAACTGACATGCCGGTGAAACTTGGCTTGTAGCGGGCGTTCGAACAAGAAATTGCGCTGCAAAAGTCAGCCCTTGCCTCGTTCGGTCAGCCATGATTCAACACGATTACAAGGGAGAAAACTCTCAAAGCACGTCCTCGCACTCTCGGGGCGAGTGATTTGTCTTATAATGTATTGTCTTTGGTCTTACTTGTGGGTGTTTTTTAATATTTTGGTGAGCCAAAGGAAATTTTCCATTTTATGCATGTCGTTTAATGGACAATAAACTTTATTCAACTCAATTTATTTTATTTTTAACCCATATCATTCGGAATACACCAGCGTGTGAAATTAGTTTGACTAAAATAGTTCAAGGGTGGTGCCAGAATAACTTGGCGCTTTTAGGCGCCAAGCTATTCTGGCACCACCCTTGAACTAAAGCCATTGGTCTATATCCTTATCTGTGAGTACTATAATATAGCTTGCATATGGCAGTGTACACATTTGAAGCTTTTAGCCTCAGTATGATATGGGTTAATCTAATTTAAGGAACTACTGCGTCAGATCGTGTTCTACATAACCGAGTAGATTCAATGTTCCTTGCAAATGGAAGGCTTGCTGAAAGGAGGAAAAGTATCTTTAAACCCTTTGCTGGCACAGTACAACGAGCAAATAGGTAAATGCAAGAGGCATAGATCCTCATGAGCCCCCGCAGTTGCGGAGGCTCATGAGGATCTGTGTCTCTTGCTGACTTTAGGCGGATGAAGTGCTTTGACATCAAATTAAGAAAGATTTTTTTTTTAAAAAAACACCAGTGGCAGTAAAGGGTTACTGGCTCAACTAGCCATGAATGACCAGTAGGGTAGGAAGATTTTTAGAGCCGGAGGGCCCACTTGCCAAAATGTCAAACGACAAGACGATACGGATTGGAGTGGAGGGGAGGAGAGTTAGTGTAGATAGAAGTCATTATACAAAGCAAAAAAATGTGACTTCCAAGCGTGTCAAATGCGAAGAGATAACCAGCAAAGAAAGAAACATGCTTTGAAAGTCGAACACAAACCTTCCTTGTCTCTTTCTTCTACAGAAGGCGGTGGAACATCTCCATTGAATCGGCATATTTGGATTTGAATTTCTTACAAACTCTTAAATTGAAAATAACTCATTTCTGAACAATATCAATGCATTTCCCTGTAGATTTTCCTTACATACTTTATGTGATCGGGTGTCGTCTTACCGCACAAATAAAAAGAAGGCAACCTATCTACCAAATTATTTTGTTCCTTTCAGTACGCTGTAGTGTCAAAGTACTAGAAGGTAAGCTGGGCTCTTCCCCAGTGCACAAAGGCCATCGGGCCGACGTCGGCCGTCGTTGGCCAGCGCACGGCCGTGCGCTGGCCAACGACGGCTGACGTCGACCCGACGGCCTTTTGCGCACCGGGTGCAGATAATATATTTCCCTGCACTACTTGTGACTCCGGGAATTCATGAAATTCATAACGTTAGAACATGTCATTGTCATGATCGCAACTTTGGCAGAGGTTCAAGACGAGATGCTTGTTAAACGTCCATATGATTTAACCCCTTCACTGAGGAGCGACTTACATTTTGTTTCTGAGATCGGTGTTCGCTGAACGACCAAATGCCGGCACTGTCCAAAGAACGAGAACACAAAGTAGTCTCAGCGAGCGGCATAGATCCTCATGTGCCCCCGCAGTCGCAGGGGGGGGGGGTTCATGAGGATCGATGCCTCTTGCAGCTGGATCGTGTTGACGGGTTCTCGGCAGTCAAGGGGTTAAAGTAAATGATATTTGAACAGTTTTCTAACATGTTGCTTCATCTTTTGGTGTTGTCCGTCCCAAACACTAACCGTTTGGCTATACTGTAGGAATCATCGCGACAAAACCGGCTACCGACAGCCAAAGGGCTAAGTGCGTGAAGGTAATTAAGGCCGACGTCGGTCCTAGGACCTTTTGCGCTTTGGGGGGGGGGGTGAAGTATTTGAATGTCCTTTAATCCGAGAAAGCTCTCTGAGGAAAACGGGCTTGTCACTGTGTAATTATGTGGCTCTTTCTCAAAGAAAAGCTACAAACAGAATGTTTTTCTACTTGCAAATCCCGCAAGCAAGCACAGAAAAATACAGGCCACGCGACAACATTTTAAATGTTTGCCATGGGCTCAAGTTTGTCAACCTGCTCGCGTCGAGTAATTTCGACGTTGAGCAGAATCAACAAATGTGTGCTGGCTCTGTGATTTTGGACTTCGCGTTTACAACCGTAAGGTTCAAAGTCGCAGACCGGCACACAAATATGCCGTAACTCAGAAGGAAAAAAATGGACTTTGAACTTAAGATGTGTTTAACTCATTCAACGCGCCTCGAATCAATAGCTGCGAAAGTATCGAATAGCGTTGCCGGCGGCAAGGCTATACGACACTTCTGCAGATATTGATGCTAGGTACCTTGGATGAGTTAAGTTGAGAAAGAACCTGGGACTTTTGTATAGAATGTCTCAGATTGCGGAAAAAGCAATACGGATTTGCCAGAGTTTTATGCACTAACAAATTACACGTTTAGTTCTTTATAAGAGACAGGAAAACTGTACAAATGCAACCCTTGTGTTCTGGCGAGTTCATACGTGTGAAGTGTTAAAAAAAAACACGCTTTGATCACACACACACACACACACACACACACACACACACACACACGCGCGCGCGCGCGCGCGCGCGCACGCACACACACGCACATACAACCGAGTTCGAGCGCGCACACACACAAACGCATTCACGCACTCACACACACACACACACACACAAATGAGCTCGCCCGCACGCACACACACACACACACACACACACACACACACACACACACACACGAGCTCGTGCGCACACACACTCGCAAAACGTACACGCACGCACGCACACACACACACACACACACACATTTATTTCCGTAGCCGTATTTATTCAATGAAATTTCTCCTGACAAATTTCAATGCAACGTCATTGAAGTAACAAAGAAAAACACAAACTTGTTTTGGTCCGTTCCTTTCCGCAGTGTTCCGCAGACCAGTACATTTCGTGCACGACAGTAAAATAATTTCAAATACAACACGTTCGAGTCTAGAGTCTTTCAAGTCAGTGCATCTCACAAGCAGAGGATGATGAACATGCACAGGTCAACCTCAGTATCACGCGCTCTAGTATTTCGCCGTATCGCGCAGGTGACTGGTTCCCACGGTGGATGCGCGGTGAAGAAAACAGTTTTCTTCTCAAGTTATTACAGCGCTACAACGGCACAATCGCCAGCAACTCCTGAACACCGCGAGTTACTGAGGCTGACCCGTAATTTGACGTCGAGTGTACGTTAGGTTTTGCCGTCAGACGAAACACAAGCTAAATTCAGTTTCAATCCATTGTTAGTCCTAATTGCCTGCGGTGCACTGTACCACTTTCGTGTGACTGACACATGATATATAGGCCGCATCAGTTTCCATGGAATAAACTTTTTTCTGTTCTTTTCTTTTCTTTCTCTTCTGGTATGCAGATAGTAGAGAAACAGAATCCTGTGGCTGTCGGTAACACTTTTTGTCGAGGTGAATCCTGCAGGAATCATCTCGACAAAAGGGCTACCGACAGTCAAACGGTTAAGCCCTTCCCCCTGCCACTCGACGCATGCAGTTATCTCCGGATATAACAAATGGCCAGGGGACCCAATTTTTCTTGTTGTTATATCTGATGTTTGTTATAAGCGAAGTAATTTACGTTGAAAAACTGCTGTTGGGACCTTTGAAAAAGTGTCGCTATATCCGACCTTTGTTATATCCTTCCGGAATAGACTGTATTTTGTTTATAAATCTGTATTCAATCAACGACCCAAAAAAATCACACGGAACATGGATACAAGTAGGTCTCAGCAAGAGGCGTAGATCCTCATGAGCCCCCGCAGTCGCGGGGGCTCATGAGGATCTATGCCTCTTGCAGATGGACTGCGTTCACGTTTTCTAGGCGTTGACGGGGTTAAATGTACCTGCCCTAATATGTTAAATAACATGTACAAAGTCAAACTGCATCATTTATTCTACAGGTTCTGGCGGATCCACGACACGTAAGTGGTCAGTTCTGCGTAGATGCCCGGATATTGCGCGCGCGCACACGAGATCCCTGAGGACACCAAGCCGTACAGAGTATACCGTCCGTTGCTCAGACACACCAAAGGCCCTCCGGAATCACCCTGCGACAAAAAGTGCTTCAGCTGTTGTAGTCATGTATATAACGATAGGACAAGACACAAGACGACACCACAAGACACCACACCACAGCACACGGCACGGTACCAGACCACACCACACCACACCTCACCACACCACAAGTAAACGATATTATACGATTCGATTATCAAGACACGATAGAGGCGATATGATTGAGAGCGTTAGCTTGTTGTCAGGGTCATATTTGTTTTGGATCACACAAACTTCATTACAAAAAATACAACAAGAAGTGCCCCACAGGCCCAACGACCACGGTACTGCAAGCAAATACCTTATTTTACAGTGAACCTCTACAGACCTACAAACCATTAGATGAGACAGAACATTTAAAACGTTAGACGTTTAGGGCTTAAACGTCTTTGTCCACCACGAAGGTGATTTTAAAGACGGGGCACCGAAATAGGGTCTGAAAGTTTTGACCCCAGCTGGATTCGAACCTGGGACTTTTCGGACGAGAGTCGAACGCTCTACCACCGAGCCACTCAGCTCCCCTGAGTCGTCCTGGTATGTGAATTTGGGCCTTACGGCTTTAGAGCCGTAAGGTCCAGAATCACAGACCAAAACACGCATAAATAGTAAGGTTACGTTTGCAACGAACGGCTCCCAACAACGAACGAGATCGAAATCACGGTGGGTAAATTTTACCATAAGCATAGACAACGCTCCCAAGAGGCATAATTATATCCTCATGAGCCCTCCTATGGTACAAAAAGGATGGGGGGGGGGGGGGGGCATGAAAATTTTGGGAGATTTTGGGAGTGTTGTCCATGCTTATGGTGGGAGCATGCTATCGGCCGTGACTTCGCTCTCGTTCGTTGTTGGCAGTCGCCCGGCGTAAACGTAACCTCGCTGTTACCTGGCAGCTGTCTCGCCCCCCGCTGATAATGTCCCCAGCGCAGAAGCGTTCCAGGCCAAAATTGGAACTGTACCGTCTGGTACACTCTGCGTCGCTTACAATAGGCACTGTCACGCCTTGTAGGTTATTGGTCAGAGTGCTGATGTCAGCTGCAATAATAATAATAATAATAATAATAATAATAATAATAATAATAATAATAATAATAATGATAATGCTAAAGATAAAGATAATAATATAACAATAATAATAACAAGAACAATAATAATAATAATAATAATAATAATAATAATAATAATAATAATAATAATAATAATAATAATAATAATAAAGTAATATAATATAATAATTGTAATGAATATTTATAACACGCTATATTGAAAGTAAAATAGCTGAAAGTGCTTTCAACGAAATATGTACTGGTCTGGTACATGTATATATGTTCTATGCGTCTTTTCCGCCGGACGATATCGTCAGTAGCATCAAGGGGTTAGTGTCTCGGTGTTAAATAATATGGGTAAACATGCCCCGCCCCCCCCCCCCTCCCCCGTATTATTTAGCACCGAAACACTTACCCCATCCCCTCCCCCCCCCCCAAAAAAAAAAAAAAAAAAAAAAGGTAGACGTTCCTCTTCCATACACCCACCCTCCACCCCCTAGCATGTGACGGTTCCTCTTCTATTCAGATGCTGTTTTTGACTTTGAGCAGTAATGACAAGCCGGCAACAAAAATAATGTCAGCATTGTATGCGTTGTAGCCTACTCTTACCCGACGTGGCGCCCCAGCCAGAAACCTCGCACATGTTAAAGTTGTTGACGTTATCAGTAGAAGATGGCAGACATATAGCTCCAATGGCCGGGTTGGACAGGTCAAGCGGTTTGGACAGAGTCAAGATGGCGACGTCGTTCGCTGGAAACGGGGATAACACTTCATCATATTATACAACTGGTCAGTAGCCTTAATAAGAACATTTCGTCAGACATCCTCAACAAGTTTTCTTACATTGGAAAGTGAAATATATGTACATAAAAGATACCATTCTTGGACTTTTCAAAGCACGAAGATTGAGGATTTTTTTTTAAAAACTGATACCAGGGTCATTGCCATTTATGCATAAATTTCTAACTTAATTTTAACCGCCTCGGCCGTGTGTTATAATTGAGGTCAATGTATGAAAAATATCAGGGATTTGATATGTACTGAACTTAACGTTTCAGGTTAATTCCAAGTTTCTTTACTCCGCAAGAAAAGCATGGGTAAATGCATAGATCTCCGCAATCAAGACCAAAAGGGTGACTGGTTAGAGTGTAAAATGCAAAGAAAGTCCCAACAAAGAAAGAAACACCCTTAGAAAGGACAAGTACAAACAGTTTATTAAATTTTCGGGTTCACCCGAAAATTTAATAAATTGTTTGTACTTGTCTTTTCTGAGCGTGTTTCTTTCTTTGTTGGGGACTTCTTTTCTATAGATCTTCGTAGAAACCCGCAGGTGGACTCATGATGACTTCAACGCCAAAGATCGCCAGCCGTTAAAGGAACATAGATACAAAGTGGCTTAAGCGAGAGGCATAGATCCTCATGAGCCCCCGCAACTGCGGGGGCTCATGAGAATCTATGCCTCTTCCAGCTGGGTGGTGTTCAAGTTTTCTCTCCAGTGAACGGGATCTGCCTAGTGTTGGTCTAGTATAGATATCTATTCTTCGCTGAAAGCGGGTGATCTGGTGGCCTGGCCTTACTGAGGGTGGATGAGTCGAAGTTGGGATGCACGGTGACTCTGCTGACGTCGACAGACTGAGACAGTGCCATGCGCAGGCTGGTGGAACCCACTCCAATCCTGAATGTCGTGCCACTGAAACCAGGAATGAACGATTAGCCAGACCAATTTATTGGTCCCTTGATTTTTTTTGATTTTTTTTTTTAATTTTTTTTTTTTTTTTTTTTTTTTTTTTTTTTGCTGTTGTTGTTGGATGGTTGGTTGGTTGCGCGATTGCTTGCTTGCTTGATTGGTTGATTGTTTGGATTTCATTTGTTCGTTTTGCAGTTGTTGTTTATTATTTGTTTGATTGTTGCTTGGGTTAGTTGTTCGGATGGTTGGCTGGCTGGGTGGCTGACTAGCTGGCTGACTGGTTCTTTGTTTTGTTGGCTGGCTGTCTGGCTTGCTAGCTGGGTAGTCGGTTGGTTGGTTGGTTGGTCGGTCGGTCAGTCGGTCGGTTGGTTCGTTCGTTCTTCGTTCCTTCGTTGGTTCGTAGGTTCGTTCGTTGGTTCGTTGTTTTGTTTTTCGTGTATGTTTGTTTGTTTGTCTGTTTGTTTGATTGATTAGGCTTACGAGGGGGTTGGATGTGCAGTTCACATCACCATCACCGGTATCATAGGTATTCTAATCTGCGCATAGTTCGTACTCCTACGTTAATCTTCAATTTTCATGGACGATCAATTTCTTTCAAAATAGTATTGTATTTATTGAGATTGCCCCCTAACCCCCCCCCCCCCCTCTCCTTCCACTTCCCAACAATGTATTTTTCATAGGGTGGAAGTGATCAGCTCTGTTTATATCTATAAATCATTAGAGTCCCTCCGCATGGAGATTCGAGATAAATAAAGATATAGTTCTACCTCATAATTCCTACGCCAAATGAAGTTCGCCTTCGTGACACACCGCATACAGATTTATACGCGGCAAATGAAGTTAGTGTTCGAGACATGCCGCATATGCGGTATGTCTCGAAGACTGACTACATTTGCTGCGTGTCGGACAGTCCGTATGCGATATGTCTCTGAAGAGGTCATCTAGTGATGTTAACGTACGCTCGAACGCAGTGGGCTGCCGTCAACACGTGCCACGAGTCGATAATAACTCCGCCGCAGAAAGCATTGTCGCTGCGTTGAACCGCTGCCTGCCAAGGAAACTCATTGGTGGAGGCGGGGAACCCACCCACGATGCGGCTTACAATCCTCTGGCTAATCCCGCTTATGCCGCAGCCTGTAAGGAGAGAAAAAGAGAAGACATTGCACAGTTTGACAGTGGTATATTGGTGATATCACTATTAGGTCAGTAAATTATCGGATAGTATGTTTTTCGTCCAAAAAGATGGATAAAATAATTACTGTGCAAAGTGCGCTTCAGATAAAATAAATCGTTGTCAGTTTGACATTTCCCTATCGGCATCTGGATATTTAGGACTTTTCCGTTGTTTGCCTTATAAAATGTCGGACATAATGTTTGTTTGTGCTTTACAACCCCCCCCCCCTCCCTACCCTCCACCCCCACACACCCCACACCCCCTCCCCCCCCCCCCAAAAAAAAAAAAAAAAAAAAAAAAAAAAGGAGGAATTAGACATAATATCACACTTGTTGTTAACCCTTTGCGTGTCGGTAGCGCTTTTAGTCGCGATGATTCCTACAGGAATAACAGCACCCTGACATCCTACAGGAATCATCGCAACTAAAATCGCTACCGACACGCAAAAGGTTAACTCCTTCATTGCCGAGAAAACCATGAACATGATTCAACTGCAAGAGACATAGATCCTCAGGAGCTCCCGCACCTCATGAGGATCTATGCCTCTTGAAGGCTGACACCACTTTGTGGCCGTGTCCTCTGGACGGCTGGGTCTCTCTGGCGTTGAAGTAGCGACTATTTCAGAAACGCAATCCGCGTCCGCTGGCAGTAAAGGGGTTGACTGGGACTTTCTTTGTGCATGGTGTTTATTTAACCTTATGGCTGTCTGCAGCGGTTTTGGCCGCGATGATTTCATCGCGACCAAAACCGATACCGACAGCCAAAGGGTTAACTCATTTTGCTCGCGTCACACCACAGCAAAATATGGCTCGACCATGATAGTTCAAGGGTGGTGTCAGAATAGCCTGGCGCCTGTAGGCGCCAGGCTATTCTGCCACCACCCTTGAACAATCATGGTCGGTCTGTCTCCTGAATTGTAATGCAGTCTTCAGAGGATAACTCCAATTCGTACCTCGGGCACAATGAGTTAATCCCCTCACTACTGGGACACAGTGAACACCACCTGACCGCAAAAGACGTTGATCCCAACCCCATGAAGATGCCAGGGCTCATGAGAAGCCACGCCTATTGGTGAAATCAACGTTTACTTGCGTTTGAGCTGCGATGGTTTCAGAAATATATATATACACCCTTTGTCTGTCGGTAACGTTTTTGTCGCGATGATTCCTGCAGGATACATCGCGACACACAAAAAAAAAAACTACCAATAGCCACATAGTGTCATCTTGTTGTTCAGTGAAGAGGATAGCATACCGGAGGACACGGGAGAAGCAGTTGTAGTAGTTTTTGTTGTAGTGGTAGTGGGTTGTGGTGTTGTAGCTGGTGGTTGCTGCTGAGCCTGATTCAGATATTGCTGCCAAATCTGCTGCCAGTATTGCAGCTGCGAAGGCTGCCAGTACTGGTATTGCTGCTGCGGCTGCTGCTGCTGCTGCTGCGCTTCCGCAGATGGTTGGTAGCTGTACCAGGAATTACCTCCAGGATGGCGAAGAAATACGCGTACAATAATAACACATAGGCAACAATTATCGCGTAGTAGTATGTTATAAAGTAGACCCAAAAAAAAAGTGTTATACAGGGCACAGAGCTACTTCTCGTCTATGAGGAGGTTATTGACTGAAGGTGTGCCTGCATCCTGCTACGAGACATACAACCGTGTATCCGATTGCGACACGTTTCGAAAGTGTTAATGAAGAGGTGTAGGCGTAATTGCGGTTTAGTATAAGGTAATAAAAGCTTTTCATGAACCAATGGAAACTTGGAGCTGTATCACAAAACTGCTAACTCTTTGCCTACTAAGTATCTTTTCTGTATTACGTACTCTGCCACCAAATAATTCTGGTAAGAGTTCATTTCTGTATCCTGTGCGCATGCCAAGTAACGGCTTGTAACGACACATTCAACACTAAAAATAACCAAACACACACTCTGCAAGCGAAGCTTGGTTGGACGGATCTCGCCGCCCATAGTGTGCTACGGGAAATTGTCTCGCGGCGGCTGGAGCCACCACCCTGATACACTATTGCTGGAAATATGATAGTTCAAGGATGGTGTCAGAATAGCTTGGCCTCAGGCGCCAAGCAATTCTGGCACCATCCTTGAACTAAAATGGTTGATCTGTCTTGTAATCTGTAATATAGCCTTCGTAGGACAAAAAGCATTTTTTTTAAACAGCCTCAGGATGTTATGGGTTAAAGTCAAAGCACAACTGACGGACAAATACACAAATACAGAAGGGGAGGAGTGGCGTCGTGTTGGGGGGGGGGGGGGGAGTAGAGTCGTGGTGGGGGTGGGGGGTAGGAGATACTAGAGAGATAGAGAGAGAGAGAGAGAGAGAGAGAGAGATGTTTGACCAGAAGGTGTTCCACACAAACAAGCTGACCTGTGAGAGCAAACACGGCTGACCAATTACATGGACCTGTTGACTTGTCAGAGGTCCACTCATCTTTGACCTTTGGTCCATTCCACTCTCTTTTTACCTTTTCCAATCCCCTCCAAACAGTTTTTCGAATTCCCCCTCCCCTTCCATCATTACATCTCAACATCGTTGCGTCGTAACGTAGCAGTCATAATTAAGAGAGCATTAAACCCTTCAGTGCAGAGAAAAAATGACCACCAACCAACTGCAAGAGCTATAGATCCTCATGAGCCCCGCAGTTGCGGGGGCTCATGAGGATCTATGCCTCTTGCTGAAATCACCTTGTATCCAGGTTTCTTTGACGGGTAGGAATCTTTGGCTTTTCTTTACCACGACATCCAAAACACAAACTACGTCCACGGGCAGGGCTTAACTCACTCAGCCCGACGGCCGTATTTCCCAAATTTTGGAGGCGTCATCTAATGACTATGCATCAATTGCAGGACATGGATCGACCATGATAATTCAAGGGCAGTGACAGATTTGCTTGGCGCCGACAGGCGCCAAGCTAATCTGTCACTACCCTTGAATTATCATGGTCGACCCATCTCCTGCTGTAGTGAGTCAGGGCTGAATGGGTTGAGAGGCAATAATCAAGCAAAGATTCGTGTTTGCAGTCTCCTATAAACTACGCGGATGTGGTAATTATGCTATTTAAAGAGAACCACAACAAAAGTCAACACAAGAGACTTCTTTGTAGTCTAACACAATAGAATCAGCTAGAAAAAAAAAATTTTTAATCTCCCAGTAGCTGGGCTACAGTTGGGCATTGAAAAAGAAAGTTTATGACGTGGTCACGTACACCATTATCAACTCTCAGGTACAGTACAGAATGATGCACGTGACATCGCAAATACGTTTCAGTAGACCATTATTGTGGCCGAGCTACAAGCTCTGATTTCAAAAGTCCTTTCTGCTAGCTGATTCTGTTGTGTGTGACTACGAAATACGTCACTATGTTCTGTCGACTTCGGCGCCACTTCAAACAAAATGCCAAAGTAGACTTTTAAGCACATATATTGTGTGTGAAAATTGAAACTGGACAGAAAAGGTGGAGCTAGGTTGAACCTTTTGCCGAAAGGAAGAAATGTGTCGGTAGCACTTTCTGTCGAGGCAATTCCTGCAGGAATCGCATCGACACAAAGTGCTACCGATAGCCAAAGGAACAAAAGTATTACATTAGTAAACATGTACATGTGTAACTGGATGTTTATATTATATTATATTATATTATATTATATTATATTATATTATATTATATTATATTATATTATATTATATTATATTATATTATATTATATTATATTATATTATATTATATTATATTATATTATATTATATTATATTATATTATATTATATTATATTGTACTGGTATTAGTATTGGTATTGTATTGGTATTGGTATTGCATTGCATTGTATTGTAATTGTATTGTATTGTATTGTATTGTATTGTAATTGCACTGCACTGCACTGCATTGCATTGTATTGTATTGTTATTGTATTTTATTGTATTGTATTGTATTGCATTGTATTGTACTGTACTGTACTGTACTGTACTGTATTGTATTGTATTGTATTGTATTGTATTGTATTAATGGAATTTTTTTCCATAAGCTGAACGCCTATATCGTGTAAAAACATTCAAAGCTACAGACACACAAAGACCAACTCACCAGTGGCAGCATTAGCAGCCGAAAACTGGACCACAAGTACAAACAGAAACACCCGGTTCCCCGTGCTCATGGTTGATGCTGTTGCTTGTGTAACGTCCTCTTGCCTTCAGTTGCTGCTGCTGCACGGTCTCCAGCACATATCTTTGGCGTCGTCGGTGACGGAGGCGGTGTTTGACAGCCACGCAGACGCCAAAAGAGAAAATGGACTAAGGCTACTATAACGACGTGTAATAACTGATCTGCCCAACGCTTCGAGCACTCGTCTTCTGGATTCCCGCTTTCTCCTGTCCACAGTTCTACCACTTGAAACTCTGCCATCCCTCCTTCGTCCCGTGTCATCGTTGTATGGTGGACGGGACTGTGATTTTGGATCTTACGGCCCCAGGGAGTGGGGAGAAAAATCACAGGTCGGAATGTACCCTGACCCTAAGCCCTGAAACTACGTAGCAGCTTTTATGCCTATGTCATTGTGACACGTGTGTTGGGCTGTGATTTTGTCATTATGGCAATGTGATACCTGTGCTGGGCTGTGATTTTGGACCTTACGGCCATAGGCCGTAAGGTCCAAAATCACATACCAGCATACATTTGTTTTTTGTATTTTCGCACGTTCTCTCATGCTCTGCATTTTGTTGTGTTTCTATGGGTATACAAGTCTGATGCACAGATGCAAGGTTTACTTTGAGTTCTATTGTTTGTGCAACGCAAAGAGTAGAACAAGCTAATTGGGGCAAGACATGTGAAGTGTCCAATCAGGACCGCGAAACCGGACGACGTGACTGAATTACGATTGAAATCCCACTTCTAATTTGTTGCGTGACATTTGCTCGTGTGGTCCGGCGTTTGCTAAACATACGAGCTCCCCCCCCCCTGCTCCCCCCTCCCCTCCCCTACCCCCCCCCCCTCTCCCCTGCCTTTTCTTTCTTTCTTTTGGGGGAAGGGGTTGGTGTAGAATATACATGATGGCAAAGTATAATTGATGTATTGAAAGTGCCTCAACAACAATGAATAATTGGGTGAATAATAGACACATAACTGATTATTCTGAGTCTTGTGTAAAATTTAATTGTTAAAGTTCGCCAATGAAACGGGTTCTCAATGTTGTTTTGCATTAGGTAAAACATTTTTACCCTTCTTTTCACAATCCATTTAGGTCCGGAGAGGTAACAGAGGTATGTCACCACCCCTTGTGAGCTCCGTTTAAATTTTCCTATGTATACTGACGAGCAAGAGAAATACGACATTTTTGGAAACATCGGAAACACTAAAATGTTGCATTTCGTTTGCTCGTCAGTATAGTAAGAGAGGGAAAGCCTTTCATTTTACGACATTCACACTTAATAATTGAACAGAACTTAGATTACTCATTGGGTACAGGGTTATTTTAAGACATACTAAGAATGTTTATAACAAAAGTATCGTGAGCTGTCAACCCTGTCTCGCATTAAGAAAGGTGAATCATGCATTATTATCTTCGATAGTTCCAGTTCCGTTGCAAGAATGTGAGTAACTGATTGCAAAAACATTTCCCATACCAAATGCATCATTTGCAAGACGTGCTACAGTCTGCAACTCAACGTGCGAATGCTTCATTTTGCGTGAGAAACTGAAATAACGTAGCTACTACCGCCGTTGCTGCTGTTCTCACTGCTGATGCCAGATAATGATGAGGAGGAGGAGGAGGATAATGAGGATGGCAATGGTTGATTTCAAAGACGAAGAATTGTTTTAATACGACATTTTGACGATCGAAAAGTAATAAATCTGTACCCCCGTTAACAGTCCTACAAGGCAGGGCACTTTTCTTAACTCATTCAGCCCTGACACACCACAGCAAGACATGGATCGAGCATGATAGTTCAAGGGTGGTGCCAGAATAGCTTGGCGCCCATAGGCGCCAAGCTATTCTGGCGCCACCCTTGAACTATCATGCTCGATCTGTCTCTAGAAATGTAATGCAGTCCTCTGGCGGGCAAATTCAAAATTTGGGGATTTCGGTGTGTTAAAGAAACTGTGTGGTTCACGCGCACTATGCCGCGATGTCACACAGTGTTCCCCTTTCAAAATGTTTTGGAGGGATACGAAATGACCCGTGGATATTTCCAAGCCTCGTCCTCAGGTGCAAACCGTATTTCTTTCAAAGAGGTGTTTTTTTTCTAGAACTTAAATGCACCTCTGTACCTAATTGACATCCATTTACTCAAGGAGCGTGAGAAGAATGCATTGTACTCTCCGCTGATAGACTCAGCACATCACCAAAAGGCATAGATTCTCATGAGCCCCCGCAGCCTATCGCTGAGCAAATGTGCACTCCGGTCCCTTAACCCTTTTCATTCTAATAAACTTTCGTACAGCTTAAAATTAATTTGAATATGATAGTTCAAGGGTGATGCCAGAATAGCTTGGCGCCTGAACCCTTTGCAACCGACATACCTGTTCCATGGGCAGTCCTGAATAGAGGGAATTACAATAGTCGGGAAGTTACCAGCGCAGTGACTAGTCTAGCCGAAGCGCATTCAGTAAAATACGGCCGGATAGATGCAGTGCGTCTCAGCTCCACGAATGAGGCTCGACAAACACTGCTGATTTGCTCGTGCATGGCCAGTGTCTGGTCTATCTTGAAACCAAGATACCTAACTGATGTTTTGAAGGGAATGATGCTGCCAGCAATGTTGACAGAAACACTGTTTACCAGTCGGAGCCGCGGGGAGGGAGCACCAACAGAAATTAATTCAGTTTTGTCAGCATTCAACATCAGCTTGTTACTATTCATCCACGTTAAAACGTGGATGAATAGTATGTTTGAATGCCTGACAGAACTGAAGAAAACCTTTCAGGAGGTGCGCATTTTGACAGCTCCGTGTCATCAGCGTATTTGTGGAAGTCACACTCATGAGCAGAAATGACGTCTGACAGAGGCTGGGAGTATTATGTAAATAAGACAGGTCCGAGGACGGAACCCTGAGGAACTCCGTATACAAGGGGGCTTGGAGCTGATACAGTACCATCAAGAATAACAGACTGACGCCGATCACTGACATATGATTTAAACCAGTCAAGAACAGTGCCTTTCACTTCATATGACACCTCAAGCCTTTTGAGTAGAATGGAATGACCAAGTGTGTCGAATGCTGCACTGAGGTCCAAGAGGGAGATAAGAGAGACGAATCTGTCATCGTCCTTTACCAACAGGCCATCAAGGACACTCAGTGCAGCAGTCTCTGTGCTATGATCCTTCCTGTAGGCAGACTGGTGCGCTTCTAGAAGAACATTACAAGACAGGTGTTTCTGAAGCTGTCCCAGGACGACTTTCTCAAGAATCTTTGAAATGAAGGGGAGATTGGAAACTGGTCTATAATTCTTCAGGTTATTTGTATCGAGACCTAACCCCCGAACTAACCGACCAACTAACTCCAGCAGTCTCATTAACATGGATACAAAGTGGCTTTAGCATGAGGCATAGATCCTCATGAGCCCCCGCGACTGCTGGGGCTCATGAGGATCTATGCCTTTTGCAGTTGGATGGTGTGACCATTTTCTCGGCAGTGCGCACGGTTTAAAAGTGATTTTCCTGCAGGCATTATACACATTTTAGTTATTTCCAGCACAGCCGACAGTGTCCTCGATATGAAGCCAAGAGACAGTAGTCCACAATGCCATTTATAAACAATATCCTCATAAAGGGGGCCAAAAATCTAAGTTTCCATGCATTAGAAATCACCACTACACTAAATGTGTGGATAATCGTCCATCTTCTTCTGGATTTACTCCAGGTAGCAATTTCTGATCGGAATTCCCTCCCCTTCCCTGCAATTTCCTTCTGTGCGCTGGACTGACCAGTTACATCTCTTTTCCGTCGGGCCAATTCTCTCTCACCCCACCCGGGTCTGCCCTGGGGGACTTGGGTGGGGTTAACTACTTTTTAGTCACCCTGGTCAACCTCACAGGGTGGGTTTTTGTCTCTTTTTTCTGGGGCGTATGTTTCTGACTACTGTTGGTCCATTCTCCTGTATTTTCCTTTTTAACCCATAAAGCCCTGAAAGACTGCCACAGGATGTGGATCGACTATGATATTTCAAGGTTGGTGTCAGAATAGCTTGGGGCCTCTAGGCGCCAAGCTATTCTGACACTAACCTTGAAATATCATGGTCGATCTGTCTCCAGAACTGTGATATATACCTCAGAGGATATTTACAAAAATTTTATAATTTCTTTCTCAGTACGTAAGGAGTTAAAACTCTCCTTACTGCCTGCGCTGCCTGTAGTCCTTGATATTGGATGTGTTGCTAATAATGGTCTGCTGGACCGATGTATTTGCGGCTATTGCTTGTTTCATATATCATTTCCCTGTACATATTTGGCAATTGTAATGATTTCAACTGCCTTTTTTTAAGTTTTAAACTAGGGTACGATAGAATAGCATGAACGTGAATCGTCCTTAACATGTATTAGGTTTATTTAACATACACTCAGTAATCTGTTTTGTTTTGTGTGGGTTTTTTTCACAAGCAGTGCGGTCACGTCCTGAGAAAGTCTTGCTGTTGTCGGGACGTTAAGCAATGTACGACCAACCATTTCTCTCTCATACTAATGCCTAATTCTACTCGTGATGTCGCAGGATGAAGATGATGACTGACGAGATGATGATAATGATTATGCTAATGATGATGATCTGTAAATTACAAGCTAATGGACAACGATAGAAGCGTTGTGTTTTATTCCGGCAATTCACCTTTTTAGTACTAATCCCTTACTAAGAGTTATTTCCCTTCGATCCGATGCCACATACTACAACAAACAAACAATCAGGGTTTTTTTAACAACAAACAAACAATCAGTAGACATTACGCTACCTACATGTTACCGTCCCTTGAAAGAAAAAGAAAAACTTCTGTACGTGTTTATACGTGAAGTACTAAGCTGAGAAAATTTGAACAACACCCAACTGCAAGATGTATAGTTGCGGGGGCTCAAGAGGATCTATACATCTTGCTGACACTACTTTGAATCCATGTTCCTGGGACATCTTGGGTTTTTCTGGTGCTGAATATAACGAAGATTGCAGAAAGACAGTCTGCGTCAGCTGGCATTGAACGGGTCACAGATAGGACAAATACACAAGGATCCCTCCAACCGGCGAATTTTATCACTCAGACCCTTCTCTGCTGAATGCATCTTTAAAAAAGAATGAAAATCTGCAACGGGCTGTGGAGCAGAGAAGGTTAATGAATGCGTCCATCATTTTCGCAAAGCCAACCAGGATGTATTCATGTCAACATCACGACTTCCTGTTATCATGACAATGCGACGTCTTTCCTCTGTGCCTACACTCCTATTCCTATTCAGACAACCGGTAATCGTAATTTCTTGTTCCTGTAGTTTTGGGAGCTATAACATAGACTTAAATGAGACCGACATTTGTCTGCAGGAGGCCTAGATTTTCATGAGCTCCTGCGGCCACAGGAGCTCATGAAAAAGTATGCCTCTTCCAGATGGAAAAGAGGTTGCATTCAGAGAAACTGTTTCTAAATTGCCCTGGCTCTGTCTGTTTTTCTTTGGTCCATTCACTTGAATGGCGGACTTTAGGTAAGTAAATATGCATGGATGGTTCTGCAGACATGACTGTGGCCTTTGGGGCTTGTGAAGACCTCATGCGGCAGTCAGGACTAGTCTGAAGAAAGATGCCGATATCGCATGTTTGTCCGGGCTTTTAATCCACTGCATCAAAAGACACGTAGTTATTGGCCTTATTCTGATTTCGTCTATTTCGGAGGAAAGAATTATTTTTAATCCGTGAGTCTATAGAAAAGGCGCAAAGCTATTCTAGCACTACCCTTGAACTATAATGGTTGATTCTTTTCCCACAGCTGGCACAAAATCTTTCTAGATGCCTCCCAAACTTGCTATTGTAGAAAATAAAATGTGAAAAATATTCAAAGACTTTGTTTGAAAATCAGAATTAGGTAAACAAAAAATAGCGCGTGTGTAGACGAAAACTGCCAATTAACTCATAAAGCCCTGACGTGCTACGACAGGATGTGGAACGACCAGGACAGTTCCAGGGTGGTTTCATAATAGCTTGGCGCTTGTAGGCGCCAAGCTATTTGCACACCGCCCTTGAAATGTCACGGTTAATCTGTCTCCAGAACTGTGACGTACACTTCAAATGATTTTTTTTTTTTAAATGATATCATCCTCAGGATGTATTGAGGTAAAAGCCCAAACAAACATGCAATATTGAATGTGTTTGTCCGTGCTTTTAATCCACTGCTTTTGTCAAAACGTGCAATTTTGACCTCCTCCTAAATTCCGAACGTCTGCTGCAATGTTAAGCCATTTAGTACCAGCCGACGCAGACTGTGGTCATGCAAACATCGTTCATCCAGCACCCAAAAACCCCAACTGTCCCAGGAACATGGACTCACAGTGATGGCAGCAAGAGGTATAGATCCTCATGAGCCCCCGCAATTGCGGGGGCTCATGAGGATCTATACCTCTTGCAGATGGGTCGTGTTTAAATTTCCATGATACTGAACTGGTTCATGACATATTGTAATGGTATAAAAGCGAGAATATTGTTGCCATTAATCCGCCATTGCATATCAGGAAAGGAAAGATTCGTCTGACACTAGATCTACGGCATATTATCCGAGGTATCTGTCTGTCAAGTGAATGCAACATTTCGAGCTTTGTCCCGACTGCGTGTCACACCAGGATCTTGCCACCAATCTCGCCTAATTGTTCAAGACACCACTCCAGGCTTTACAGAAGATTTTCTTTGATAATTAAATGACTGCGCAATATCTAACCCCTTCAGTGCCATGGACGCGTTTTTTTTTTTTAATCTTTGTTAATTCAAAGACAACTGCGGGGCCTCATGAGGATCTACAAGTCTTCCAGTTGGGTGGTGTTAGATTGTTCTCGGCAGTAAAGGGGTTACAGGATGTAATTGAAAGTTCAGTGGGGTATTGCAACAGGAAAGTAACGATTCTAGCAAGTCATTCAAGTATTTGCAGGGTTCTTCCACCAATCCTATACGCCTCCACTCCCCCCCCCCCTCCTCTCCCCCCCCCCCCCCCCCTCCCTTCTTAGTCAAATTCAGTGACTCAGTCCCTTACATATTATGATGTGACGACTTTTATTGTTAAATGATCACATATTTATTATTTCGTCATAAAGCAGCTCTGTTTACGACATTTGATATTCATAAAAATGCAGTATACAGACCTATCAGGTTACTGCCATGCGTGTAAAATTCAAACAAAATCCCAAGAAAGAACACGCTTAGAAAAGGTAATAACACAACCAATTAAATGTTAATAGGCAACAAGTCGTGCATTGTATTCTGTTGTGTATCTCTATTTTGAACACGGATGTAACGCTTATGCTCTCGGTGTCACTTATTTTGTCGCGATATGAATCATCGCTGCAAAAAGCGCTACCAACTGCAAAAGGCTTAACCCGAAAAAGTTATACATTGTTTTGTGATTGTCTTTTTTACGAGTGTTTCTTTCTTTGTTTAAATGGTCTATCATAAATCGTAGACATAAAAAGTCAAAGCGAGATTTTTAAATTTGATTTTAAAATTTAATACATTCTACCCGAGGACCAAAATCCCCAAAATTGTGAAGTTGCCCTCTGAAGGACTGTATTACAATTCTGGCGATAGATCGAGCATGATAGTTCAAGGGTGGTGCCAGAATAGCTTGGCGCCTATGGGCGCCAAGCTATTCTGGCACCACCCTTGAACTATCATGCTCGATACATGTCTTGCTGTGGTGTGTCGGGGCTGAATGAGTTAACCAGCAAACATCACAGGGAACAGGAGAAATTGTGACACCCAATAAACTACTGTACATGAACGACGCCTCCTTCATTACAATGCCAAAAATCGTATGCCTTAGATCATTATGAATTACTCCCGCTTAACAAATGAATTGTGCTGTCATTGATAATTTTGCTTAGAAAATGTTCCACTAATATCACTGGAGTATGAACTTCCTTTTTCACAGAAGCATTCGAAGCTGTGCAACAGGGAACTGTTTTGTACTGCAACTGAAATGTTTGACGGATTCCGTAATGCAATGAATTTGACTGAAATATATATATTTAAAACTGTTCATTTTTGTGTGAGTTTGGATCCTATGGCCTAGCCCAAAATCGCGTAAGAGTACACATTTTGTTTAATCCCTTTACCGTCTGCCAGTGTACGTAGGTTGTATTTCTGAAATCCTTGTAAATACAACGTTCAAGGCCCGAAGCAGTCCACGCAGCATAGACACAAAGAGGTGTTAACAAGATGCATGGATGCTCATTAGCCCCCAAAACTGCGGGGGCTGATGAGGATCAATACCTCTTGTAGTAGGTTTTCAGTTGTTATCGGTTAATGGCTTCAAGCTTTACCGCATCATGGTTTCTGCAATTATATATTTTGTTCACCTTTGAGAATGCGTCTACAATTTTGCGAAGGCACTGTTCAGAGCCTCTATACCGAAGCAGCAAAAGATGCTCGAACCGACATCGGCTTCCGTACACCCGCAAAAGGTCTTTAGGCCGACGCGTGCCTCAGTTGGCCCGCGCACGGCCGTGCGCGGGCCAACTAAGGCACGAGTCGGCCCGTGTTCCTTTTGCTTTCCGGCGGTGTTTTGTCCATCGTTTGACATCTCGTGTGAACCCTTTACTGCCAGTGGACGCAAGATTATTTCTTTGAAAGCAAATTCAACGCCGAACAGTCCAATCAGTCGTAGAAACATGGATATGAATAGGACCAGCAAGAAGCAAAGAACCTCATGAGCCCCCGCATTTGCGGGGGCTCATGAAGATCTTTGCCTCTTGCAGCTGGGTGGTTTTCGCTTTTTTTCCGGCAGTGAAGGGGTTAAAACTTCACTCCTTTCCCGTGGTTTGGCTGGCTCTGGTCGTTTCCTCTGAAGCTTGGTGCCGGGACCACAGGCCTGTAGTTTTCATACTGGGTTTCCTCCAAGCGACGCTGGAGAAACGACACTTGTCTCAGGACAGGATCCTGCAAAGCCGACGGTCCCCGAACTACAGCCACACCCACATCCTCGTTGCTCCTCACGATTGAGGGATAAGCGTTCGAAAATGGTGAAACATCGCTTGACTGAAGGTCCAAGTTTCCAGTGCTTTCACCGGATGTTTGGGCACTGCCGGTGTTGACAGGTATGGACTCGGGAAAATATTCGTATCCTTCGCCATATCTGCGGGAATTTCCTGTGTCTGAAACAGACTCGTAGTTTTCAGCTGTTTGACGAGTTTGGTACTTCGCATCTTGGAACAGTGGGTAGACGTCTGCGGGACTTTCGGTTCCGTATACAGTTCTGTCATTCGGGTTGTAAGGTAAACGATGTGCACTATCTCTAAAAGCATTTCGTCCATACGTCGAGGGAGACTCAGAAATACGATTACCTTGCTGGAGAGGTATGTTTCTTGTTTTTGAAGGAGCTAAGAAGTAGATATTGTCGTCGTAACTGCCTCGTTCAGGTGATCTGCCAGTGCTTACGGAGTCCGGTTGATAAGCAGACTGGTAACCGGTGTGAGGCGGTCGATACGGTTGATTTGCATCTCCCGATCTAGATTCATGTTGGTTCAGTCTGTACGAATTGTATCTGTATCTGTTTTCTGTGTTTGTCATTTCATTGGTGTTGACCGCACTTCTAACATGTTGTCGCTGAGAGGCCTCATCGAAGTTCTTGGGATGGTCATACTGACTGTCTCGGTTCCCATGAGTTTCGCCTCCCTTAGATGGGTTAGATTGGAAACTTGGCGTGGTTTTCTCATAACGAGTACGCTGGCCACGGTTGTTTTGTAGAATATTGCCTGGAACATTTAATAGCAATTGTTGATCATTTCCACCTCGCAAAGCAGTTGCAACACTACTGTAGTCTTGAGTGAATGGAATGTAGAATGCCTCACCTTGTGTGACACGCTTTCCAGGAAGGTTCTGGGATGGCCTGGGATTAGTGGATTGTTTGTATAACTGCATCTCACGTATCGGAACATTTAGATCTCTCTCGTAGCTAGGATGTATGTTCCTGTTTCCATATGATGGTGATGACTGTGTTGGGTATTCACTCTCAATGTTGTAAGCTTCTGGTAAATAATATCTTTGTGTTTTGTTTTCTTGCTGGTTCGCGTAAAACTGTTTATCGGTTCCATTGAATGATACAAGAGAATATGGACGATTATTGCTGCTGGTCTGGTGTCCTCCATTCTGATCATTGCGTCTGCCTGAAGACACGCGTACGTATTTGTGAAATTCTGTGTAGGCGTATGTACCATTCCGTAGCGGATAAAATCTCTGAGGTGGCAACGGAAGCTGCAAATAATTGGTTGGTGGTCTTCCAGCAAGACTGGGTGTTTGAAAACGATAAGGGGATGATGAGCCTTGCTGATAATGGAATAATTGATTTCTACTGGAAAGACCGTCACGGTGTCTGTCGATATTAACGGCTTTGTAGTCATAAGATGTAGCGTAATCATAAGCTGGAGGCTTCGGGTCCTGGTGTCTTTGTTGGCCTTGATAACTGTTTGCGTCATAGTCAGATTTCCTGCTGTAGTCAGGGTACTCGATGCTTTCACGCCGGAAAGCTAAATTGTTTTTGTCCGCATCCGCTTTTCGGCCATTAAAACCGGGTTCATCTGCTGTGTTAGATCCTGAGTAGCGTCCTGAATCGTATTGGTGTGTTCTGTAGACCACTTCTGGTTGCCGACCTCTGTAATAGCCTTGAATCGGTGGAACACTTTGCTGCAGTTCTCTGTAAATCTGTTCCTTCATTAACGAAAATACCTTCCTTTGCTTTCTGGAACTCTCTGGGTTGACGTCCTCATCGGACTGAAAGTTTCCTCGATTTAAAAAGTTGTGTTCATACGGAAGAGGAGAAGAGACATTTTCTTCATCAAAACTTTCAGAATAAGGAATGAAAAATGAGTCGTTTGAATTTTGTCCACGTCGTGGCAAAACAGCATCGGATGCAGACTGTCCACGATCGTTTCTCGTATCACTACCGTACGGCTCCACTGAAGATGAATGTTTTCGAAAGGGATTCGAGAAACTTTGCGGGTTTTGCAGAGCAGCTCTCCAAACCCCCTTCATGTTGTTGCCTTGGACGCTGAATACATTTGTTGTGGCCTGCTCATTTCGAGCGTCGGTGGTTTCGTTATCGTATTGTTTCCTCTGATAGCCCTTAGAATCGGCATTCTGGTCCACCTCTGTGTATCTGTCCGACGAAAGGCTATATTCACCATCTTCTTTAAAACTTCTGTTTCGATTTTTCAAAGATGCATACCTAAGATACTGTGCTGGAATTTCACTGCGAATTGTTTGAATATCATCCTGACTATATTTTGATGGAGCTAAATGCAGCTGTCGAGGGACGCCGTGCAGACGGGTCTGTGCTGGTTCTGAGTATTGATCTGTTTCAAATCTGACCTGACGGTATTCTGTTGGTTTGCGGTCTGTAGAAAATCCACGCTGTCGGTTTTCTGTAAGATCTATGTGGTCCTCGCCTGGAGGGTCGTGCTCACGATAATTTTCTTGATGAGGGAAGTACTCGTTCTGTGTATCGTATCGTCGGTGATCAGCACCTGGTCTTTGGCCTCCTGAAACCACGAGCTGGCCTGCAGCGACAATGTGATCACGAATGGTGCCCTGCTGAGGTCGGTTTGCTGTCGAAGGATCGAAGAAGACTTCCGGCGCACCATAAACCACCCCATCACTGTCGGTATGACCCTTTTTACTTCTCGGTGAGGATTCAGAGACAGGAAGCCAGTCCTCGCTGAGGAAGAAAGTCTCTTTCTTGTCTTCCTGCCCATTTAAATCTGAATAAACATTGGTGGGCAGAAAACTCCCCGGAGGCAAGGGGATTGTTTTCGGCCGTATCTCAAGATATTTGTGAAAACTGCCCTTACCAGAGTCTGGCGGTGTCGGTGCATTTTGTGGGTCCTGGTCACTCCGATACAGGAACTTTCTAGATGGCTGGGAATAATCACCATGTCCTGCAGCAAAGACTGGCGCAGGTATGATGTCGCCGTCCTCAAGTGCTCCGTAAACTTGTTTCTGGGTCAGCGGTAGTGCTTCTGGCGGAGGCAGCACACCTGAATTCCTTTCCGTACTCCTGTTCTCACCCTGACCATGGTCAGGCGATGGACGTTTCCTTGTGGCTCCTGCAATGTTCGTCACACCGAAAACATACTCGGCACTTGGATGATGGTAGCTAACTGGCCTTCCGTCAAAACCGACAGCAGGGTGGTGGAGTGATGTACTCGAAGGTTGTTGCTGGTGTTGGGTACCTTCTGCTTCAGCTGTTTGAGCAGACACCCGAACTTGATTCTGGAATCTTGCAGAGTCAGGTGCTTGTGGTAACGGCTGTTGCTCGTGTGGGGTACTGTCTGCAGCATACGAACTGTCTGAAGTTCCAGAAATCGCCTGCTTGCCGTCGGCTGACAATGGTGCAGGTGATTTCTGCAAATATTGCTGATTAGCTGGCACTGGTTCTGCCACTGAAGAATGGCCCACAGCACCAGACACCACAAGTTTGTTCTCTTCCCTGGGTGATACAGGCACAGGGCTAATCAAGTGCGCCAACGAAAGTACATCAGGTCCGAACAATTTCTCATTGCTAATTTTTACATCAGGTGGTAGATCATTACGTGTGGTTGCTCCATTAACGAAGGATATGTCCGCTAGCACCAGGCAAACGAGAATCAGTGACAGGAACATTCTCAGTTATTACAAGTGTGAGTCATAAAAACTGTGTAGAAGAAGAAGTTTGGTTTCTCTTTGACGAAGTCCACACCGCACTAATACAGATTGAACCATTCAATCAAAGAATAGACAGACCACTTTCACCACCTAGTCACTACGTCTAGCCGTTCAGAACGGTAGACTGACTGACTTGCCTTTGCTCTTGCCACATCGGCTCAGATGACCTGAGGCCAAAAGTGGGAGAAAAAAATCTCCGACGTTTAATTCTGCAACACCGCCCAACTATCCCACACAAACGTTCAAGTAGTGAACAATGAAAGACGCAAAACAGCATTGATTCACGTGATTTTCGACCTTACAGCCCATTGTGCTGGTCTGTGATTTTGGACCTTACGACTATAGGCCGTAAGGTCCAAAATCACAGCCAGCAAAAAAAATGTTCTTGAAGGAAACAGCAGACAGCGACTTGTAACAGAAACACCGTCTTGATTGTGTGACATTTTGCTATGCTGCCCATGACAAAGTTCAGGTAAAATGCCACTGATGTCGAGACAGCTTGTGCAAATGTTGCAGTTGCAGTGTCTATTGTGTCCCAGTGAAGTAATTGTTGTCATGCAAGTGACACGGGTTCAAACCTCCTCACCTTTGATCAAAGTTTAAATATTGAAGAATGAAAGATCACGGAGGTATGGGTTTTTCTGTCTGTCTGTCTGTCAGTCTCTCTCTCTCTCTCTCTCTCTCTCTCTCTCTCTCTCTCTCTCTCTCTCTCTCTCTCTCTCTCTCTCTCTCTCTCTCTCTCTCTCTCTCTCTCCCTCCCTCTCTCTCTCTCTCTCTCTCTCTCTCTCTCTCTCTCTCTCTCTCTCTCTCTCTCTCTCTCTCTCTCTCTCTCTCTCTCTCTCTCTCTCTCTCTCTCTCTCTCTCTCTCTCTCTCTCCCCCCAGCCTGAATTTTTTTTTTTACGTCATTCTAAATTCTCTCTATACAGGATGACGTCTTTTCTTTCTGTCGTGTTCTTTTCTGTTCTACGTTTGTTTCCATGTCACCTGAGGAAGAATCTTTGATCCGAAACGTCGTTATCTGTTACTATTTTAAAGGGTTTTCTACCACTATCTTCTGTTTTTCTTTCACGTGAAACCCTAGCGGCAACAGTTTTACTACATCCAGCCTGAATTGTACAGCGTTTTTTGAGTGTTTCTAAGGTTTAAAACAAGGATGTTTAGCATCGCCGACATTGTTCTCCTTTTTGATTAACGAGCTTGCCGCCTGTGTACATTATTGAAAATGGTAAACATGGTTTCCAACTAAATTCCGATGCAGCAGAACTGTTTTTGTTGATGTTTGCAGATGACATTGCTTTGTTTTCATCAACCCCCAATGGCCTTCAGACTCAGCTGAACAATTTATACAAAGAAGCATCTAAACTTGGTTTGTCTGTTAACCTAGACAAGACAAAAATAATTGTGTTTCGAAATGGTGGATATTTGTCAAAATATGAAAAATGGATTTACGGGGGAACGAGGGTAGAAGTTGTCAATATGTATAAGTACCTTGGGTTAAACTTTACCACACGTTTGAGTTTAAACACATCCGTCGATGACTTGGTGACTAAGGCAAAAAAAATGTGTAATCGATATCTTCTGTATGTTGAAGAAAATCAACTGCGCTAGTCCTGATGTTTTTTTCAAGCTGTTTGATGCGCAGGTTGTCCCAATTTTGTTGTATGCCTCGGAAATTTGGGGTATAAACGAGTGTGCCGAAATTGAAAGAGTCCGTACATTTGCATGTAAACGTTTTCTTAATGTCAACTTCCGCACACAGAACCTGATGGTTTATGGTGAACTTGGTCGATATCCCCTGTCAGTATTAACGTCAGTAAGATGTGTTTCCTACTGCCTTCGACTCTGTGCTTTACCTGTTACTAGATTTGCAAATATGGCTTATCATATGCTTAAGGATTTAGACGATAAAGGGAAAGAAACATGGGTGTCAAAGATAAAGAATTTGCTTTTTCGAAATGGGTTTGGTCATGTATGGATTTCACAAGGTGTTGGAAACAGGAATGCTTTTATAAACAAGTTTAAACAAAGGATGGTTGATTGTTCCAAACAAAACTGGTCATCGAAGCTTTCTGAGAGTGAACGTTTTACTGTGTATCGTAGTTTTAAACATACACTTGTCCAAGAAAATTATTTTGAACTGGTTAAGCCAACCTATGTCAAAAATCTATACATTAAATTTAGACTTGGCATAACCGAATTGCAAAGTAACAAACAAAGATATAGTACTCTCAATGCTGTAACGAAAGTGTGTCCATTGTGTGCCAAGGCTGTGGAAGATGAAATTCACTTTGTTTTACTGTCCATTCTACGATGAACTGCGTGTCAAATACCTATGTAAGTTTGACCTTATGGAACTCAAAAAGAAAGAATTGTGTATCCTAGACACTACCAACCCGCAGTCTATTGCCGATTTAGCAAGATTTGTATTTCGTGCATTTAAACTCCGTAGCAGCACGCTTGTATGATTCCACGTGCAAACTGTGGTTCTTACTCCGACCTGGTCTGTGTAGTACACGGCTGTGGCCTGGATTTGGATACCGCATTTTACATGTAGGTCAAAAGTGGCTATTATGTGCTGGCGTAGATCGAATGGAAATGTGTGTGTGTGTGTGTGTGTGTGTGTGTGTGTGTGTGTGTGTGTGTGTGTGTGTGTGTGTGTGTGTGTGTGTGTGTGTGTGTGTGTGTGTGCGGTGTGTGTGTGTATGTGTGTGTGTGTGTGTGTTGTTATAAACATCGCCTTATGGCTTTTATATACACCTGAACTATAAATTATGTAATGTCTCACTCCATTGTATGGACATTTTGTCTGAACAATAAACTGTCTGAGTCTGAGTCTGAGTCTGAGTCTCTCTCTCTCTCTCTCTCTCTCTCTCTCTCTCTCTCTCTCTCTCTCTCTCTCTCTCTCTCTCTCTCTCTCTCTCTCTCTCTCTCTCTAATATCTCTCTCTCTAATAAATATATCTCTCTCTCTCTCTCTCTCTCTAAAATTATTCAAATTTATCTCGTTTATATACATGTACATCTATCTTGTATGTAGTAGTTGTAGCAACGGCAAGTTTAACAAGATGGGATGAACCATAACCCACAAAGTCTCTTCTATATGAGAGCTGTCCTCGCTGTCAATGGTCTCTACCTTTTGTCTTTGACCTGATTCTGATGTTGAATTATCTCCTATTTAAAAAGTCTAGCAGATCTGCCAATGCGTCAGTGAGTTCTATAAGGGGCGCAGGACATACGCGTCATTGATTTGTCAAACGTCATTTGTCATGAAGTAAGTTTTAGTTTTTACGTAATTTTATATTTTACGTGATGAGTTTCACTGTCGCTTCATAGGCTTGAGAAGTGGTGACAAAACTAGAACTTCACAGTACAATTTCAGTCGTGCTATAATTTGTGTGAAAGCAGGTTGACTTTACCTAGCTACATGATATTCAAGATTCAAGATGACTTTATTGTTGCTGTACTAGAAGATAATCATATACAGCAAAAATTGTCTTGCCACCGCAGGTGCTGCTCACATTCACTCACTCGGACTTTACACAAATTACAATAACAGAGCTACAAAATGGACAATGACTCGGGACGGGTGAAGCCCGTCGCCAAGGCATCTAATGGCCGGCGCCAGTGGCCTCATCCCGACCCAAACCTCCCTGACAAAAACAGAATGCTAAAACAGCCCTAAGTCTTCTGAACACACTAGTAATATGCTCTTTTGTTAAATTCCTACTTGACTAAAGCTAGTACACAAAAATACAAGTTAACAACAGAAACAAATTACCGTCGAAAGGAAAATAATCTCCCATCTAGGCAACATAAAACAACGGTCAAAGCTGCACCTGGAGGCCCGTCGCTATAGTACAGCGCCGGTGTTCAGAGGGCACCGCTCCGACAAAGTCCGTCAACATAATTTATAACACATAATATCATGATGGTAACACTGAGTCATGAGTCCTTATAATGAAATTTTTACAAAAAAACAGCACCCCCACACACAGTCATTTTCACTGACACGCCGCTTGTTGGCCGGAAATATCTGTCGGCAGCGAAGGCTCGACGAGCCAGGGCAATACGATACATAAACACGGCCGCCGCGGTGCCGGTATGAAAGATCGCTGGTACTGAAATTCTTCTCTGTGTGCTCAAGTTCCACGCTCTTCAGCCGCTGTGGGGTCAGTCAGAACAATCGGATATAGAAAAAAAAAATCGGCCGGCAGTGGGTTAGTCTGTGAATAAGATGTAGGGGTGACCGGAGCCCGGAACAGCACATGTTTAGTAATTACACAGTTTATGTACACGCTCTTCTTTTGGCACGACTGACTGGTCACGTGAAACCAAAGTCCAAATTCCGAATATTCAGCTGAGAAGACGATGTTATAGCCCACGGTCGGTACACCACAGCTATCACATAAAGTTGTCAAATAAAATACATCATTGTTTCCTCAGAAATTGATGGCACAACACTGCCTGGATAATAATAATAACAGGCGGAGTCGCTTAAAAACACAGTTGACGGATTTTGCCGGAGCGGCCGGCCAGGAGATGGTGCCTCAGTGGCCGCCATCTTGCCTCATACTAAGTACACCTTTACAGGCCACACAGGGCAATTAGGTTACGCCCCCTTTTCACACACTGTTATCTGTTAGCCTCTTGCAGCATAAAACTATGAACGAAGAACTTTTCTGCCAAAACAAAAAATCCACGCGAAGCACATCACAGGAGAAGCTATTTCAGCAATTCTTAAAAAAATTAAGAGTTAGCGTTTTTCACAACACTCAAATGCATTAAGTACCCCATGACAAAACTGTCGTCTGCAAGCCTGCATACAACCGTGCACATGCCCCCATTAGGCTCCCATGAACACACTAGGTCGACTAAAAATACCCAGATTTTGCTCTTTTTCACACCACCTGTCATGCCTTTTGTTGCTCAAAACGCCAAAAAAGGCACACAATTGAAGTTTTACACCCTAAAAAAATGGCAAAAAGGGAGGAAATTTTTTTAACTATTTCTGGCGGAAAAGTTACTACATGCACCGGAAGCAATTGCCCTGTGTGGCCTGTAATGAAACAAAAAAAGTTGTCAGCTGCAATCAAAACTTTATCACTGATAACCGTACCCTATAAGAAGATACACTGCCAAGTTTCAGACATGAATGGCTGATGGTTTTAAAGCTGCACCAAAATTACTACCTGCATCCCTTGGTGCCCGGAGTACCATTCGCTCCTGCGGCTGACTGTCAGCACCACACATGTAAAGATCCAAAAAGAAAGACTTATGTTCAAGCTAGCAACCCTATATTTTGCAGACAAGCAGACACACATGTTACGCATTCAAAACAACCAGCAAGTACAATTTTCAACAGTTGGTTATTTTTGGGCAATTTATTTGCTATACTACCCCCCCAAGCAAGAACCATTTTGACAGTTTATTCAACTTTGAACCCAACTGGACAACATAGAAAAGCCCTTGCACTGTTTAAAAAAAATTCAGCAAACTGCCTAACCACAACTAGTCTGCATGAGGTGTCATTTCTTTTATTCCCTCCTTCCAGCTTTAAACAAGGCTTAAGATACTGAAGGCAACTGAAGCTACGTTCCGCACTTTTTCTGAAAATGAATCACCAGCCAACATGCTTTTTCTTGCAAACAGCTACAAATCCTTGTACCAGCCAACTCAAGGGACCAAGGTGCTTCTCTGACTTTGACTACTTTGCATGGCAAAGCAGCAGAATGCTTTAAATAGTGTAAAATGCTTGAAAAAGTAGCAAATATTCCACGTGAACGCGTGCGTTCATTCGGGAGAGGGGGGGGAGGGAGGTGGGGGTGGGGGGGGGGGGCAAGGGGAGGGGGGGGGGAGGTGTGCGTATTAATGCTTTGGGTTAGTATTATTAGGGTAAGCATAGTAGAGTTAGGATTAGGGTTAACATAGTTTTGGGATCTGAGTTAGCATAGTAACGTTAGGCTTACCATGACTGAGGGTTGGGGGTGAGGGATATTTGGGGGGGGGTGGGGGGTGGGGGCATGGGGGCAAGAAGGTGGTGTTTGGGGTGGGTGGTGGGTGGGTGGAAATGTGTGGCATGGATTTTTAGGCATAATAGATATGCTCAGGATACAGCAGGATGATTTGTGTTTGAAAAAGGTGAAGAGATTTCTCACACACTAATTTCTCGATAATATTTATGACAACCGTGCCTTTTCACCGCACCACACCATCTCAGAAACCAGTCAAAAGAACATGTTTTGGTGTCACCACACTGAGGTTTGCAGTTTACAGCATGTTTTCACTAAGATGACCCTCACAAAGCCCAAAATACACTGTGCAGGATAAACGGGTATTTTGAATGCAGTCAAAACAAAAGCAAAAAAAATCGGCCAACCGACAAAAATCAAATTTAACTAAATTTCATCTAGATGACACCGTAATGACTGTTACCTTGTCAGAAGGGTTTTTGAATGACTACTATGACAGAAAATGTGACCTGGGATTGTTCCTGTGTGTTTTCTAGTCTTTTCTTTCCCCTTCGCACAAATATGCACCATTTTGCCTCTATAATCCTTATACATCTAAATAAAGCTATTTGTATGGCATCAAAAGTGCCAACATGGCCTAAAAACACCTGATATCAGCATAAAAAGCAAAAAATGTCGATTTTTGGGCACAATCTCCTTCCAAACGCCAATAGTAGAAAAATTCACTCTGCCTTTACAGGCCACACAGGGCAATTAGGTTACGCCCCCTTTTCACACACTGTTATCTGTTAGCCTCTTGCAGCATAAAACTATGAACGAAGAACTTTTCTGCCAAAACAAAAAATCCACGCGAAGCACATCACAGGAGAAGCTATTTCAGCAATTCTTAAAAAAATTAAGAGTTAGCGTTTTTCACAACACTCAAATGCATTAAGTACCCCATGACAAAACTGTCGTCTGCAAGCCTGCATACAACCGTGCACATGCCCCCATTAGCCATGAACACACTAGGTCGACTAAAAATACCCAGATTTTGCTCTTTTTCACACCACCTGTCATGCCTTTTGTTGCTCAAAACGCCAAAAAAGGCACACAATTGAAGTTTTACACCCTAAAAAAATGGCAAAAAGGGAGGAAATTTTTTTAACTATTTCTGGCGGAAAAGTTACTACATGCACCGGAAGCAATTGCCCTGTGTGGCCTGTATGCTCTTCTGAAAGCGCGTCAATGTGTGTGTGCGTGCATGCGAGCGCGCTCCAAACATCTCCAAGAGGCATAGATATTCATGCACCTGGAGGGCGCATGAGGATCTATTCCTTCTGGAGATGCGCGCATGTTTGTGAGAGAGAGAAAGAGAGAGAGAGAGAGAGAGAGAGAGAGAGAGAGAGAGAGAGAGAGAGAGAGAGAGAGAGAGAGAGAGAGAGAGAGACCTCATATTTAGAGTATTATGTCAGTGTCTGTGTGGTGACGGAGTTGCCTCTTTTACGTCACCACCACTGTCTGAAGTTCTCTAAAAGTAAAGGTTTTTTAGTGTTTTAATTCTTTCCTGAAAAGATTTAATTTTTACTAAAGAAGTTGAAAGGATAAAAATCTGGCTAACTGAAACTCATCCAATGTCTTTCTCCAAACTACCTATATGAGTGCAAAGGTTCAAGTTATTATGACAAAAATTACGGTCTCTAATCTGGGTCAACCAACTTCCTATAAACGGTTGTTTATGTCTTCAATGGAACATTCAGTTTGAATATGCTCGGAGGTTCTCTTAGCCACCCACTTAAGAAAGTATTTGGCCAGGTTTCAAGCTTGTGTGTACAGAAATATCGGAGCCGGATTCTCTTGTTTACATACATACGCACACACATACGCACATACATACATACGCACATACGGCGCTTCCCGCCAAATGTACGTTCAGCAGCGAGGTTAGCGTAACTAGACATGACGTAATTTTTATCTTGTTACTTCAGTTCTTAGAGGTTTAGAATGCCCGCCTTTGACATCATGGACATGTTATCAAGTTCGTCCCACGGCGACCCGTCCAAAAACGTCCCTGCTATAAATAGAAGGGACTTAAAAACTGGTCCTGTAACCAGTTACTTTTACCTTTGAAAAATAAAGGTTCATTGCCCATTGCTCTCTCTCTCTCTCTCTCTCTCTCTCTCTCTCTCTCTCTCTCTCTCTCTCTCTCTCTCTCTCTCTTTTAATTGTATTTGTCTTGTTACCTTTCCATGGTGGTATATTTAAAATGTTATTAAGGACAGACGTAGAAAAAGGCCTACTGTCTTTATCCTTAAAAAATAAAGTTGCCGTTTAGTTCCGTTAGGAAAAGCAACACAATGTGTATCGATTTACAGTTATCAACCTCCTCTGTTCAACTATCAAAGTGCGAAGGTAAAACAAAACAATTATGTCGGTACTATGATTCAATACGCATCGTGAAAAATGCAGTTCTGATTTGTAGACTGCGTTTGAAGACCACATTTTGAGCGCAGGAACCCAGCACGTACAGACATGTGTGTTGGTCTGTTGGTCTGTGACCTGTACCTTTGCGGCTCCGGGCTAGGCCGTAAGGTCCAAAGGCACGAACCATTAAACACAACACTCAGAGGATGTGCATGTGTGGGTTGTTTACATGTATAATTAGAAATGGACTTAATCAGGTTTCTGCTAGAAAAACAATGCAAGTTCATTGCAAGAGGCTTAGGTCCTCATGAGCCCCCGCAGTCGCGGGGGCTCATGTGGATCTATGCCTCTTGCAGATTCATTTATATCCCGCTTTCTAAGCGGTAGGCGGTTAACAGGCACTACGTTTTTCATGAAATATGATACAAGGACATGGGTGATCAAGGCGTTCATTAATTCTCACAACAAGGAAAATCGTTAATGGGAAGTTCCGTGAGTGTTTCCGTGAAGATTAATATGTATCCGTATTAGTCCACAAGCTAGGAAGGTCTACCGTGCACCCCCCCCCCCCCCCCCCCCCCCCCAGTACTCAATAAGATGGGTTTCAAAGTGTTTCTTAGTATGTCCTGAGCTGTTTAAGCCATGTTCCCCGAAAATCCTTAGGAACACACCAGAGATATAGCCGATGGCGCAAGGGTACCCCCATTCACGCTCTTCGCAGGTGCTAAAATGAGGTTGAGAAACATTTTCCTCTAAATAAATCAGAATTCATTCCAGAAGCCCAAATCAGGCAATATTATGTTAAGGCACACGTTCTGCAGCCTCTGCAAAAAACAGAATGAAAAAATATTGAATCTCTGGGTCACAGTGAAGGTATTTGTGCACCCAGTAAACGACCATTTCCGTGAAATCGCAAAAAAAGACAAAAATAATGTGTCAGATGCCTTTAGACATTTTCTATAGCGCTGGCAGTCCATTTTCAGGCTTACATCATTAAAACAGGATGTCACAATTATTATAAACTTGACTAGGTGATACTGTGATCACTGTGAGTGCCACAGTGGTTGATTTTGTATCCCTACCCCCAAGTTGTAAAAATACACAAAAGTAATTAGAAAAAATTACTAAAGTTATTCAATTTCATTTTGACCTCTCTTTACCTATTAAGTTTCAATAATGTGAGCATAAAGTGCGAGAAAATAAGGAAAGTCGGCATCCTTTACGGTACATTCGTGGTGAATGATAGCTTTTTCCCATTTAAAAATGCCGAATTGGGAAACATACCTTGTTTCCGGTGCCCTCAGAAATTTTGTATACAACTGATAGGTCTTTGTTAGGTTTTATTGGTTAGGATAGAGTACCACAGTTACTCCCAACCTGATTTTGTGATGCTTTGATGCATTTAGGGGCCACAGTGGCTGAATCTGCTGCCCTACCCCCATTTTACCAGTATGCAAAGTAACGCAAAATAATCATAAAAATTGCTTACGTCATACACCTCTGTTTAAATATTTTTTGTTGCCAGTTTTTTTTTTTAAAAAGTATGCATATTGAGCATAAAAAGTTGTGATCATTTCATCAATTTCAATGTAACCCATCAATTTAATTGTAACTATTTTTAGACCCCACCCGGGTCTGCCCTGGGGGACTTGGGTGGGGTTGACTACTTTTTAGTTCCCAGGGTCACCCTGGTCAGCCCCACAGGGTGGGTTTCCCTTCTACTCTGGGGCATGTGTTTCTGTCTACCCTTGGTCCATTCACCTGTATTTGCCTTTTTAAAACTCTCCCAACTGTCTGCACTGCCTGTAGCTCTTGATATTGGATGTGTGTTGCTAAATGGTCTTAGCTTTATTTAGGCCCCATGGCGTAGGTTTATTTAACGTATTGGACCGGCTGGCGACATACATTCAATATTCTGTTTAGTTTTTTTTCTGAAGCAGTGCAGGCATGTCCTGAGAAAGCCTTGTTGTTGTCGGGATGTTAAGCAATGTACAATCAATCAATGTAACTATTTTTAACTGGCTGGTCTTTTAGGTGATATTTTACCTAGCGTAAGGTGGGTCTAGTAAGGTCTCCCCTTTTGCTTTCATTTATTTTCATCTAGAAATGTGTAAATATGAATATGCGTAATAAAGTTTCATGGTTCCTAATAGCCAAAACAATGTTATCAAAATACTTAGTTTCCACATGTCGACCACGAGATCTCCACTTCCACCTTCTGCAACGTTCAATTTTTTGATGGGCGTCTTTAAATCTTATATTGTTCTGGCTGCCAATAAGTGAGCTGTCAAGAGCTAGGCAGCATGTTTTTAGAGTTTGGTGTACAGGGGCGTGTGTCAGAACTGCCAGCAGACCGCTTCTCTGTATGGACATGTTTGGAGAATGTGCTAAGGAGACTGATTTTCGACGCCAAATTCGCATAGGGCTGTTTCCGCATGACCCAGTCTCACGAGGTGAGTCCAGCAGGGTCCTTACGGTCTGTGAACATTTGTGAAAGTTGATTAAAAAATGACAAGGCTTTTTCAGGGCCCTGGAAAGTCTGTCAATTTTAGTCCTTTTCCTTAAGGTCTGTGAAAGTTTGTAAAAAATTACAACGTGCTGGCAAACTTTTGTCTACTTCTTTTTTTCTCCCCCAATTTGTGACTATTCCATTGCGAACGATCATGCTGACGCTTGTTGCAAGTGATCTATATTTAGCTCTGATCATAAAGTGACTGCATGGTCTTTCTGCCGAACATTCTGATTGGTTGTTTACGCTTCTACTGAAGTCCGCCATTCGCTAAGCGTTCTTGTATTTTGGTATCTCTTCATGCATTAGGCACGGAAGCTTCAAATAATTGCTGATACAGAGTGATCTGATTAAAGTGTGTGAAGTTTGGGTTTGTGAAACGTTCCTGCTTTTCTGTATGGACCCAGTCGAGAGTAATCAGTGCGTAGATGAAAGATGGTGACCTGGCTCTCCCTGTTCAGCTTGTTGATGTCATCTGCCCACGGGCTGCAGCCGCCATTCTGCTGTTGCCAATCACTTTGTTGTTGTAGTGTCTCCATTCCCAGCTAGTCCAAAATGCACTGGAATCCACTGCAGCACTATTTTGTTGACAGGGCATCCAGTCTATCTTGAAGCTTCCTGGTGAGATCAGTGGATCAAGCTGCTGCCTTTCCCTAGCTAGTGCTCTGCTGCTGTGTTCAGCACCTGCAGATCTGTACGATAGTTGCAGCTGCTGTCGCCAGCTGGTAAGGAGAGGGAGGTAGTGCGGTCTGCACAACAGATGTACACGCCACTTCCTTCATTCCGCACGGCATCTTGTGTGGTATCACAGCTGCTGTGAGGGTAGCGCTTGTGCACAACCTCCAGCAAGATGGCTGTGTGCAGTGCCGCGACCTTTGGCAAAGAGTCCTATAATATTGTTTATGTTGTCTTGAAGGCTCTTTCAAGATGTCCAGGTATCTGAAGGGAGCTGTTCACACATTTTTGGGCTTGGTTCCAGGCCGTCAGTGTTAGCCCTTTGCAGGACCTTCAGTTGGCAGTTCAGACTTGGGCATTTCTGACGGTTCTTGGTCTGCTCCTGTAGTCTCCCATGCTGTCGATGTTTAGTAAGTCTCTTCATCGTGTGTGCTGTGCTGCATTCCAGTGGCTCCAATGTCCTCCATTTCCTAAATTGGGGTGCTCCAGATGGCTCTAAGAATGTCACTGCATCATGAGAATGACCCATGTTCTGCATCTTGTCAAGCCTGGCTTTTTGGGTTTTGCAGGCAGTGTTTGATGTTGTCGATGTATTGTGGTACCGCACAACTGGTCTGACCGAGCAGGTGTTTGCTTGTGCCAGGATGCTGTAATTTGTGCCAATGTGGTCCCCACCAGTTTCTTCATCAGAGACTTTTTTTTTTGCAGCTCTAGCTTCCATGGCTTCAATGTGAGGCCTCCACGTGAAGCCAGTAATTTATTTGTTGCCAGTAAAGTTGGCCTGTCTGTCTTTGGTACTGGAAGGTTTCCAATTTTGAGGTGACCTCTTCCGTCTGATTGAAAGAGATGGTCTAGCTCAGTTTGAGTTGCCTCTTTCAGTCCAGCTGCTGACTCTATTGGCAGCATCCTGGATTCTAGAGGACGCTATTTCTTTATGTTCTGCTGCGCTCCACACTGCAAAGTCATCTGCATGGAAGATGTTCGAGACGAACCTTGGTACTGTTGTACTGATGTCATTAATGTAGACCAAAAACAACATCAGACACAACATCTCCCTGAGGTACACCTTCCCCGAGTTTGACAAGAGTGCTGAATGTGCAGACGGTAGAATCTTCAGCGGCAGCCCTTGTTAAGCATGCCTTAAATAAAAAGAATTACAATTAAATTGATGGGTCACATTGAAATTAATGAAATGATCACAAATGTTTATGCTCAATATGCATATTTTGTTTAGAAAACTGGCAACAAAAATATTTAATCAGAGGAGCAATTGTTATGATCATTTTTCGTTCCTTTGCGTACAGGCAAAATGGGGGTAGGGCAGCAGATTCAGCCACTGTGGCCCCCTAAATGCATCAAAGCATCATAAAATCAGGTTGGGAGTAACTGTGGTACTCTATCCTAACCAATAAAACCTAAAAAAGACCTATCAGTTGTATACAAAATTTCTGAGGGCATCAGAAACAAGGTACGTTTCCCAATTCGGCAATTTTAAATGGGAAAATGCTATCATTTACCCCGAAAATACCGTAAAGGATGCCGACTTTCCTTATTTTCTTGCACTTTATGCTCACATTATTGAAACTTAATAGGTAAAGAGAGGTCAAAATAAAATGGAATAACTTAAGCAATTTTTTTCTAATTAATTTTGTGTATTTTTACAACTTGGGGGTAGGGATACAAAATCAACCACTGTGGCACTCACAGTCATCACAGCATCCCCTAGTCAAGTTTATAATAATTGTGACATCCTGTTTTAATGATGTAAACCTGAAAATGGACTGTCAGTGCTATAGAAAATGTCTGAAGGCATCTGACACATTATTTTTGTCTTTTTTTGCGATTTCGCGGAAATGGTCGTTTACTGGGTGCACAAATACCTTCACTGTGACCCAGAGATTCAATATTTTTTCATTCTGTTTTTTGCAGAGGCTGCAGAACGTGTGCCTTAACATAATATTGCCTGATTTGGGCTTCTGGAATGAATTCTGGTTTATTTAGAGGAAAATATTTCTCAACCTCATTTTAGCACCTGCGAAGAGCGTGAATGGGGGTACCCTTGCGCCATCGGCTATATCTCTGGTGTGTTCCTAAGGATTTTCGGGGAACATGGCTTAAACATCTCAGGACATACTAAGGAACACTTTGAAACCCATCTTATTGAGTACTGGGGGGGGGGGGGGGGGGTGCACGGTTGATCTTCCTAGCTTATGGACTATATGCAGCAATATAAATTTAGTATTGTTCCCAAAACCCGTTAACTAAGTAACTGTGTATTCTGTGCTTCCAACCACAATTCAGGTGCGGTTAGCTGCCCCGTTGAAAGGTAAGCAAGATGCCTGAACTCCATTTTCATTTTGTGATAAGTGGCATTATAAGTGCACAACAAAGAGGGAACTGTATGCTGGTCTGTGATTTTGGACCTTATGGCTGTATGCCGTAAGGTCCAAAATTGAAACCAGCTGAAAACAACTATTACATTATTATATTTAACATCATCGAAGTTTTGTTTCACTATGTTGTTTGTGCATGAAGGTGCACGAAACTGAAACACACTTTAACACGTTTGATCCAAATTCAAAACCGGCGCACAAAATATAATACTCCATCCATTACCATCTACTTTTTTTTTACAATTGCGTTGTTTGCTGTTAATAGCACGAAATTTGGCACGTTTAACCCATTTAACCCCACTGCCTCATTTCCCAAATTTTCGACCTGTCATCTAACGACTATGTACCAGTTTCAGAAGATGGATCGACCATGATCATTCAAGGATAGCGCCAGATTAGCTTGGCGCCATCAGGCGCCAAGCTAATCTGGCGCTACCCTTAAATGATTATGGTCGATCATTTCTCCTGATTTAGGGCGTCGGGGTTTAAATGGGTCAATATAGATCACAGTGTAAAACAACAGTAACTAAAAGATTGCGTTGCGGGTGAGACATAAAATCACTTAGTCTTGAATACATTAATTCCACTCACGAAAGTGACTGTCAATGGTGTAAAATGCAGTACAGAAATAAAAAAAATAAAAAAAAGAAGAAAGAAGCAACCTTAGACCGACCAATTTCGTTCTCATGAGGATATATATCTCTTGCAGTAGTGTGGTGTCTATTTTTGGCAGTGAAGGGGTTAAGTTTAGATTGTGTTTTGACAGCCCTATATTAGCCTGTTTCTTTCTTTCCTTCTTTCCTCTTTCTCTCTTTTCTTGAGATTTTTCACGCAATACATTATTTATAGGCCTATAAATTAAGCGAAACAACAATTTTTTAAAGATATGTACATGTTTTGCAGGTGGAAAAAGCAATGACTTCCTCTACCATCCTCTACACTACAGAGGTTCAGAACAACACACAATGGTTCTTGAACAACACCACAATACCCACACACTACTACACGGACAATGACTCCATTCAAAACAACGTAGAAACATTACTTTCGCAATATGGCCTCTGGGAAGAGAGGTCCACCATGCTGTGGAGGGTTGCAGGCCCCTTGATTCTGATGGTGGGAACGTTCGGCAACATCATGACCATGCTGGTACTTAGGAAGATGATGTCTGAGGCATGCTCTTTTCAACCCCTGTTCATGGCCCTTGCTGTCGCCGACCTCCTTCTGCTCTATGTGGTGATCTTGCCGCGATGGGTCGGCATAGTGCTGCACCACCAGGTTGTCAGCCTGAACAGAGTCTCGTGTAAGCTGCTGCTGTGGCTGGAGTTCTCCCTTCAAACCTTGTCCGCTTGGCTGCTCTCGACCATGACCGCCCAGCGAGCGCTGAGCATTATCTGGCACAGTCACAGGCGAAGACTGAAGCCCCGCAAACAAGCGCTGATCACTATCGCTGTTCTGTTCACCATCAGCTTCGCGTTCAACTGTACTACACTACTTGACATGGACAAAGAACACACTCTGAGTCTGTGCGGATGGATGAAAGATGAGAGTGCGCGCAATACCTTCGACTTGGTGGAGCTGGTTGTCAACTCTGTTCTGCCTTCAACTATCATGATCGTATGCAACGGTCTGTTGATCCGTACTGTGGCCAAGTCCTCCAGGAAGACTCGCCACCTAAAGGAACTGGAACCTGGCCACGTCGACCACCATGACGCCCAAGCTTCACGGATGACCTTGACCTTGATCGTCGTCTCCATCGTCTTCATTCTGCTGACACTGCCAATGAATGCCATAAACATTGTCAAGAACATGAACCCAGATCTTCGTGCTAACGGCCCAGTTGTCTTTATTCACCATTTCACTGTTTTGCTGTGGATTACCAATAGCTCCGTTAATTTTTTCCTGTACATACTGACGGGTTCCAGGTTTAGATCAGAGGGAAGGAAAATGCTAAAGGCGACAACAGCAAGCTGTACCAAACACAAACGCAGACCTGGCGGGTCAAGCGAGACACAGCACTTTCATCAGCAAACGACAGATTTCTAGTGCGTTATTTCAGAAGCTACGTTTACGCCGAAAGACTCCCAACAACAAACAAGAGCAATGTCACGGCGGATAACCAGCGTGCGCCATAAGCAACGCCAAAAAACAAACATTCTAAACATCCCAAAGAGCCCTGATCCTCATGAGCCCTATGAGCTCGATATTCTGAAAAGAAGGCAGCAATATACGTATTAATAGTATAGGCTGCATTTTCGTCATGTCGTTTCTTTGTTTATTCTGGGCTTTTGCTGCCAAGATCAGTAAAGCACTATAAACAATACGTGAGCAAAAGATCCACGGCCGACGTCGGCCGCAGTGGGTCCGCGCACAGCCGTGCGCGGACCCACTGCGGCCGACATCGGGCCGACGACCTTTGCTTAATGGATACGTCGAGCCCGAGGACACTTCTTCTCGCCGGTTCGGTGTTTGTTTTTGTTTTTTGTTGTTGTTTTTTTTTTTTGTTTTTGTTTTTTTCCATACCCACCTTTCACAAGCCATCTAAGGAGGGGAGGGGGGCTAGGAAGAGAGAGAAGCCGCCGCGTGTATATTAAGACTCACCACTTGCCAAAATATCAAACAACGGGAGAAGGGGGGTCCAAGCACCCCAAAAATGGACGTTGTTATAGCATTTTAAAGAATTTTGGGTCGGAGGGGGGGAGGGGTTCCGGAACCTCTGGAAACCTCCCCCCACCCCCCCCACCCCCCACCCCCCCACCCAGATCCGCCCGCGCCTGAAGATGTACGCATGCATGCATTGAGGAAATATTTTATGAGGTTACAAATAATTGTTCGTTTGCATTAGTCTAACGGTCATTTGCTTTCACCCCTTCACTGACAGTGAACGCAGTTTGCTTTTCTGCAGTCTTCGACATTAATCCAACCCCAAAAATCCATAGCCGTCCCAAGTACATGGGTCCAGCCTGGTGTCAGCGAGAGGCATACATGCTCATGCTCCCCCCCCCCACCACCTCCCACCCCACCCCACCCCACCACCCCCTCCACACACACACACACACACACACACACACACACACACACACACACACACACACACACACACAAGAAATTGCGGGGACATGAGGATCAATGTCTCTTGCAGTCGGACCTGCAGTTGGATCTTGTTGGTTTTTCTCGGCTGTCAAAGGGGTTAATGTCCTCGTCACATGAGTTCTTAGAAATGTACATGAATTCCAACGAATATGCTTCCTGCGAAAAAAATCACATTCAGTTTAAAAGTGGTGACTCAATTCCAACTTCCTTGTTAGGTACGATGTAAATCCCGCAAGCTCTCTCAAGTACACACCGGAAGGTCGTGTCAGTGTGCGCTGGTCTGTGATTATGGACCTGATGGCCTTAGGCCAGCGCAGACTAGCGCATGGTTATCAAGTACGCAGGAAACCGTATGGCTTGTCAGGGCGGTTCCCGAGGACATAGAAAGAAAAAAACAAGTTTTGAAAATCGAAAATCTTTGAAAATCTTTCTACGTCACCGATTGTAAAATTGTGCTTAACCCTTTCAGCGCCAACGCCCTGCAGCAGGAGATTGATTGACCATGATAATTCAAGGGTAGTGCCATATTCGCTTGGCGCCTTTAGGCGCCAAGTTAATCTGGCACTATCCTTGAATTACCATGGTCAATCCACCTCCTGCAAGTGGTACATTCGTCAAACTTAAGTAACACTTCCCAAATTCGGGACGCCATGGCGCTTAGAGGGTTAACATTTTGTGTGCTGATTTACGGCCGTAAATCAGGACACAAAATGTTAAGCACAGTTGTATAACCACCGTCAATTCAGTCCTGTAAATCGAAGTACAGCTCATGAGTAATATTCCTTCGCGCTCTTTGTAACGGGTGGACAATATCCCTGTTTGCCTTTTCCAGCCAAAGGGAAGTAAGCGCCTTTTAACAAAGGACCAGTCCCTGCGCTTGCGTTCGTTTTGAACTGTTGACAATTATTAATGTATCCAGTTTAATTTCATGAAAGTGATAGGCGTTGCTAAAATATTAACTCATTCAGTCCGACGGCTGTATTTCCCAAATTTTGGAGGCGTCATCTACTGACTATGCACCAGTTGCAGGAGGTGGGTCGACCATGATAATTCAAGGGCAGTGCCAGATTAGCGTGGCGCCGACAGGCGCCACGCTAATCTGGCACTACCCTTGAATTATCATGGTCGACCCATCTCCTGCTGTAGTGCGCCAGGGCTGAATGGGTTAAAGCAATTAGCAATAAGAACTCTGCACACGAAAGGAAATACGGTAAACTTTGGATATAACAAATCGACTGGGACCAATTGTGTCTTGTTGTTATATAGGAAGTTTGTTATAAGCGAAGAGATTTACATAGAAAAGGTGTTTTGGGGGACATGTAAAAAAAAGTGTTGTTCTATCCTACGTTTTGCTATACCCGACCTTGTTGTAAGCAAGGTAGACACTATTTTGAAGCTGGTATTATAAAAACTAAGAAAAATATTGCTTCCTGTTAATATTCTGAGTTGTTTGTTCGCCGTCTAGGAATTGCATACTGCTGTACGGCAAAAGAAGAAATCATTCCTAGTATGTGTGCCTGTCTGTGACTTTAGACCTTACGGCTTCCAGCCGTAAGTCTAAAATCACAGACCACCGCACACTATGAAAAAGGTATATTATGTAACTAAGCGGGATGCTGTGTCTTGGAACTAAAGGGCGCGTGGCTCGTTCAGGATACATTTTCTTTTAATCTGTCGCTGTTATCATTTGTCATTGAAGTCATCACATTACATGAAAATACACATGATCTTTTAAACGTTTTTTGGTGTCTGTTTATTTGTTGCTGTTCTTGTTGTTGTGTTGTTGTCGCTGTTTTGTTTTTGGTGTTGGTTTTGTGATGATAATGATGATGATGCTGATTATTTGATAATGATGGTGATGGTGTTGTTGTTGTTGATGCTGATTCACGTATGATTCATAAGTTGCGTAACGTAGACATACACTGGTTTCAACATCTGTCATAATTTATACATCCACATATACAAACATACACATGCACATACATGCACAAAAACACAGACAAACACACGCACATGCAACAATACACACATCCACACACACACACACACACACGCGCGCAATAACACACACACACACACACACACACACACACACACACACAAACATTCAGGCACGCATACACACAGAACACACACAAAGACACACACGCGCGCGCGCGCGCACGCACACACACACACACACGCGCGCGCGCGCGCGCGCAATGACACACACACATTCACGCACGCACGCATACACACAGAACACACACAAAGACACACGCACGCGCGCGACTCACACACACACACACACACACACACACACACACACACACACACACACACACCATCCAACCGTTCATCCACCCCTCATTCCATCGCCACTCCACCCATGGATACTTTCATCCATCCATTCATTCATCCCGGATGTCCTGAAACAGAGGTAGCAAATTGCCATGACACCGCTCTGCTCACCCGCTTTCCTTTTCTCCCTCCCGTTCCTTTCTTCACGTTTTTCGCACTCCCAATTTTATTTACTTACCATCCCAAGCCGTTTTGAGGGTGGGCGGCCTCACGAAGCCTCGATGCAAAGAACTTACTGTGTGCATAAACACTTTTAAACACTTACCTTTTCCCTATGCGTAGCATAGGTGTGATCTTAAGTAGCCGCACCTTTGACCTGCAAGTGGCATAGATTTTCATGAGCCCCTGCGTTCCGCAGGGGCACATGAAAATCTATGCCACTTGCTACTATTGGGTGTTGGCAGAAGAGCGCGTGAACATAATAGAAGGGTCTAGGGTGTAGTCAAAATCACAACGCGTCACAGTGGCGAAACTTCGCCACACTGTTTTAGTCCATAGTCCATAGTCCATAGTGTTTATGCTAGTGTGGTTTATTAACCTGATCGCATACAAGCTCTTTGCTTCAAAGTTGCACTTAGACGGTCACACAGTAAGTTCATTAAACTGTGTTCGTCTCTGTTTTTGCTATACTGCGTCCGACATTGCTTCATGTAATGGTTTATTTTTAAAAGAGCGATACTTCATTTCAAAAATAATTTTTAAAAACTTAAGACTGACTCAGTCTGTACTGATGTTTCACAATAAAAAAGAAATATCGATTTTGTCGGGTTTTCACAGCTCAAAGCTCGTTTTTCTTAGCTGTAATTTTGAAGAAAAAAAATCAATGGTTAGACGAAAAAAGAAAACGCTCTGGTGGATGATTCTTTTTCATTTAGATCTGTCCGGATGTGCGAGCTAGTGCCGCAGTGTGCTCGAGCAAATACTCTAGGGCAACGTTTTATCAGCGTGGAGGTAGAGAAATACACGTTGCGTTAGATCTTCATCTTTTACTGTCGGTCTTTTCTGAAGCTTTGGGAACCGGGTGGTAGTAGCAGAGGCCCTGTGGAGGAAGCATCGTGCAGAGAGTGCAAACAGATTCAAGATGGCGGGAGGCTGGACTATCTGCTCGTGCCTAGCGTTGATGTTGTGGACGTCTCTGGCCGCGGGTCAAACCTTGCTTGGACCAAGTGCAGGTCAGTATAGTCTTATTTTCTGTTTTGGTCTGTTGATACGGTTTCCATCACTACTTTTTTTATTTTTTTTACTTTTTTACTTCTTAGACATTTTTCGCCTTCGCCATAAAATACAACAAATAAAATAATAGGAACTTATCTGTTAAAAAAATGATTCACCTCTTCACAATCACAGACAGTGGTCGCAAATTGTGTTTCTGAAATCTTTATAAATTCGCCAGTAAAGAGCCCAAGCCGTAAAAAGGAACAAGGGTACAAAGTGGTGTCAGCAAGAGACATAAATCCTCATGAGCCCCCGCAGTTGCGGGGCTCATGAGGATCTATGTCTCTTGCAGCAGGAGTGTGTTTAATTTGTCTCGGCAGTCAAGGGGTGACAAATATTTTTGTCTTTGTATTTTACAAAGTGTGTTTCTTGTTTGTTTACATTTGTTTTCGTTTTTATATCTTTCACAGTCCTCGTTTGTCAACGTCTTGTTTTTTGCACGTCTCTCAAACGTCTCTGGTAGTATCATAAGTTTCTGTTTAACTCTTTCGAGACGTACCGCATTCGGATTCGCGGCTTTCCGCTCAGTGACAGCTTAGGCAGACTGTGTTTCTGCAATCTTCGTTAATTCAAAACCAAGAAACCCCTAGCTGTCCTCGGTACACAGATTCAAAGTGGTGTCAGCAAGAGGCATAGATCCTCATGAGCCCCCGCAACTGCAGGGGCTCATGAGGATCTATTCCTCTTGCAGTGGGGGGGGGGGGGTGTTCAGATTTTCTCGGGACTGAGCGGGTTAACAAGCACAGAACTGCAATGTTCGGTAATCATTAGTAGTGCCTGTCCCTCTGTCTCCTAGTCATGTGTGTGGACCACGTGTTAGAATTTCATTTAAATTAATCTAAGATTCTATTGGCAAATGGAATTAGGGCTGGTCTGTGATCTTCGACCTTACGGTTCGAAGACGCAAAGCGCAACATCACAGAACCGCACTCACATCACCATTACTCATAGATTTCTGTCTTGCGTGTCTGCTTAACTTTCACTAAAGTTAGTTTCCTCCATTAATTCCTTCAGCCCGACGCACGTATTTCCCAAATTTTGGAGGCGTCATCTAAGGACTATGCGCCTGTTGCAGGAGATGGATCGACCATGATAATTCAAGGGGAGTGCCAGATTAGCTTGGCGCCCACAGGCGCCAAGCTAATCTGGCACTCCCCTTGAATTAGCATGGTCGACCTATCTCATGCTGTAGTGCGTCAGGGCTGAATGGGTTAAGATTTTCATTGAATTTTTCATTTGTAAGATTAACATGTTTACACCACACGAAGAACGCTAGTGTACACGTGACATGGCATTAGCCAGTAGTTTACATCGACGGACAAAAAAAGTTCAGAGGCATAAAAGACCTTATCGTCTACGTTGTTAAAAGCAGCTGGTCAACGTCGTCACAAGACCAATCAGCTAGATTACAGCAAAGCCGACGCAGAATCTTTGGCGCCCGACCGTTAGAAGACACCGTGTACATTGCTACTCAAACAGTTATTTTCGTTACTACCCAAACACTTAATTGCGTGACTTCTCAGATGGTTGTTTGCCTAGCTGGACAAGATGAGTCCTTTTCCTATCTCTTGAAGTTCTTTCCCGTTGTGGACCCAGTCAGACATGGAGACAGGCTGACATTGGAACGCCCTCGTGACACACACTTCAAGGCGTCCAGATAGAAATGTGTGCTGGTCTGTGATTTTGGACCTTACGGCCTTTGCCAAAGGCCGTAAGGTCCAAAATCACAGACCAGCACACATGTGTGTATTACGTATAATGTAAAGCAATCGTTTGGTAGGGCGCTTAGTTTCGTATGCGGTCTGCGACATCATAACACGTACTTGCTACTCAATGTTGGACAGCTGAGATATTCATGCTCAAATACATACAGTATTAAACTTGCAGCTTGCTCTACATCAAAGTTCCCCACCACCAAAAAAAGAAAAAGAACGAAATCGTTTTAAACCGTTCTTGTTGATTGAATCTCATGCCAGAATACTCCTGATGTTTAAAGAGTCATAACTTGTTTGTGGCATATGGCTTTTATGGCTGTCTTTATTCCTCTATCCTTGCCCGTCCTCAACCCCTCATCCTTCACACTCCACCCACCCTCGTCGGAATGAAGGAGAATGCACGTTGTCTCCAAAAGAAACAAAACCGGTTTGAAAACTCTCTGTCACGATAGGTTGCACAATAATCATTAAAAAAAATGATAATAACGAAAATTTTAAATTTCATTAAAAGTCTGGACTAAATACTGCCCAAGATCATCTGAAAGTCTTTTGATCCTCGTGTCAGTATAAGATACTTATTTCAAACAGAGTCGACGCTTTTTCGACAGAAACGACATTCCAATTCTATTTTTATTTTAAGACGCTCGTCGAAACACACCATTAGCATGTCCTTATTTAAAGTGAAAGTATTTGCCTACTTCTGAAGCTGGCGCCACTCTAAGCTTCTGTTTTTTTTCGAGCTAGAGGGGGATGGGGAATGAGTGGTGGGTGGTAGAGGCGATGGTTAGGAGAGGAAAGGAGTTTAACACATTCTGCTCCAGGACCGAAATCCGCAAAGTTTAAAGTTGCCCCCTGAAGACTGTATTACACTTCTGGAAACAGATCGAGCGTGAAAGTTCAAGGGTTGTGCCAGAGTAGCTTGGTGCCTATGGGCTCCAAGCTATTCTGGCACAACCCTTGAACTTGAACTATCACGCTCGATCCATGTCTTGCCGTGGCGTGTCGGAGTTGAATGAGTTAAGCAGAGTAAACAGCATCGTCTTTTCAATACACCTATGTAAACGTCTTCAGAAAATGTCTTAGCAGTCTGCAAGGGGCATAGATCCTCATGAGCCACCGAAATTGCGGGGGCTCATAAGGATCTATGCTTCTTGCTTTATCAAATTTATGTATGTGAACAGGGAGATCTGCGTAGGTAATCGGGCTTTCAAATCATTTTCACTGACATTTTGAGCGGCTTGACACGATGCAATTTAAATTAGTCGCCTGATCCAGTGGAACACTGATACTTTTTTTTTACATATAAATATACCATCTCGAAACATACAATTACTGTGCGTGTTTGTTATAATCTTGTTCTCGTGAGCTTTTAAACAAAAAATCAAGGGTGGCTTCTGAAATAAATGTCTAGGTGTCAGCCCAACAGCCTTCAGAAAACGTCAATGCACGATCTGCCAAATCGTGGGCATCGATTGCTAAAATTTGCCGATGCAACGGGTTATCAATGTTGTCTTGCCTCACCTAAGACTTGTTCTACCCTTCTTTTCACAACCCATGTGAGTAGGCACACGTACCAGAGGTTTTCTACTGCTTTTTGAGCGTAACGGAAGGAACTCTCCTGCGCACAAAGGTGAAGAAGATCAGAAAAAGTCTTTCATTTCACGATACTCAGACTTCGTAATTTAACTCATTAGCGGCAAGCCGCATCCGGATGCGCGGCATAAGCCGCGCATCCGGATGCGGCTGGCCGCGAATGAGTTAAGTTAGCCCTTTCACCCAGCATGATCGTAAGACATACTTAAGAACATTTATAAAAGAGACATTGATAACTACAAATTCTTTACTGCCTGGAGTAGGTTTAAAAATAATAAAAAGAGACAGGTATAGATGTGTGTGCTGGTCTGTGATTTTGGACCTTACGGCCTTTAGGCTGTAAGGTCCAAAATCACAGACGAGTACAGCTTTTTCGACACCGCTACACCTCAGACACGTCAAGAATGACAAGCCCCGTAGAAAGTACTACCAATACTTTTTGTGTTTACCGCACGACCTGCAAACCTATTGGACTTACCCCTAGGCTCCTTTGTGTTGCAAGAGTGTGCAGGACATTTGACAGACAAACGCTAGAACTTCTTTCAGCAAACGCTTCCCAATTTACATCTGTTCTGCACCGCCCAGTTGTATCACACGGCGCATTTGTCAGCTCTTTGATCAACGCGGCATCTTGGTTTAGCTCTGTTATTGGCTGACGTAGTCACGAGAATATTTTGTCGGCGCCGGTCCAGGACGTAGTTCATTAGTCTTGAACAATCATTCCTGTCGTAACCACAAACCACCCCCCTCCCCCACCCCCACACCCCTCACTCTTCTTCTTCTTGCCAATGCGGAAGGCCCTTTAGTTAGAGCAATGTGCTCGCCGGTTCTCTCCCCTCAAAAATTAAATGATTAATTTTTACATGACAAGCTGTTCTCGTTGATTTTAATTTTGTTTACACCAGTTTCAGTACCATATAATTGGTTTTAAATATCTGTCTACTCTCCCATATTACTGCAGAAAATGGCAACCCCTGAATTCTCAAACAGGCCATTGACCCCTGTAAAACACCTTAGAAGGACCCCCCCCCCCCCCCCCCCCCCCCCCCCCCCCCCGATGCCTCATTCTATACTGACGAGCAAAAGAAATTTTGTAATCATCGGAAATACTTTAGTGTTTCCGATGATTCCACAAAAATGTCGCATTTCTTTTGCTCGTCTGTGTATGACGCGCACCTCATCCCCGCCCGCCCCCCCCCCCCCCCACCCCGGCCCACCCAAACCCACCTCACCCCATCCGCAACTCCCAGCACGAATTATGCTTCGGTTTCTGATTTGAAATAGGAAAGATGGTCATGAAGGAAGTGTGTGTATGACATGACTCATCAGCACGCATTCTTTTGATCACTACGCTTGCAAAGAAAACGCCGTTCAATGTTTGTTAGTAGCACTAAATGTTTGTAATGAGCTGTGAGTGTTTATTTAAAGCGGAACGTTTTAAATAAACAGTAACAGTTCATTACAAAAAATGTAAGTCATTGGCTTTGCATTCTTGTGAATTCAAAGTACAAACACACACGCCCGCGCACGCGCGCGCGCCCGCGCACACACACACACATACATACGCGCGCGCGCGCACACACACACATGTCAAAGGAAATTGAATAATAAGGGACGCAATTTCTGTACAAACTTGGCAAATAGGCAACAACTCCACAGAAAATAAAATAATTTAACTGAATTCTTTTAATAATAATAATAATTACGGTATTTATAATGCGCTTATCTTATAATAATTATAACTCTAAGCGCTCACTCACAACTCACGCAAGCATGCGCACGCTTTAGACAACGACTCACGCCGGTACCACAAGTAGAGAAAAACATTACGACGGTCAGCTTGGGGTGGGGAGTGTGGTGATATAGTGCTAGAACTGTTGAAAGAGGTGAGTTTTGAGGGCGGAATGGAAGGAGGAGAGAGAGAGAATTTCTGAGGGAGAGAGAGTGGGAGAGTGTTCCAGGTGGATGGACCGTATACTGAGAAGGAGCCATGGCCGAAAGTGCTGAGTTTGGTGCGGGGGATGTGGAGGCAGAGAGGGTCGGAGGCGGATTGGAGGGAGCGGGAAGGGATGTAGGGGTGAATTAATTTGGAGAGATAGGCAGGAACGCAGTTGTTCAGGGATTTTTAGCAGAGAGACAATCTTGTATTGGATGCGTTGTGGGATGGGAAGCCAGTGAAGGAGCTTGAGCAGGAGAGTGATGTGGTCGGATTTTTTCTTTCTGAGGACGAAGCGGGCAGCATTGTTCTGGACGCGCTGGAGAGTGAAAGTGGTGGAGTGAGGGAGGCCGTAAAGGAGAGAGTTGCAGGAGTCTTTCTTCTTTACTCTCTTTTTTTCTATTTTATGAATGTGGTTTGTTTTCTGTTGGTTTTGTTGAGCTATTTTGGTTTGGTTTGGTTTGGTTTGGTTTGGTTTGGCTTGGCTTGGCTTGGCTTGGCTTGGCTTGGTTTGGTTTGGTTTGGGTTGGTTAGATTGGTTTGTGTTTTTTCGTTTGTATAGGGTTTGGCTTGGTTTGGGTTTGTTTTGTCTGGATTGGATTGAACTGGATTATATTGGATTCGATTGGAGTGGAGTGGATCGGATTGGAATGGATTGTTGGTGTGGTTTACTTTGCTTAACATAATTCACAACAAAAACGATTCTCGCCCTTTTTTTCAGGCATCTGCGAGAGTGTGGTAAAGGGCAAGTGCCAGAACAGAGCAACAGGCTGCAGCACAGGCTATACACGAGCCGCGGATTACTACGCCAATAACCCATGGGTCTGCGGCTTCCAATATGTCTGCTGCGTGCCACAAGCAAGTAAGAACAACACAGCTCATGGTCTCATGTTCGTCTGCTGTCCTGTGATTTTGGACCTTAAGGTCCTAGGGCTGTAAGATCCAAAACCATAGAGCAGCACACAAGCAATATTTCGTCAACTTTCATCTTTCTCTTCATGGATTTTTGTTTCGATATAAACCTCCCTGTGGACAGAGACGGGGGGGGGGGGGGGGGGGGGGGAAAGTCCGCTGTGGTTTTGGCATGTCCTTTTTACATTGGCAAGACAAGTTTTGGTTAACTCATTTAGCCCCACGGCCGTATTTCCCAAATTTTGGAGGCGTCATCTAATGACTGCGCACCAGTTGCAGGAGATGGATCGACCATGATCATCCATCCATCCATCCATCCATGAGCGGGTGAAAATAAACCCAACCCTCTCCGATCGACCATGATAATTCAAGGGCAGTGCCAGATTAGCTTGGCGCCGACAGGCGCCAAGCTAATCTGGCACTACCCTTGAATTATCATGGTCGACCCATCTCCTGCGTCAGGGCTGAATGGGTTAATCGATTGGGTCCATGTGGTTGGTGTAAAGATTGACTGGTGCGTTGATGGGTGGGGTCCACGCGGAGAGGGTTGGGTTTATTTTCACCCTCTCATTCGTTCAGTCATTCCTTTATAAATTGATCCAGACCAACATTCCTTCTGCCATTGAAGATAAGTAGCGGCTAATCTCTATGTTTGTTTGTTTGTCTATTTTGACAAAGGGTATTTACCCGAAATATTAATAAATTGTGTTGTACCCGTCTTTTCTAAGCGTGTTTCTTTCTCCGTTGGGTACTTCTTTATAAATTGATTGGCTCAGTGATACGATTCATTTGATGAAATGGTACTCTATGGCTGCTTCGTTGCTGTGTAGTGAACGAGCATAGCGATGGCAGGGTAGATGCCGGGATATGAGGACACACAATCGATAGATGGATGGATGGGTGGATGCATGGATGGATGGATGGATGGATGGATGGATGGATGGATGGATGGATGGATGGATGGATGGATGGATGGATGGTTGATTATGAGGATGACGACGGACAACGACGGCAATCATTTCAGTCTTACCAACTACGATGAAATTAAATCACTCGCCGAGCAAAATAACCTCGGGTGGATGTCGATGTCGGCCTACTGTGCGGCCTACTGTCTTAGACTGACGTCGGCCCAAAGACCTTTAGTTTGCAGAGTAAGAGAGTAAACTATAGAGTAACTGTTCACACTATGTTATTCGCACAGTTGACAACTGCGGAAAGAGGGTACCTGTCGCCGAATCTCGAATTCTCAGCGGCCTGCCCACCACACAGTGCGACTGGCCTTTCGTCGTCTCCATTAGGGCACTGACCACGAGAATGGGCCCGGCCTTGACCTTGGGAACCACCCAGCATTCCTGCGCCGGTGTCATTCTCAACCAGAACTGGATCATGACCCACCCTCTCTGCTGCTACCTGTGAGTTTCCTGCATCACTGTCATCTGTGCTGGTGCAGATAAAATGATTAAAATAGAGGTTATACATAAATTATTATGAAGTAAAGGTAACCAAAATGCACGGAATTCACACAATCCGTGAGGAATTAGACAGCTCCAGTTATAAAAAGCATAAGATTTTATGAGCAGTCCTGCAACGTTTTCAATGACAATGAATTTCGCGTGTTTTCTGTTTTTTTTTTCTGCAGAGATGGTATGACCAAAACGTAACAAAGCAATTAACAAACAATGAAGGCGATCTGCCCATAAACGGCCAAAACACCTGAGCGACCTCTATGTTGCACTATGATGTAATATATACTGACGAGCAAAAGAAATGCGACATTTTTTAAATTGTTTCCGATGATTGCAAAAAGTGTTTCCGATGATTGCAAAAATGTCGCATTTCTTTTGCTCGTCAGTATAGATATGCTGGATTAGAATTATATTCACTTCTTACCTTTGTCTTTTTCAGTCAGGATGGCACGCTGGCGCAAGCATCCAGCAACCTGGTGGTGGTGGCCAACGAATACGATGTCAACGCGAACGATATTGACCCGGCCACCAGAATGGCCGCGGAACAGGTAAAATATCCATTACTCGTATAACCCATTCAGCCCTGACGCACTACAGCAGGAGATGGATCGACCATGATAATTCAAGGCTAGTGCCAGATTAGCTTGGCACCTTTCGGCGCCAAGCTAATCTGGCACTGCCTTTGAATTATCATGGTCGATCCATCTTATGCAACTGGTGTATAGTCATTAGATGACGCCTCCAAAATTTGGGAAATACGGCCGTCGGGCTGAATGAAATAATAAACTTTTCGAAACTGCTGGCCTCACCCCTTTGTAGTGTTTATCGCCACATTCTGGTAAATCTGGCTAGCTTTCCTAAGAAAGACTATCCCAACGAATAAAGAAACACGCTTACAAAAGACAATTACAACACTATTGTGTTTTGATTGTCTTTTCTAAGCGTGTTTCGATCGTGCTGTAATTTCTCTTCTAAGCGTGTTTCTTTCTTCCCTGGGATGTTTTTTTTTTTGTGGGTTTTTTTGCATTTTGCTTGCTTGGCAGTCACCCTTTGGGTCTGGATTTCTAGAGAAAGGCGTGTTGCAGTGACATCTTCGAAAAATAACTACCTCATCTTGTATGCCATGCAATGCCTCATGATGGGAAATCCTGTTGCATGCAGCTGTGCCAGCCAACGTGAAATTACTGCCCAGTGAAGACAAAAGACAGCAAGTCCATTTTTGTGAAAAGCGACATTTTCTCTGTGATAGGATACAAAATCTCGCTTTTCCCAAATTTGACTTATTGTTGTTGTTTTTTGCGTTCACAGTCACAGGGTTCTGTTTTGCTTGGGACAAAGCTGTACTGTTCAAAGAGAACAGGCCATAGGAGTGCAAAAGTGAATGTCCATTTTGTGAAAAGCGAGATCCTCGTTGTATTACAATGAAATCTTGCTTTACACAAAATGGACTTACTGCCTTCGTGGGGTCTGAACATAGCACAACCCAAAGCAGATGTTAACCATCAGTGATTTAAATTATCCCTTTTCATCCTGAATTATTTTGACTATAATAGTTCAAGGATGGTGCCAGAATAGCTTGGCGCCTGAGGCGCCAAGCTATTCTGGCACCATCCTTGAACTAAAATGGTTGATCTGTCTCCTAATCTGCAATGTTGCTTTTATAGGGCAATAAGCAGATTAAATCAGCCTCGTGAATTAATGGTTTAAGGTTTCCTTTTTCCTCAATGGAAACGTACATTTAATGAGAGTCAGACAAAAAGTGAATTTAACCCCTTCACTGCCGAGATAAAAAGGAACATGATCCAGGTGCAAAAGACTTAGATTCTGATGGGCCCCCATGAGAGTCTATGCCTCTTGCTGACACCATTTTGAATCTACATTCTTTTGACGGCCGGGGCTCTTTGGTGATGAATTAACACAGATTTCATGAACACAATCTGCGCGCACTGGCCGTAAAGAGATTAATTTGCAATCAAAATTACGAGCAAGTCATAATTTTTTTTCAGAATGCCTTTTCACACTTACTTGATACTATACCCCCCCCCCCCTTACACACACGCACACACACAAAATAAATGAATAAAAATAAATCAATAAATAAAACAATAATAATGATGATAATAATAAAATAATAAGCAATACATAATCAATAAATAAGCAATACATAAATAAGCAATAAATAAATAAATAAATAAATATAATAAATAAAATGAAATGAAAAGAAAAAAAATATCAATGGGAGATATTTAAAATAAAACAGACAACATAATTAGCCTACTCAAACTAGGTACTCGGTATTGAATTTTGCCTTTTGGCCTATGACACTTTGATTTAACGAGTAAGCCAGATTACATTTCAGGTCCATACTTGACGTTGCACACATTTCCTCAAACTCAACAAAACTCATGATCTTATCCTCGACAGATTATCAAGGTATCGAAGTGCTACGTTCACCCCCAGTACCAGCCCAATTTTGACGGGTCCCTCAAGAGTAACATCGGACAGGTGGACGTTAACACTGATCTACTGGCCAACGGTGAGTGTCGTTTCCCTGTGGCTTACATTCTTCATGTGCCCGGCATGCACGGGCGGATGTTAACTCATTCCAGGTGCCCTGCATCAAATAGTTGCGAAAGTATCGTATAGCGTTGCCGTCTCTCTACTTGAACTACACATTCTTCGTCTTAATTTTATAGGTAACGCTGTCGCTCTGATCCGACTGGCTGAGCCTATCAAGCCGTCCAACTGCGCTTCCCAGGTCTGCCTTCCGTCGGCTGCCCCACTCAAATCTACCGGATGTGACACATTCAACAACTGTGTCTTCCTCGGCTGGGGATACGCGGCAACAGACTATTCAGGTGGGTAATCTTGAATATCAACTTCATCGGTCAGTCCGGTGACCCGCATGCAAGAGGCACAGATTCTCATGGGCCCTTGCGGCTCAGCCGCAAGGGCTCATGAGAATCTGTGCCTCGTGCTGGTCACATCATTAACCCATTCAGCCCTGACGCACTACAGCAGGAGAAGGGTCGACCATGATAATTCAAGGGTAGTGCCAGATTAGCTTGGCGCCTGTCGGCGCCAAGCTAATCTGGCACTGCCCTTGAATTATCATGGTCGATCCATCTCCTGCAACTGGTGCATAGTCATTACATGACGCTTCCAAAATTTGGGAAATACGCCCGTCGGGCTGAATGAGTTAGTAGAGAAGGCCACATTTTACTTAAAACTCAGCCATAAGACTCGGCTAGAGACTGCTCAAGCGAATCAACCCGTACCGTTTTCGGCAGTACTCCCGAGATAGACCGTCCCATTCGTGGGCCTATCTGGGGTGTATTCTCGAAGACGGCATGGGATCTGACGATGGAGATCTGATTCATGAATAGCCCCGTAATACGCGTGCACGACGCGTTGACTGGCATGGGCCTTTGAGCATGTCTGCCTTGATTTCTTGTGATTGGCCAGTTGGCTCCATCATTATTAACTCATTCAGCCAGAATCACGTATTTGCCAAATTTTGGAGGCGTCATCTAACGACTATGCCCCTGTTGCAGGAGATGGATCGACCATGAAAATTGAAGGGCAGTGCCAGATTAGCTTGGCGCCAACAGGCGCCAAGCTAATCTGGCGTTACCCTTGAATTATGGTCGACCCATCTCCTGCTGTAGTGCGTCAGGGCTGAATGGGTTAACACTGTTGTTATTGTTTCGTTATCAATATTATGACAGTTCAGCCACAGTATTACGCGCATCATAATATGGCGGTAAAGTCTGTGGCTCCAACGTAGATACTCAGTGAGCTTAAAGTACTCCAGCCGAAGTCAGCTTTAACTAGCCCGCGCTCTAGTTAAGACCGATGCTATCCAAGTACATCTGTGCGCATACCAGTTAAGGCCGTTGTCGGGAAAAGTACTCTTTGTTTACTGCTTGTCCTGTTGTTGTTGTTGTTGTTGTTGTTATTGTTGTTGTTTGTGGGGAATGTTCGGTCTTTGTTTTGTTTGTGGTGGTGCTTTTTGTTTGTTTGTTGTTTGTTTGTTTGTTTGTTGTTGTTTTTTATTGGTTTTTTGTTTGTTTCTTTCTTTCTTTCTTTCTTTGCTTGCTTTTTGTTGTTGATGTTTTGTTTGTTTGTTTGTTTGTTTGTTTGTTTGTGGGTCTGTTTGTTTGTTTGTTTGTTTGTTCATGAATCACAGGCGGGGAAGTGGCGCAGTGGTTAAGGCGTCTGCCTCCAATGCCAAAGGTGCGAGGTTCGATACCGGGTTCCGGCGTTGGACTTTTCTCCTCTGGTGTCACCGTCTGGGCAGTGGGCAGATGTTCACATCTGCACAGGACATAGACGACCCCGGCCCCCACGAGTCCCCTGCTGCCTTGCAGGCCTGGCCGCTTGGCTGCGGAAAGGCTAAGGGAGGAAACCCCTGACATCAAAGCCCCCGTGTCTCCGGGGAAGGCTTTTGAGCCAGAGACTAAGACAAGGACAGTCTGATATAAAACCTACGACCCGAGGACCTCGATGCCACCGTCCCAGCTTGCTAGGCCATGGCAAACGAACCAAGGGTTTAAAGGGTGGGGCCAGTACTGCGCACACTGCACTCCACCAAAAAGCTCCACCGCGCAGGCTTTAGGAAACGCCCACGGACTATGACACTGAACTTTCCAAGTCCTGTAGCGATGGGCAAGGGGCAAAACGGCAGGTGAAAGATGTCACTGGAAGCCGCAGTCTCAAACCTGCATGCAGGCGGTTCAGGATATTGGTCGCCTGATGTTGACCTGGGGATGACAACGTCACTCGGCACACCCTGAACGACCAAGCAGCCTTCTCTAGGGACAGCACTGCTTGCTCCACACGGAGAGGGGCCTAGAAAAGGTGGCCTAACCAAAGCTCATCCCCTCGTAACCCCAGTTGGCTAGCCGCGGTCAACGGGCATCTTCTCATGCGGTCAGAAAACAAGAAAAAACAATGGATCCACTCTCATGACGACCACGACCGGACTCAACGTAGCATGCTGGAACATCCGAACCATGCTCGACACAGCAGACAGCGGACGCCCTGAACGTCGCTCCGCCCTCATTGCCCATGAGTTGCGGAGGTTAAACATCGACATCGCCGCTCTCAGCGAAGTACGCCTTCCGGACGAAGGCAGCCTCCAAGAACTTGGCGCTGGCTACACCCTCTACTGGTCAGGCAGGCCTGCATCAAAAAGACGGCTCTCAGGCGTGGGCTTTATGGTGAAGACCCCCATTGCGACTAAGTTGGAAAACCTACTAACGGGTCACTCCGACCGCATCATGTCCATGCGCCTCCCACTGAGACACCAGCAATACGTCACCCTTCTCAGTGTGTACTCCCCAACCCTCCTGGCAGAGCCTGCAGGAAAAGATAAGTTCTACTCTGACCTGCGCAGCCTCCTGCAGAGCACCCCTGCAGACGACAAAGTCATCATCCTTGGCGACTTCAACGCCAGAGTGGGCCAAGACTCTGAAGCCTGGAAAGGAGTCCTCGGCAAGCATGGCGTTGGGAACTGCAATGACAATGGTCGCCTACTGTTGGAGCTCTGTGCAGAGCAGCAACTTGTCATCACCAACACTACTTTCCAGCAAAAGGACAGTCGAAAGACCACCTGGATGCATCCTCGCTCCAAGCACTGGCATCTTATCGACTATGTCCTAGTGCGTCAGAGGGACCGCAGTGACGTCCTCCTCACCAGAGTGATGCCCAGCGCAGAGTGCCACACTGACCACCGCCTTGTTCGCTGCAAACTCAGGCTCCGCCTCAAGCTGAAACCCAAGAAAGGGGGCCCCCACAAGAAAAAGCTTGATGTTGCCAGCCTTCAGCGTGACGACAAGAAAGCTGCCCTTCAGGCCGATTTACAGCGCATGCTCAAAGACACAGTTGATCCAGCAGACTCCTCCCCTGAAACACTCTGGGAACAACTGAAAACTGCTATTGTAAAATCCTCTGTGGAAGTCTTGGGCTTTGCTAGAAAGAGGAACAAAGACTGGTTTGACGAAAACGACGTAGAGATCCAGGAACTTCTAGCAAAAAAAAGAGCCGCCCACCAGGCCCACCTAGCCCAGCCTTCCTGCCCTGTGAAGAAGTCTGCCTTCCGCCTCATCTGCAGCAGTCTCCATCTCAAGCTTAGAGAGCTCCAGAACGAGTGGTGGTCCAGACTCGCACAGAGGACCCAGCTCTGCGCTGACAACGGTGACTACAGGGGCTTCTACGAAGCACTGAAAGCAGTGTATGGCCCTAGGCACCTGGTACAAAGTCCCCTGCGAAGCGCTGATGGACAGGCACTCCTCACAGATAATACCTCCATCTTGAACCGCTGGTCGGAATACTTTCAGGACCTCTTCGGCGCTGAACGCACTGTTCAAGAAACAGTCATCCTCCAAATCCCACACCTTCCACTAAAGGTTGAATTGGACGAACCGCCCACCGCCGAAGAGACCCTCACAGCCATCCACCAGCTCAAGAGTGGCAAAGCAGCAGGCATTGACGGAATCCCGCCAGAGATCTGGAAACATGGAGGCCCAGCACTGCACAACAAGCTCCACGACCTCTTTCTCTGCTGCTGGGAAAAAGGAACACTACCAAAGGATCTCCGTGATGCAGTCATCATCACCCTGTACAAGAACAAAGGCGAGAAGTCTGCCTGCTCTAATTATCGTGGAATTACCCTGCTGTCCATTGCCGGGAAAATTCTCGCAAGGTTGCTCCTGAATCGGCTGGTACCTGCCATCGCTGAAGACCACCTCCCAGAGGGCCAGTGTGGCTTCAGAGCCAACAGGAGTACCACCGACATGGTCTTTGTGCTGAGACAGCTTCAGGAGAAGTGCCGCGAGCAGAACAAAGGGCTGTACGTAACGTTTGTCGACCTAACAAAAGCGTTTGACACTGTGAGCAGGCAAGGTATGTGGCAGATCCTGGAGCGACTAGGTTGTCCCCCAAAGTTCCTCAACATGATCGTCCAGCTCCACGAGGACCAGCAAGGCCAGGTCAGACTAAACAGTGACCTCTCAGAACCATTCCCCATTCGCAACGGCGTGAAGCAAGGCTGCGTGCTGGCACCGACCCTCTTCACTATCTTCTTCTGCATGATGTTGAAGCAGGCCACAGTGGACCTCGACGATGACGACGCAGTGTACATCAGGTATCGTCTCGATGGCAGCCTGTTCAACCTCAGACGACTGCAGGCCCACACGAAAACCCTAGACCAACTGATTCGTGAGCTGCTCTTCGCTGATGACGCTGCCCTCGTTGCACACACAGAGAGAGCCTTGCAGCGCATTACGTCCTGCTTCGCAGATGCTGCCCAGCTCTTTGGACTTGAGGTCAGTCTGAAAAAGACAGAGGTCCTTCATCAGCCGGCACCAAAGGAAGAGCATCGCCCTCCCCACATCACCATCGGCGAGTCCGAACTGAAGTCTGTACACCAGTTTACCTACCTTGGCTGCATCATCACGTCAGACGCCAAGCTGGACAAGGAGCTGGACAACAGGCTGGCAAAAGCGAACAGTGCTTTCGGGCGACTATTCAAGCGGGTGTGGCACAATCAACAGCTGAAAAAGGCACCAAGATCAGCGTGTACAGAGCTGTCGTCCTCACCACCCTGCTGTACGGTTCCGAGTCCTGGGCCCTCTACCGCAGCCAACTACGACTCCTCGAACGCTTTCACCAGCGCTGCCTGCGTACCATCCTCAGCATTCACTGGAGTGACTATGTCACCAACGTCGAGGTCCTTGAACAGGCGGAAACTGTGAGCATCGAGGCTTTGCTGCTGCGGACACAGCTTCGCTGGGCGGGGCACGTCTCCAGGATGGAGGATCATCGCCTACCCAAGATCACTCTGTTCGGCGAGCTCGCCACTGGATACCGAGACAGAGGGGCACCAAAGAAGAGATACAAAGACGGTCTCAAGAAGTCACTTAGTGCCTGCCAAATCGACCACCGCCAGTGGTCTTCGCTTGCTGCGGACCGTGACACCTGGCGCTCCACCATTCACAAGGCAGCCGTCTCCTTTGAGGACTCTCGCAGAGCTAACCTTAAGGACAAGCGGCTCAGAAGAAAAAACAGAGTTGTCGTAACTCAGAACCCTGACCAGACCTTCCCCTGCAGCCACTGCGGTCGAACCTGCCTGTCCCGGATTGGCCTCCGCAGCCACGAAAATGCCTGCAGACGACGTGGGCAAGCCCTATAGAATCTTCGTTCGCGAAGTCAAGCCAAGCGTAGCGTGTTTGTTTGTTTAGTTGGTTTGTTTTTTGTTTTGTTTTGTTTGTTTGTTGTTGTTGTTTTTTCGGGGGGAGTCGCAAGGGAGGCGGGGTTGGGTGTCTTTTTTTACAATCCTATGTAAGTTTGGTACCACATTAACTCATTCGAGACGTACCGCCTCCGGATACACGGCATAAGTCGCGTATACGAAGGCGGCACGTCTCGAATGAGTTAACGCGAAAGCCAACAACGCTGTCTGACGTTCTACCCCTCCTCGTATACTGAGGCTGAACTGTATTTGTCTTTGCCAGTGTCAAGATTTCTTCTGCATCAGTTCTTAACCCTTTGTCTGTTGGTAGCGCATTTTAGTCGCGATGTTTCCAGCAGTAATCATCGCGATAAAAAGCGCTACCGACAGCCAAAGGGTTATTTGCTCTCACTGTGCTTCCAGTTCTGGACCCGAAGCTTCGGTACGGCAAGACGAGCGTGTACCGAGGAACCGTGTGCGATTACTTTGCCAAGTCCGTCTTCACCAACAGGCCCCGGCCCACGGGATCCGCTTGTACTCAACCCCAGGGCGGCACGGATGTCTGTGTGGTGAGTGTTGACCATTAATGTGTGCTGGTCTGTGATTCTGGACTGTAGGTTTCGCCGTCACGGTCAGATCGGCACTGCTTGTTTATAATTTGGCAAAAGCCACGTTGACCATTTTTGAGAAAAGCGAGGGTTTTCATTGTTTACAATGAAAAGCTCGCTTTTCTGGGTTGTTGTTTTTTTTTAATGGACATACTACCTTTTGCCAAATAACCTCAGAGCCAACATGACTGTTTTTCCCAAACATAAATTCTTTTAGCTCCGGATCCCTACAGGAGGAGATGGCTTGACTATGATAATTCTAGGGTAGTGCCAGATTAGCTTGGCGCCTTCAGGCGCCAAGCTAATCTGGCACTAGTCTAGAATTATCATGGTCAAGTCATTCTCCTGCAACTGGTACATAGTCGTTCGGCAACACCTCCAAAATTTTAGAAATTGGACCTTGGGGCTAAAAGTGTTAATAAACTAACAGCCTACAAGTATGTGTTGTACAGAAATGCAGACTTCTATGTGAGTATTTTGTCATTAACCCCTCGACTGCTACTGACGATACCCTTCGGGGAAAAAGACGCGTAGTTACGTAGTTAGCTAGTGAAGTAGTTACGCGTCTTTTCCGAGGAGCGGTATCGCCAGTAGCAGCCAAGGGGTTTATGTGTGGCTGTGTGTGATTTTGGACCGACTGCTTGGCGCCATGCTGGGGATTTGACTGTAAGGGTTCAAATCCAAAATCTAAAATGTTGAATAACAGCTTGAAGTTGAAATCCAAAATCAAACGTTTTAGGTTTCTGCCGTTTTCTGGGCAAAAAAAAATGTCCATTTATTAGAAAAAAAGAGACTTTTTTGTATCGCATAACAATGAAAATCTCCCATTTCTCAGACACTCAGTATTTTGCTACATAGGCCTAACGGCAAATTTAGAGTTAAGGTTTGAAGTATTGCTGTAGTCTTTAAGTTTAGATTCAAACATTCATAATTTGTATTGAAACTTAAATTCAATTTTACATTTAAATTCAAAATTATAAGTTATTTTTGAAATTGCCCTTTTATACAAATCACGATCAAACGCTTATATTTTGCTTTAAATTTGTCTTCAATCTGTCATATTTAGGGCGACCAGGGCGGACCAGTGTTGTGCTATGACGGAGAGCGCTGGGCCGTGCAGGGTATTCTCCCCTTCCGCTGGTGCGAATCAGGCTCACCCAACCCCTGGATTACAGATGTTTCAGCATACGAGGGATGGATCCAAACCACTATGGCAAATCCTTAAAATTAGCCGCTATCGGTCAAACAGGGAGCTGGACAATCTTCGCCTGTGCAGTTCGACCCTATTATCTCATGAACAGGACACAGTCTTTTTTGGTGGGTTTTTTTTTTAATTATTACTATTTGCCGCTGGTCATGGGAGTAAGCTTTATGAAGCTGGACAATATCTGTCTGTACGATTAGACCCTTTAATCCTTTGGTTGTCGGTAGGTTTGTTTTTTTTTTTGCAGAGGCCATTCCTGCAGGAATCGCATAAACTAAAAGTGCTACCGACAGCAAAAGGGTTAATCTTTAAATTCAACCCAGTTCTTTATCAACTCGTCAACTCCTCGTGTGCTTGTGGCCACCTGAACTGTAGCAGGACCAGTGTATGCATGCACAAGAGGATTAATGGAAGCTTATGGATTTGGAAAATCTCTGTCTGTGCAGATCGACCCGACTAAACCCAGAGTTTTTACAGGTCCAATTCTGCACTGCTTAACGTGTCAACTCTTGTCTGGAAGTTCCCAGGTGCTTAACACATTGATGACCATAATTTCATTACAGTCGAAATGCATTTTTAAAACACTGGCAGGCATATGCTGTCATTGAGCTTTCAGCGATAAATCTGGCATCTGACTTACTTCCTTTATGGTGGAGGTTTCCAATCTAATTAAATGCAGTTTAAAGGGTTTAAAGGTCTGGGCAACGCAACAACGAAAATAGGTTGCAGTCTGACAGCTGACATCTGGTAAAATATCAGACATATTTAATGTTTTTATTTATTTCTTTTTACTTAGATTATCAAATGGTTTTACGTACTTTTTTCCCGAGGAACCATAAGAACCTACAGAAATGTTATTTATTAAAGATAACTTTATTTCAGTGTAATGTTAATTTAACTCTTTGGGTGTCGGTAGCTGTTTTAGTCCCAATGATTCCTGCAGGAATCATCGCGACTAAAACCACTACCGACACTCAAAGGGTTAAAACTGTCACGTGGTTGCCTTTAAAGCCTGCCGTATACGGTGATTAGGCGAATACAGCGCTTCCCTGGGAAAATCTGTACTCGCTTATTAACGGTATACTGCGAGCTTTAATAAAGCAGACGAAAAGTCGTTTATCAGTTTCTAACCAGTTTGAGTGGTGTATAATCTAAAGTTTGAACTTATTGCAAATATAAATTGGAATGGTTTTCCGCACTAGTGTCAATTTGTTCTATTGGTCGAATCATTGTTTGGTGTGTGTGTGTGTGTGTGTGTGTGTGTGTGTGTGTGTGTGTGTGTGTGTGTGTGTGTGTGTAGGTGTTGTAGGTGTGTGTCTGTTTGTGGTGTGTGTGTGTGTGTGTGTGTGTGTGTGTGTGTGTGTGTGTGTGTGTGTGTGTGTGTGTGTGTGTGTGTGTGTGTGTGTGTGGGCTGTGTGTGTGTGTGTCTGTCTTTGTGCGTGCGTGCGAGCGAGCGAGCGTGTGTGTGTGCGTGCGTGCGTGCATGCGTGTGCATTATATTCATTTGTCTTTAAAGAAAACAAACACACACAATTACACAAACAAATACGCTCAAGTGACAAAATCATATGCCCAAACCACATCAGTTTTATTTCAATCCCGGGCATTGAAAGTACAGGCACGTGCGAAAGCGTAACGCAACACATCTTTCACGTCCAGAAATTGTATCGTTCTGTAACTGGATGTTTATAAACAAAATCCTGCTCTATAATATTATTTTGAGTATAGCCTACTGAAACCGGGTAATGTACATCTGTAATTGACACTAACAGTGCCTTCCATTTGCTAAGTACATGGATCATAGTGAATCCCTGCTACAAATTTAAAGCAAAATATAAGAGTTTGATCGTGATTTGTATAAAAGGGCAACTTTCAAAAATAACTTTAATTTTGAATTTTGATGTAAAATTGAATTTAAGTTTCAAAACAAATTATGAATGTTTGAATCTAAACTTAAAGACCACAGCAATACTTCAAACCTTAAATCTAAATCTGCCGTTAGGCCTATCTAGCAAAATACTGGGTGTCTGAGAAATGAGAGATTTTCATTGTTATGCGATACAAAAAAATATCCTTTTTTCTAATAAATGGACATCATTTGTTTTCTCCCCAGGAAACGGCAGAAATCTAAAACGTTTGATTTTGAATTTCAACTTCAAGCTGTTATTCAACATTTTATATTTTGGATTTGAACCCTTACAGTCAAATCCCCAGCATGGCGCCAAGCACGCGGTCCAAAATCAGACGCAGCCACACATTAACCCCTTGGTATGTCTGGAAGTTCCCAGGAGCATAACACATTGATGACCATAATTTCATTACAGTCGAAATCCATTTTTAAAGTACTGGCAGACATCTGCTGTCATTGAGCTTTCAGCGATAAATCTGGCATCTCACTTCCTTTAATGGAGGAGGTTTCCAATCGAATTAAATGCAGTTCAGAGGGTTTAAACAACGAAAACAGGTTTCAGTCTGACAGCTGACATCTGGTAAAATATCAGACATTTTAATGTTTTATTTACTTCTTTTTACTTAGATTATCAAATGGTTCTACGTACTTTTTCCGAGGTTCCTCCATAAGAAGCTACAGGAATGTTATTTATTACCGATAACTTTATTTCAGTGTAATGTTAATTTAACTCTTTGGGTGTCGGTAGCTGTTTTAGTCCCAATGATTCCTGTAGGAATCATCGCGACTAAAACCACTACCGACACTCAAAGGGTTAAAACTGTCACGTGGTTGCCTTTAAAGCGGTGATTAGGCGAATACACCGCTTCCCTGGGAAAATCTGTACTCGCTTATTAACAGTATACTGCGAACTTTAATGAGCAGACGAAAAGTCGTTTATAAGTTTCTAACCAGTTGTCGTCTTTTGAGTGGTGTATAATGCAAAGTTTGAACTTATTGCAAATATAAATTGGAATGGTTTTCCGCACTAGAGTCAAATTGTTCTATTTTTTGAATAATTGTTTGATGTGTGTGTGTGCGTGTGTGTGTGTGTGTGTGTGTGTGTGTGTGTGTGTGTGTGTGTGTGTGTGTGTGTGTGTGTGTGTGTGTGTGTAGCTGTGTGTAGCTGTGTGTGTGCGTGTCTGTGTGTGCGTGTGTGTGTGTGTGTGTCTGTGTGTGTGTCGGCTGTGTGTGTGTCTGTGTTTGTGTGCGTGGGTGCGTGCGAGCGAGCGAGCGTGTGTGCGCGCGTGCGTGCATGCGTGTGCTTTAATATTCATTTGTCTTTAAAGAAAACAAACGCACACAATTACACAAACAAACACTCTCAAACACACACGATTACACAAACAAATACGCTCAAGTGACAAACTCGTATGTCCAAACCAAATCAGTTTTATTTCAAACCCGGGCATTGAAAGTACAGGCACGTGCGAAAGCGTAACGCAACACATCTTTCACGTCTAGAAATTCTATCGTTCTGTAACTGGATGTTTCAAAAGCAAAATCCTGCTCTATAATATTATTTTATGTATAGCCTACTAAAGCCGGGTAATGTACATCTGTAATTGATATTAACAGCGCCTTCCATCTGCTAAGTGCATGGATCAAAATGATGAATCCCTGCAGTCGCAGAATCTCATGAGAAGCTATGCCTCTTGTTGACCAAGATAGAATACACTAAACTCTCGTATTAACTCATTCGAGAGGTGTCGCCTCCGGATACGCGGCTCACTCGAATGAGTTAACCCATGTGTGCTTGCAGTTGCATCGTGCACAAGAGGGTTTCACACGCTTACTGCTGATACGCGTTCATAACGCTTCGATTTTTTATTTTTTTTAATGGCTATTAATGTTCAGCGTGATTAGCACCTTATCTACGGGAAAAATATACGGATACCACCCAGCTGCAAGAGACAAAGGGGCTCATGAGGATCTTTGCCTCTTGCTGACCCTATTCATATCCATGTTCCTTGGATTTAAAATTCGTTCAATCTGTCCTGCTTTCAAAGACATAATCTTGCATGCACTGGCACTGAAGGGGTTAGGATGCGTGGTTTTGATCAAATGCAAGTCGTATTTCTGCCACCACAAAAGCGGTCCAAAGGCGGAAAATGTTTCACTATGAAGAATTTAGTACTACTACTGATTTGCTTTACGGCCCATTGATAATCGTGCGGATCCACGCCTTATTGCTGGCCACATCAACGACGAATGGATAATTGCTGGCCATGCAGTTCGTATCGGGAAGAATGCCCACCACTGCCTTTCTCATGCCGTCATAGCACAACACTGGGCCGCCCATGTCGCCCTGTGTAAAGAAGATATGCTGCTATATTATTAGCTGTATTACGAATTAGGCTTTGCCAGTGGTTCTTAGGATCCGACCAGCGAGTTTATTTCGAAAAGTAAAATCGAGGGCTTCAGCCGTTTGCTAGTGAACGACAATCAGAAGAAGAAGAAGAGTACATGCCTAGATTTACGACACCTGCATTTTGGTAAGAGTAGAGTACTAGTAGTAGTAATAGCAGTAGTAGTAGTAGTAGTAGTAGTAGTACAAAAACATTATTATGATAAAAGGATGGATTAGTTTTTTGTTGGTTAGTTGGTTGGCTGGTTGGTTCGTCAGTTGAGTATGTTAATAACTAATATTTTTAAAAACTAATTAATCCGTTCAGCCCTGACGCACTACAGCAGGAGATGGGTCGACCATGATAATTCAAGGGTAGTGCCAGATTGGCTTGGCGCCTGTCGGCGCCAAACTAATCCGCCACTACCCTTGAATTATCATGGTCGATCCATCTCCTGCAACAGGTGCATAGTCGTTAGATGACGCCTCTAAAAATTGGGAAATACGTGCGTCGGGCTGAATGAGTTAATTTAATAAATAATGTATAATATAATTTATTACCTTGTTGTTGTTTTTTTAACTGTACAACAGCTTGGTCTTGATTTAGTAAAAAGAAATGACTTACAGCGCAAACTGCAGAGCCGGCTTTGGGCACCTGACAGATGGTGCCGCCTGGGCGGGTGACAGAGGTAAAGGCATTGGCTGCGAGGTCATCACAGGAACTGTTAACGTATACACTGCTGAATCCATAAAGCTTGCGAGTCCCTAAAAGTGAGCATACAAATAATTAGTCAAAACAACTCTTTAAAATACACACACACAAAAAAGAAATGTGAATAAACAAGATAATCATGTAATACACCCCCCCCCCTCTAACCCCCCACCCCCCAAATCCCCCCTCCCCCCACCCCCATCCCCCACCCACCCACCCACCCACCCCCAAACCCCCATCTCTTTGTGCATGCAGCCACCGGCACGGGGGCCAGTACCGGCTGCTGCAGGCACTTGTAAGAGAGTTTAACTCATTTAGCCCCGACACACACAGCAAGACATGGATCGAGCATGATAGTTCAAGGATGGTGCCAGAATAGCTTGGCGCCTATAGGCGCCAAGCTATTCTGGCATCATCCTTGAACTATCATGTTCGATCTGTCTCTAGAATTGTAATACAGTCCTTCAGGGGGCAACTTTAAAATTTGGGGATTCCGGTCTTGGGGTAGAATGTGTTATACCATTGACTCCCAGAACAAAATAACTTCCATTCCATGGAATGGAAGTCATTTAGTTCTGGGAGTCAAAGGGTTAAAGGAATGTATCTATGTTTCTACTCCTTACACATGCAGCCACCGGTACTATGAACCGCACACTCTCTTGACCCCCGCTTTAGATCGGGCTGCATGAGAATCTCTGCCTTAACCCCTCAACTGCTGAGAAAAAATAGACACCACACTACTGCAAGAGGTATAGATCCTCATGAGCCCTAGCAATTGCGGGGTGCTCATGAGGATCTATGCCCCTTGCTGAAACCACTTTGGAGCCATCGTTAATGGGACGGCTGGCGTTATTTCGCTGTTGAATTTACACAGATTTCAGACGTACAGTGTATACATACAGTGGCAGTGAAGGGGTTACTTAGAGATTTAATATAATTTAAGTGTTTTCTTCAAAATTTCTTTTCAGGTATCTGAGGTTCGATGTATCCGAAGACTCCAGACATGGAAAAGGTAACCAGGACTAGGACCCCCAAAAATAATACCCAGATGTCTCCGACATAGACATAAAAAAAGCCGACTATGTTCAACACCCAGTAAGGAACGGTACTCATGCAGACATCGGTAACAGTTGTCCCGCGCAAGGATGTACGCTGGCCTACTGCGGCCGACGTCGTGGGGCGGTCCGTGGAGCAGCGGTAAAAGTGCCTGCCACCAATGCTAGAGGTGCGAGGTTCGATACTGCCCGGGTCCGGCGTCGGACTTTTCTCCTCTAGTAAGTGTCATCGTGAATTCGGGCGGACGGTCGGGGGTTCTTTCTCCGGGAACTCCGGCTCTTCCTCCCCCACGACTTTGGTATCAATTTCAGCCCACTTAATCAAATTTCAAATATAAACGATTTTGAATTTCCAAAACTTCAGTAGCTCGCTTGAGCTTGCCCTTAGCACCACGTGAATGTTCTGTGTTTATGTGTGAGTGTGTGAGTGAATGCGCGTGATTTTCGTGAGCGTGCTTGTTGGGTTCAGTTCGCGGCGGCGCTTTGAGCCGATTTTCAATTGGGATAAAGCGCCTATTTTAATGCTCTGATTTGATTTTGATTTGATCTCTGGACAGCGGCTATGCATTGTTTTATATTTGAACATCACACTTTCAACGCCAACGAATCCCAAATATCCAAGGGACACGCATATAAGGCTCTATGTGTCTTGCACTCGTCACTTTTTATCTCTTGCAGACGGGTATTAACTCATTCGCGGCAAGCCGCATCCGGATGCGCGGCTTATGCCGCGCATCCGGATGCTGCTGGCCACGAATGAGTTAACCCCTTCACTGCCGAGGAAACCTGAAAGCGATCTAGCTGCTGCAAGAGGCATTGGTCCTCATGTGCCCCCGCAGTTGCGGGGAGCTCATGAGGATCTATGCTTCTTGTTGAGACCACTTTTGCGTCCATGTGAACACAGATTTCAGACACAAAATATACGTTCGTTGGCAGGGAAGGGGTTAATCACTTTTTCTGTCTCTTGCAGTCGGATACTCGGCACTTTTTCTGTCACTCGCTGCTGGATGTTGGCCATTGTATGTGTATTGTAGTAGGGTCGTTTTCTCTATTTCTTTGCAGTTGGCTATTGGTCACTTTTATTTGTATTGCAGCTGGGGATTGGACATTTTGCTATAGGTACAGAAGAACGAACATGGCTTTGCATTCTCACTTACCTGTTCCCCAGCCGTAGAATTTGCAGCTGGAGAAACTGCCACAGGCAAGGTTGAAATTGAGCGTTGAAGCGTCCGGCAGGCAGACTTTGGCGGCACAGCTGCTCACTATGTCACTTGAAAGCTTCACCAAGGCTAAGGCATTGGCTGGACATCAGAAATGTGACAGCTGATTTATTAACCCGAGGATGAAATTATCATTTTTTGTTTGATTCTTTTTTGGTCTACGTCACTGTTCTGGAGACAGATCGACCATGATAGTTCAAGAGTGGTGTCGGAATATTTTAGTGCCGACAGGCACCAAGCTATTTTGACACCACCCTTGAAATATCATGTTCGATCCACATGTTAGGCTTAATAACAATAATAATAATAATAATAATAATAATAATAATAATAATAATAATAATAATAATAATAATAATCGTCTTTACATAAGCGTTCAACACGCATGTCACCCCAACACGCACGCTCACGTGAAAAACAAGCATTCACTCTGAAGACAAGCACAGTACAACACAAACGCAGGACATTCACGTGATGCGAAGGGTCAGCTCAGCTATTGAGGCTTCGGAAATTGATGGTTTATAGTTTAAGGCAGCTTTATAATCAGCCTGTTAAAGCATCTTCACAGATTATTCTTTAACTCATTCTGCCCCAGGACCGAAATCCCCAAATTTTGAAGTTGCCCTCTAAAGGACTATATTACAATTGTGGAGACAGATCTAGCATGATAGTTCAAGGGTGGTGCCAGAGTAGCTTGGCGCCTATCGTGCTCGATCCGTCTTGCTGTGGTCTGTCGGGGCTGAATGAGTTAAGCCAAACTAGATCTTTTCTTAACAAGTCAAACGTTTAAAGTCTTTTGACACCACGATGCTGATTTCAAAGACGGGGCACCGAATAAGGTCCGTACAAAACTTAACCCCACCGGAGGTTCGAACCAACGACCTGAAGATCCAGAGTCCGACGCTCTACCACCTGAGCCAACCCGTTCCCTTAGTTTAACCCATTTAGCCCCATGGCCAGATGTCCCAAATTTTGGAGGTGTTACCTAACTCCAATGTACAAGCTGCAGGAGATTGACCACGATAATTCAATGGTAGTGCTAGACTGGCTTGGTGCCTGAAGGTGCAATGCCAATATGGCACTACCCTTGAATTATCATGGTCAATCCATCTCCTGCTGTAGGGCGTTGGGGCTAAATGGGTTAAAAGAAACAACTTGAAGTCAGGGAGCAACAGGTTATCGGACCGTCGTCAGAGCACGGCCATCCGTTCATCAGATCCGTCCCCGGGGTGACGTGAGCACTTTGAATGTCGTTAGCGGTTTTTGTCGCGATGATTCCGACAGGAATCATCGCTACAAAAACCGCTACCGACAGCCAAAGGAAAATACATATACTGACGAGCAAGAGAAATGCGACATCATTGGAAGTTTTGGCAACACTAAGGTGTTTCCAATGATTCCGATAATATTGCGTTTGTTCACCTAAAGATTCGGCACTTGGTGATTTCTGTGTGACTGCGCAAACAGCATTGACTAAATGGTTTCTTGGTTATCTGCACTCTATCAGCAAACCGTGTTAGTGTACTTTGAGGACTCTTCTTTTAATCTGGCTGGCCAGACTTTTTTCCAATCCGGCCGTCAGATGGCGCTAGTGGCCCGTGTTCGGCTTTAAACTCTTCACTGCCACTGTACGTACATAGTACGTCTGAAATCGGCGGCGTAAAATCAACGCGAAAGAGCTCCATGAATAATGGATACACAAACTGTGTGAACACACACAACTTCAAGAGGTGTAGATCCTCATGAGCCCCCGCAATTGCGGGGGCTCATGAGGATCTACACCTCTTGCAGCAGTGTGGTGTCCGCTTTTTTCTCTGCAGTGAAGGGGTTAAACCCAAGTAACTAACCCTTCGGCTGTTGTCGGTAGCGCTTTTAGTCGCTACGGTTCCTGCAGGAACCATCGCGACAAACTATATATAAAAAAAAAACAACAACAACAATACACACACAAACACACACACGTTACGGACAGTCAAATGGTAATCTAGGTAATAAACAGACAGTCAAACAGGCAGACAGACTATTTTTCTTGTCTTGTGCTCCTGAATCGTAGGCTGACTTGTTTGAAAAAGGGAAGCCTGGGGAGATGAAATGTAGCGCGATTGCCATCACTTTTTCGTAGGGCTGGCCATCGGCACCAACGTCCGGAGCATTGTTCACAGTTTCGGCCGCAACCACCACAAGGTCAGTACTAACATCAGTGAAATCTCCAGCAGCTGTCCTGCACAAATCATCATTACTGCGTTATTGACGGCATTTTCATCAGTAATATCAACATCCTCGTCTCCATAATCACCATCATTGTCAGCACCATCACCATCACCATTTCAATCGCAATCATCGCAAGCTAAGACAGGCGCCAAGCTAATCTGGCACTACCCTTGAATTATCATGGTCGATCCATCTCCTGCAACAGGTGCATAGTCGTTAGATGACGCCTCCAAAATTTGGGAAATACGTGCGCCGGGCTGAATGAGTTAAAGGGGCGTGTGTATTTAGTTAGAGATAACAGTCTCATAAGAAACGTGTTGGCCTATGCTGGTGCATGCGTGTGCAGAAGAGAAATGTGATCTATATACTTATAGAACCTTTCAAGGCGACTTTTACGTAGATAGCATCCCCACACTCTGTGATAGTACTACCGCCCTAAGCATGTGTGTCTGGGATATACAATACAATACAATACAATACAATACAATACAATACAATACAATACAATACAATACAATACAATAATACTTTATTAATCCCTCACGGGGAAATTCACTGTCTGCCCATACAACACATGACATCATCAATCACTCATAAAAAATAAAAATAAAAAATAAAAAAAATCATTAAATAACCCATAACACTTAATTAAAGAAATGAACTGTAACAGACATATTGTTACCTTTGAATAACAATAATAATAATACTAGTAATAATACTGAGAGGGCTAGTACTAAGGACGGAAGAATGTTGACCGACACTGTCACTATCTACTGATATTACTGTTGAAAAGGGTAACAGCCTGAGGGACAAAAGAGTTGGCATAACGTGATGTACGACTTTTGGGTACTCGGAGCCTGCCACTTCGTTCGATACGTCTGCTGTCAAATTCATATCTTAGTGGATGTGTTTTGTCATCAAGAATGTCAGCCAATTTGTTCGTAATCCGTCTGTTGTACAGTGTGTCCAAATTATCCTGTGCCCTACCAATCACCCCACCCCCTTTCCGGATTACTTTGTTAAGACGATCTTGGTCTCTGTTACATAAATTTCTCCCCCAGCACGTCAGTCCAAAAGTTAAAATGCTAACAATACTGGAGCAGTAAAACATCTGTCAAAGCTGAGTGCTTACACGAAATGATCTGAGCTTTCTCAAACAGTAAAGACGGGTATGCGTTTTTTTCACAATAGCATCTGTGTTTTGTTTCCAGTTGAGCGCGTTGTCAAAAAGAACACCTAAATACTTGTAGGACTCTACACGCTCAACTTCTGTTCCCTTGATAACAACAGGACCGTGATGCTGTTTGTTATTCCTGAAATCTGTGACCATCTCTTTTGTTTTGCCAACATGTAATTCAAGATAGTCTCTATCGCACCACTCTACAAAGTCATCGATCTCTTGTCGATAGTGTCTGTCGTCCTCATCTGTAATCAGACCTGTCAGTGCCGTGTCGTCAGCGTATTTGTCCATGGATATCATGGTCAACCTGTAGGCAGCTCGCAAGTGTGTGACTGCATAACAAAACAGATATTCCACATTTGAATGCACGTAGAAAGGCTAAGCACAATCCGAAAATATACTCATTTCCTATTATTTATTTCGAAATAAGAAGTTTAGATCGCAAATCGTACGTTTAAAAAAAAAAAAATTTAAAAGGAAAAAATAAAAAATGCCAGAAGTTTGTAACAAGGGAAACAACTACTCTGAAAGACATCAACGAAAATGTAATCAATTACTTCCCATTACATTTCTACGCAGACGACAACAATGGCTCAGCGTTTTGCCAGTTCGAACTTGGACGAGAGAGACTCTAAAAGACTGTTGCTGACGCCTACAAGAACACACCAGAGTAATGAGTATGCTGCAAAAATGTTGAGAGAATATTTGCAAGAGAAGGAAATGGACTCAAACTTTGAAACTTTTTCTGCTCAACAATTAGATGATTTTTTGACTCACTTTTATCTAGATGCCAGAACCCTTTCAGGAAACCTATACAAAGCCAAAAGTCCGGAATCTGTGCGACATGGCCTGGCACGTTACATGAAAGCACCACAACGAAATCAGAAAATGGACATCCTGAAAGATGTTACCTTCAACCAGAGCAACGAAGCATACAAGACTGCATTACGACAGCTGAAGAAGGAAGGATAGAGTTGTATTCAGCATAAAGATATGATTGTCAACAGTGACCTACAGAAAATGTATTCTTCTATGCGCATGCATACGAGTCCCGGATACGCCCACAGGCCAAGCCAACAAAGTGCAGCTGGACATACGACTCTCTTTCACGCAACGTGGTGGAGAAAACACGACAGATATGACAAAAGCAACATCTGCACTTGGAACAGATCCAGAAACAGGTAAGAAACAAATTACCAGCATTATATTCTTATACAAAAAAGGTGAATGCACAATGACTAATTTAAAATTAAGAGACAAACTGTATTGGTGTAGATATCTACCACATGAACATTTTACTTGTCTGCAAGCATTATTTTGTATGTGTGTGAATTGGTGGTTTTAATGAAGCCATGCGTCAGGGCTGAATGAGTTAATTGTCATCGTATGACCCCCGACCCCCACCCCTTTACACAAAATAAATCATGAGTGATCAGTTCCACTGATAAACTGCGAACTGTGGCGAGTATTGTGATCCGGTAAAGCGAGCACAAGTTATATATTTTGTATAAGAGGCGGTCAGCATAAACTTTATTTCTGTATAATTAGGTCTTACTCAAAAACATAATACAAGTGTCTGTCTTGCAGGCAAAGCATGCATCTACCAAGCCTTATACGAAGCAACCAAAAACCAAAAGGGTGCTGATTTTGAGGCTGCTAGTGGTGCCAGAAGATGGAACTGAGTCTTGTCCAGTACGTAGCTTCATTAAGTACACATCGAATTACACCCGAACTGAGAGAGTCCTTGGCAATATCCGAAGGAGAGTTTTGACGCTGATGATGATATCTGGCATCAAAAATCGGTCACAACAAACTGAGACACTTTATGCAAAAAATGAGCGACGTCTGCCAGCTTTCCAAGCGTGCAACCAAATCTGCTGACGCAAGGAACGTTTCATCATTCTGAAATAATGTCAGTAACAGGACACAAAAATGTCCGTCCGGTCATTAACAACATGCCAACGCACATCCACTCAGCAGAAGGTGAAGCCGATGGACGAACACATCGCTCTGAAGTTGTCTCCAAAACAGCAAATGGTGCCTTACAAAAAGTCAACCTGCACAGCCAGTGCGACAACGATCAGAAGCTCAAGAGCTGAAATTCATGTTGCAAATGCAAGCTGTCAGTGCGATATCTTGGACTTCGGGTCGCTAGATGAATTAGTCTTGCATCAACGCAACGAGCCTGCTGATCCCCTTCCACCGGCAGCAGCACGCCTCGCCAGAAACGTCAGCATGTCTGGATGCACCATCAAAACTCTGACGATTGTGTTCCACCAGCAGACAGTCTGTAATTTGCGAGAATTTCTTAAAATCATCGACGTTTTCCTATCCTCGGTTGACGCTTGCACTTCAGCGTAGCATTGCAATATATTTCGGTTTATAGATACGGAGTTGTTCAAAAACGTTTTTTTTCTTTTAAAAAAAAAGTTAAACGTTTAGGGCTTAATGTCTTTTGTCCACCACATTCAAAAACGTTTTGTAGTACACTTTGTTGTTTCGTAACTTGAAAGTTAATTTTTTTCCTATTGTTTGTTATTGTGTAAAATGGACATTTGTTACGAATTTTGTTTGTTGATTAAACTGTTAATGTTGGAGTTTGTGTGTATTATTTACGAAAATAAATGCGTCGCTCCTGTTCACAAGATGGCTTCGATCTACATCGCTATGCTGCGGCTGTGAAAGGTTCTATAAAACATAGAAGTGGAGTATTCGTATACTATGACTGCAGCTAAATGAAAAGAAAAGGGGAGACTGCCAGTGCTAATATTTTAGGAAGGTTACAAAGTAAAGTAGATTATAGCACTGTCAGGGGAGAGAAATGTGCATGATCGACCAGTGATCATAGATCTACTGTGGCCAAAGCACAAAAAAAAAGATAGGAAAGAGAGGGGGCGCTAAAAAAAGTGATTGCATAACAAAACAGATATTCCACATTTGAATGCACGTAGAAAGGCTAAGCACAATCCGAAAATATACTCATAAAAAGTGACCTAGATTTAAATTTCCATGCACTGAGTGGCTGGAACAGTGGGATATGTGATACGCCCCCCTTCGGGGGGGGCTTCCATATGCATTGCTTTCAGTCACTTTTTTTAGCGCCCCCTCTCTTTCCTATCTTTTTTTTTTGTGCTTTGGCCACAGTAGATCTATGATCACTGGTCGATCATGCACATTTCTCTCCCCTGACAGTGCTATAATCTACTTTACTTTGTAACCTATGACTGCAGCTGTTTGACCCATAGTCACCTCGCGCGTTCTGTTCTCGGTGACTATGGATCAAACAGTTGCAGAAGCGTCAACCGCTCGGTCTGTCTAGAAATGACAGTATACGAATACTCCACTTCTATGCTATAATAATTGTAATACTTATAACGATAATTGTTATAAAGAAGTATAAACACCGACTTGTGTATCTACTCAAAGACGTATGTGTCGTGCATCTCTTAAAGGCATATGTGTACTTATATATTAACATACCCGTTATAAAGTAATTAAATATATAAAACGTATCTATCGAAAAACCTGTGAGACACTACTAAATAAAATAAAGACATGTGTATCTTCATACTGACATATGAGCATACACTTCAAGAAAAATGTGTTGTTTACATAATTAACACATTGAGCCATTCCCGAATGTGTTAAGACTACCATAATATTCAGGAGACATATCGACCGTGGTGGTTCAAGGGTTGTGCCAGAAAAGCTTGGCGCCCAGAGGCGTCAAGCTATTCTGGAACCAACCATTAACAGTACTAGTCACAAAAACTCCAGAAACATCTACCGCTTTTTATGTTTCTGTATTTAATCAGTGAAATCTCCAAATACGTCAGCTTAATCAGCCAAACTGCATTTCGCCTCATCAAGCAAGAGAAGTAGAAATTCATCAAAGTGAGTCTCGGGAACGACACGAACGATTAACCCTTTGGCTGTCGGTAGCGGTTTTAGTCGCCATGAGTCCGACAGGACTCATGGCGACTAAAACCGCTACCGACTGCCAAAGGGTTAAGCAAAAATTCGAGGCGACATCTGGTCAGTGCTCGACCACAATCACCATTTTTTTTTTTTTTTTTTTTTTTTTTTTTTTTTTACAAATGGCAAAGCATATGTGTAAAATGGAGTATTTAGCCATGAGGAAGGCCAATGCTAAAAACTGTCATAAGCCGCAATCATTTTTGGTCTCTATCTGTGTAGGGCCCACTACACATCACGTTTTTCTAAGCATTCCTTGACTTTTTTGTGACGAGCATATTACTCAGTAAAGCCGCACAGGTCTTCGGACCGATGTCGGCTGCAGTGGCCCCGCGCACGGCTGTGCCTAGCCGTCGGCCCGATGGTCTTTTGCTACCGGGGTATAGTTGATCAACATCATCTTGTCGTGGGGAGAGATCTGAGCAAGCGTTTCCAGTAACAGAGCCAAAACCACACCACACACAGTCGATCGCCTCCGGAGCAGAGGTGTGGAGAAAAACAGAGGGCGTTGGGCAGATTTGAAACGACATGAGAGAGCCATAGTAAACCAGACCATTATTGGTACGATACCGAACGAAACTCTGAGAAAGAAGGCTTCTGACTGGTGGGCTAGAGCTCGTATGAGCCTTTTAGAGGGCAGAGATCCTATCTTGACCGAACTGAACTGAGCTAAACCTGTTATCGTGCGCAGGAATCGCCGTCTCACTAACAGCAGGTGCTAGCGACACTCAAAGGGTTAAACAACTCACTTCAAGAGACAGCCGGCGTGAGTGAGGATCCACTTGTTGTCCACTATGACTCCGGCGCACACGTGGTCGGTGTTGTTGATGGTAAGGGGGGTGGTCGCCCCAGTTTGTTTCCTACGGATGCCCACAGTGTAGCGGTCACTGCAAGCAATGAAAGAGAGAGTAAATTTACAGCAGGAGAGAAAACAAGCATCCGTGATCCCCTGTTTACAACATATACTGGTGACCGCGTGCACAAGTGGTTTAATTTAACTCATCTCAAAGGCGCCCGGAATCAATCACTGCGCAAGTGTCGTCAGTACAGCGTTGCCGGCGGTAACACTATACGACACTTTCGCAGCCATTGATACGGGCGCCTTGAGTGAATTCAACACGTAAGCGCGTGATTCGAGCGAAGAATTCAACCGCCTAACACTATAAAGCGCAGGAGCGACTCAATACACTAAAGGTCTTAGGGCGGATATCAGCCTTCGTTCGCCCGCGTACACACAGTGACTGTACATGTATATGATATACACAAAGACAGACGAGCTGATAGGTTCAGCCTTCTCACTTGTGATCAAATTCAACATATTAATTCATTCTGTCCGTGACACACCACAGCAAGATATTACTCAACCATGATAGTTCAAGGGTGGTGTCAGAATAGCTTGGCGCCTACAGGCGCTAAGCTATTCTACCACCATCCTTGAACTATCATGGTCGATGTGTCTCTTGAATTGTAATGCAGTCCTCAGAGGATAATTCCCAAATGTGGGTATTTCGTACCTCTCTTGTGCACAATGATTTAAAGAGTAAAAGCTCACAGAAGTAACTCTCTCTCTCTCTCTCTCTCTCTCTCTCTCTCTCTCTCTCTCTCTCTCTCTCTCTCTCTCTCTCTCTCTCTCTCTCTCTCTCTCTCTCTCTCTCTCTCTCTCTCTCTCTCTCTCTCTCTCTCTCTCTCTCTCTCTCTCTCTCTCTCTCTCTCTCTCTCTAGGGGTCTATGATTATGCCGAGTTTGTTGTTGCTGTTATTGTTCAAACTAAGTTTTTAACGTTCATGTTTAAAGCAGGTTTGTGTGTGTGTGTGTGACTGCTAAATTACTGAGCCGCCTTTTGATGATCACGTTTTTCCTTTCCATTTTAATTAGGTTTATATATCACGCGCGTGTGAGTGTTGTGTGAGTGCGTGTGAAAGGTGATGATTAAAAAACGGTCTGTGAGAAAAAAGTTTCATTTCATTTCACTCCCTCTCTCTCTCTCTCCCTCTCCCTCTCTCTCTCTCTCTCTCTCTCTCTCTCTCTCTCTCTCTCTCTCTCTCTCTCTCTCTCTCTCTCTCTCTCTCTCTCTCTCTCTCTCTCTCTCAAGTGGAAATGGCATTTTACGACATTCAGACTTCATACATTAACTATTTCACCCCGACACACCACAACAAGACATGGATCGAGCTTGATAGTTTCAGGGAGGTGCCAGAATAGTTTGGCGCCCAATGGCGCCAAGCTATTTTGGCACCACCCTGGAACTATCATGCTCCATGTGTCTCTAACATTGTAATACAGTCCTCCAAAGGGCAACTTCAAAATTTGGTGGTTTCGGTCCTGGGGTAGAATGTGTTCACTTAGCCCTTTGTGCAGCATAGTTGAAAGACATGTTAAGAAAATGTATAAAGGAGATAATGCGAGCTGTTTTACCTTTCTTAACTCATTTGTGCCCGAGTTACGAAATACCCACATTTTGGGGTTATCCTCTGAGAGACGCATTACATTGCAGGACACAGATCGACCATGATAGTTCAAGAGTGGTGGCAGAATAGCTTGGCGCCTATAGGCGCCAAGCTATTTTGCCACTACCCTTGAAATATCATGGTCGAGCCATATCTTGCTGTGGTGTGTTGCGGGCAGAAAGAGTTAACTGCAGCGGGTCCTTTATTTTAAAATATTTTAAAATATTTCTTTCTTTCTTTCTTTCTTTCTTTCATTCATTCTTTGTTGGTTATACAGATAAGCAAGGCTGATAAATGGGTGCACTAACCTGCAAAACCCGCGCGACAGACCGCCCAGGATTCGTGGAACCAAGTCAAGATCAATGCCACAATCGACGTCTAATGCGTTCACAGTCGTGGTGGTCGTTGGGGTGGTTGTCGTCGTTGGGGTGGTGGTCGTTGTTGGGGTGGTGGTGGTCGTTGGGGTGGTGGTGGTCGTTGGGGTGGTGGTGGTCGTTGGGGTGGTGGTGGTCGTTGGGGTGGTGGTGGTCGTTGGGGTGGTGGTCGTCGTCGTTGGGGTAGTGGTGGTCGTTGGAGTGGTGGTGGTCGTTGGGGTGGTGGTCGTCGTTGGAGCGCTAGTCGGGCTTGTAGGCACGACTGTAAAACAGTGAGAACATGTCAGTCGCATAAAGATCTCTTCTTTTTTATTTTCTTTGTGTGTGTTTGTGTGTGTGTGTGTGTGTGTGTGTGTGTGTGTGTGTGTGTGTGTGTGTGTGTGTGTGTGTGTGTGTGTGTGTGTGTGTGTGTGTGTGTGTGTGTGTGTGTGTGTGTGTGTGTGTGTGTGTGTGTGTGTGTGTTTGTGGTACCTAAGATGGTGTCAAAGCTGGTGAATGTCATTCTATTAGTCTTAGAAACCTCATTTGGACAACTGTGCTTCTGCCAATAGACTGTACACTGAGCAGCAAAAGAAATGCGACATTATTCGAGTCATCGGAGACACCGAAGTGTTTCCGATGACTCGAATGGAGTCACATTTGTTTTGCTCGCCAGTTGATGTTATACAGTCGGCAGGCCTGCCTTATGGCAGTGATCATTTTAAGTCAAATTTTGTCTTACGTACTTTAAAATCATTTCGGCCCGCCACATCATAGCAAAATATGGATCGAGCATGACAGTTCAAGGGTGGTGCTAGAATAGCTTGGCGCCTACGGGCGCCAAGCTATTCTGGTACCACCCTTAAACTATCATGGTCGACCTGTAATGCAGGCTTGAAAGGACAGTGATTCCGACCTTAGGCCACAGTGGGTTAACCACCTCGTGCATGAAGCCACGTGTACAGTATTCAGTACCAGTCCTGCTTGCACAAGGGGGTTAAGCAAATGTGTGCAGCTCTGTGATTTTGGACCTAAGGCCTACACCCGTAAGGTCCAAAACTACAGACCAGCACACATATGTGTTGTAGGCCGTTTGACATGGAGCAAAGAATCACTTTTCTATACCAATCTTAGAGCAAATATCATCCATTGCCAATTGACCAAATACGACTTACTTTCAAGAAACTTGAACAAAGTGTTAGTTTTACTGTAGTCGGTAAAAAATAAAAAATAAAAATAAAAAATAAAAAATTTTTTAAATTGAAATGCTTTCATGAAATGACCGATTTTCCTTCTCTAAATATGCCCCCAGATATATGCAGCCCAGTAACAGAAAGATCCGTTTTCACGTGAATGAGCAAGTTGACCAAGTTTTCAAACCTGAAACAGCGCAACCATACATGAAGTCTGCATGTTTGACCTCGATATTGAAATCTGGCCGTTTTCCACCGGAGCTCTGTTAGTGCGCTTTAAAATGGCTTGTTCGTGTCTTTTCGCTATTTTTTTTTTTTTCTTTACGACTGTCAAGCAAAATCAACAAATCATAGGAGTTCAGTATAAATAGCCCATATTAGGTCAATGCTCACTAAACGATATTTGTTGTTAACCCTTTTAACACCGGATCCCTACAGCAGGAGATGGCTTGACCATGATAATTCAAGGGTAGTGCCAGATTAGCTTGGCGCCTTCAGGCGCCAAGCTAATCTGGCACTACCCTTAAATTATCATGGTCAGGCCGTCTCCTGCAACTGGTACTTAGTTGTTAGGCAACACCTGCAAAATTTGAGAAATGGGACCTTGGGGCTGAAGGGTTAAAGTGATACAGGAGTGTTTCTTTGAGGGGATACTAGGAAAACACGTTGTTCGCTTCTATGTCAAACGACCTATAATTATTTGATCCGGAATAATAATAATAATAATAATAATAATACTAATAATAATAATAATACTAATAATAATAATAATAATAATAATAATAATAATAATAATAATAATACCGTTATTATATAGGCGCTTTTTCTCAATTTTTGGGCGAATCGACTCAAAGCGCCGCGAACTGAAACCCAACACGCACACTCACGTAACAGACACGGATTTACGCCATTTAAGACAAACACAGTACAAGACAGACGAAGGGCCAGTTCAGCTACTGAAGTTACAGAGATTTTTGATCGCTTGTATTTTAAATTTTTAAATGGCCTGAAACCGGTACCAAAGTGTGGGGGGTGAGGGGGGGGGTGGGGGGGTGGAAGAACCGGAGTACCCGGAGAAAGAACCCCCGAATATATCCAATGTACCAGTGTATTATCTCACGCAGCCTGCGAATGGACTATTGTGGCTTGGATCCCAACTCCAGAGATACCATATCATGAGATTTCACATCTTGAGATAACATAAGGTAGCATACGATAATTAAATTGTCGTTACAGCTGTTACATTCTAACATTGGCAATTTCTCTTGCTCTTGTTTCGCGTTATAATATAAAAGCATGTACTTGAGCTATTCCTAAATCATTGAATTTCAAGCACCTCAGTTTTCATTATCGAAAGTATTCGTGTGGATGTGTGTGTTTGTTTGTTTGTTTGTTTTTGATTTGTTTGTTTGTTTGTTTGTTTATTTGTTGGTTCGTTGTTTGTTTGTTTGTTTGTTTGTTTGTTTGTTTGTTTGTTTGTTTGTTTGTTTGTTTGTTTGTTTGTTTGTTTGTTTGTTTGTTTGTTTGTTTGTTTGTTTGAGGGGTTTGCGAATTCCATTCCATGTTTAGAACTGAACTCAGTGGGTCTATGATTTCGACCAAATTACAGACCAACACTCGTTTTGCGTACTCACCAATGCAACATATCTGTCCGGCAGGACAGAACTCTAAGTCAGGCGGCAGACCTTGATAGACCACCAAGTCGCGTTCAGCGGCCGCACAGACAGCTTTGCATTCACCCCCAGTTTCCAGACAAAGGGCTGCAAAAAAAATGTACTCTGATGAACCGTTTCGATTAAGAAAGATGAAAGGAGCTGCTTTTTTTATCAGTGACCTCAGGACTGACAAAACTGTGGCCAACAAAGAAGCAGTGATCCTCATGAGTCTCCATCGTCAGAGCGCTGAGTCCACTCCTTGCGAATCTCTTGCCTCTTCCAGATATACTAGTGTTCCGTTTTTTGTTTTAGTTCGGGGTTTAACGTCCACGGCACCGAAGTGATAATGGACGGCCCTAACGGGCGGGTTATGAAGGACAGGGAAGTCTATTGCCTATAGAGTACGACATGAACACTGATCAATTCAGACGTACTGCAACTGTGCCACTTTGATTTATCAGGACCTTTCAACGGACATGCTATGGAACAAACCCGTCTTTTTCCCTGGATTCTAGTGTTCCTACCCCTGTAGGAGTGCTGTGGTCTGAACAATGCCGTAAAGCTTAGATGTTTTTAAGGCCAGTACGAGGGTCGGTCGATCGTTTGGCTTGGTTGGTTGGTTTCTTGATTGGTTGGGGTTGTCCTCGAAGTCGTTGTCGCACTGTTGTAATCATAAATCCCTCAGTCGTTCTTTACAGTTACTAGCGTAAGCCTTTGCCTCAGACAAAGTAGATATCTTCTTCATCATCGTAACTACCACCGTTGACCGTCGTTGGAAATACCACAACCCAAAATAGTCATCATCGTTGTCGTCTTTGTCGTCACTATATTCGTCGTCTTCATCATCAACGTCATTATAGCCATCATTAACGACAATATCATCATCATCACCATTGTGGGTACTCACTCTGGCCGTAAATGCTTCCGACACAGAACGCCATCAAGCAGACGACAATTTTCAGACCCGCCGCCATCTTGTCTCCTTGAGTGAAACCCGGGTGAGTTCGGTATGGAGTCAGTGTGCTGGACTGCTGTGCAGACTGCGGAGATAGGTGATCTGCGTTCCGTCAGAGCACTGCTCTAAGTCTAAGTCACAACTGAGTTTGTGGGCGTATTTATTTATAACTTTCCGATCGACAAATGAAAGACGTGGAAAAAGACACTCCCCATATTTACGCCCATTTTTGTTTTCAGTTCTACGCCGCTTTCCTCAAACTAGCACCATCAAGTTGAAGACTATTTGGAGTCATCTTGGTCGTCAAGAGGCAAAAATTATCATGAGCCCCTGCTGCTGCAGGGGCTCATGAGAATCTGTGCCTCTCGACGATGGTGGGGTTTGGAGTTCTGACATTTTAGAAACTGTCGCGATCATACTGAGGGATACAGGAGTCGACTTTGGTCATCAGTAACAGGCAAAGGTTCTCGTGCACCTGCAGGAGCTCATGCGAATATGTACCTCTTGAAGGTGTGAGGGCATTGTAAAAGGGCTCTTTGGGTCGCGGGATCGTGATCTAGGATCCGGGATACAGAAACGAGATGAAAAATGATGGATCTATATCTACATCCTGGATTATTTAGAGTGTTATGGTACAAGGATGGTGAAGAGAAAAAACAACATCATGATAACAGTTGTAGCGACCAATAGGCTTTCAAGGCCTCAGCCTCAGTGGGCCAGGGCAATATGGTCGGATCAGGGAAACGGTCTGCTTACACCGTAGTTCATGAATTCAGCCCGTTAACCCAACTTTTCCATCTTCAAAATGCTTTGTCTCTTGACCCCTGAGCTCTGTGAGAAACCATGCCTCTCCTTTATAGGAATCTGAATCTGTCCCATTGTTTCTTGTCTTCTCATTTGTTTGTCTGGTTTTATTTTTCGGTTTTAATGATTTGTCCACAAATCACGTGAGTGTCTTGAACGATTTCAATTACGCAGATGTCTGTCAAATAAACAGGGTAAGAGTTCGAGCTATTTGAAACAGACGAATTCATCCCCAGCGTTAAACCTTAGTCCTCGTGCGCACAAGGTCATCGGGCTGACGTCGGCCGCCGCCGTAGGCCCGCCCACATCCGTGCGCTGGCCTACTGCGGTGGACGTCAGACCGATCGCATTGGGCTTACTAGCGTCTTAGAATATCAAAAATCTACTTTTGAAGCAGGAGAACCGTTGGGGTCTATGCCCCACAGCCGTAAACGCCGAAATCGAAGCTGATGCGCTTTGTCATTTAACTCATTCTACCCCAGACACACCACAGCAAGATATGGATCGACCATGATAGTTCAAGGGTGATGCCAGAATAGCTTGGCGCCTATGGGCGCCAAGCTATTCTGGCATCACCCTTGTGAACAATCATGGTCGATCTGTGTCCTGCACTGCAATGCAGTCTTCAGAGGACAGGGGCAAAATTGGGGGATTTCGGTGTTGGGGTAGAGTTAAAGTTTCAACAAAGATGTGCAAGGGTTGACAGTGTCTCCGCCCCGTGAGGACAAAAGATGGTAAGTCCATTTGATGTGACAGTGAAAATCTCTTTTTCCCCAACACTTCCTTTCCTCACACGGCAGGGCTATGCATACATGTATAAAAACTTGTGTTGTTGATTATTATGATTATTATCATTATTAGTAGTATTAGTGTTGTTGTTGTTGTTGTTGTTGTTGTTAGTAGTAGTAGTAGTAGTAGTAGTAGTAGTAGTAGTAGTAGTAGTAGTAGTAGTAGTAGTAAGCATATTAATCAAACATGACTGTTTAAAGATAGTGGCCGATAAGCCTGACGCCTTTCAGTGTGTCACAAAGGCATCAAGCCCATCAACCACTACTTTTAAACTACCAGGGTCCATTCGTCTTTTGAGGTACTTCCAGTTTCATGTGCGCACGAGTGAACAAAGTGATACTAGGTTAGGCAAACAGTAAGCGGGGATGAAGTCCTTCAGGCATTCATCCATTGACTGCATTCACGGTGTGAAAGCTGTGTGTGAGTAAGGGTTCCAGTCAAAAGACCTTTCAAATTCGGAATAAAATGGATCCTTGTGTGCAGGTCTGCGATTTTGGACCTTACGGCTGAAGCCGTAAGGTCCAAAATCACAGACCAACGCACACTTTCTGTTTACCGTATGTATCCACCCCTCCCCTCACAAACCCACCCCCACCCCTCTTCCGCCTTCTCTTCAGTGCTACTGACATATTTTGGTCTGCGAAGCGGTATTGTCAATAGCATACAAGGGGTTAAACTGTATTGCACTGTAAGGCCGCGGCACAGGTGATGCAGTGAGTTATTTGTGCTTTGAAAAAGTCGAAACAAGAAGGACGGAAAAGGATACATCGAATGCTTTCTCTGCTTACAATTATTATCAGTTGTATTACGAGTTAGGCTTGGCCGGTGGTTCGTGTCGCATCGGGGGTCCAGTCAAGGGGGCCAATGTCGGAGGTAAGAGTGGAGAGCTTTAGCCCGAGACACTTACCTCTGACATTGACCCCCCCCCCCTCCCCTCTTCCCACCCCTCCCCCCTTCCCCTCCCCCAACCCTCCTCACCCCACCCCCACCCCCCGCCCCACCCCCACCCACCCACCCACCCACCCCCAACCCCGACTGGACCCTCGAGGCGACAAGAACAACTAGCAAAGCCTAACTCGTAATAGAACGATTTTGTATTCAACGCTAAAAAGTATCAAAGAAGTACCCAACGGAGAAAGAAACACGCTTAGAAAAGACAGGTACAACACTATTTATTAATATTTCGGGTAAATACCCTTTGTCAAAATAGACAAACAAACAAACAGAGAGATTAGCCGCTACTTATCTTCATTGGCAGAAGGAATGTGGCAACTCATGAGTTGCCACATTCCTTCTGCCAATGAAGATAAGTAGCGGCTAATCTCTCTGTTTGTTTGGCAAAGCTTTTTGGTCTGGATTAAAAAGTATCAGCCTGAAGCGTACCCTTGAAAGTACCCCAAACTTTACGTATGACGTAGAGATTCAGGCACATTAATTTCGATACCTCCGACTCCACAACCTCCGGCGAACTGCATTCGCCTGGAATTTCTATCTCATGTATTTTTCTTTTTAATTGAACACATTTTCAGTCATTCTTTTTGCATAAAATTGGTAATATAGGTCGAACACAACGCATGCGTATAGTTATTTTGTTGCATAACCCCCACAATTTTTATTTATCCAACTTTTTGTTTGTTCGCCGTTTCGAATGCGGTCAGTACGCGATAGGGTCTTCGCCTCAGTTAAATTTTCTTGTCGATGATACTATCTAACTTATCCAATTATTCATTTATGTTTTGTATGAAACTGGTATCAACGGTATCACAGAATACCTACATATAGTTATTTTTGTTGTGTAGCCCCCTAAATTATTTATTTATTGGCATATTCTTGTTTAGAGTAGAGCCAGGCCAGTGAGAAAAAGTGTAAAGAGACTAAAAGAAGACAAATTATATTAATTGCTTTCAATATCGTATTGTTCGCGTGTGTGTCTTTTTTCTTGTCAATAAATTTCCTCTTTTTCTTAATGTGTGCATTGCGTTTGTGTGTGCAAGTGTATGTGTGTGTATGTGTATGTTTGTGTATGCGTGTGTGTGTGTGAGACAGACAGACAAAAAGACAAAGACAGAGAAACTGAGCGAAGGAGAGAACGTGCGTGTGTTCGTGCGTGCGTGCGTGCGTGCGTGCGTGCGTGCGTGCTAGCGAGCGAGCGAGCGATCAAGTGTGTGTGTGCGCGTGCACGGGCGCGCCCGCCCGTGTGTGTGTGAGAGAGAGAGAGAGAAAAAGAGCGGCGAGAGAGATGATGATGATGATGAAACGTTTTTATTCAGGATAAAAAGTTTTAGGCATAACAATGCCTATCTTCCAAACTGTCCTGCTACTCTACACATAAAAATACATCAGACGATACATAAAAAGATAAAACATATGTAAGTAAAAAGACCCATCCTCCTCCCCCCCCCCCCCCCCCACCACCACCACCACTCAGAGGGAAAAAAAAGAACCTGACATGTTAATGCAGACAGTCGAGCTATTACATAATCTGTAGCAACAGTAGAAGAGTATTAGGTAATAGGAAACTTGTCACTAACTATACGAATAGTAGCATAAGGGAGCCGAACATACTATTACTTCTGAAGTAAATATTTATGGAGGCGATCTTTGAAGACGCTAATCTTACAAATTGATTTCAGGTGTGGAGGTAACATATTCCACGCTTTAGCGCCTGAAAAAGACAGACTGGTTTTACAGATGTCTAATCTAATTTTTGGAAGGTGGATCGAACTATTTCTCGTGTTTTTCCTATTATTGTCGGAAAATAGAGTTTTTAGATAGGGTGGGGCTTTTCCGTGCATGATCTTGTGCAGTAGAACACAGCGATTAAATTCAAACTGTTTCTTCAATGTTAGTAACTTGAGAGATTTTAATTTTTCATCAGTCGAAGTAGGACTGGGAAGTATTAATTTAATGCCCCCGACGATACAAGGAATTAACTTTTTTCATGTGAACTTCGCCGCATCCATCCCAGACGGTAGAACTGTAGTCACAATGCGTTTTGATATGCGCATGGAAAAAGAGTTTACGGATATCAGTATTAACTATATGGCGTAGTTTTGATAACAGGAACAGATTTTTGGAGATTGTTTTGCATATAGAGTCAGTATGCGGCTCCCAGCTTAATTGGTTGTCCACTATAACGCCTAATAAGCGATGCCTAGTTACTTGTTCAACAAGCTGTCTATCTAAGGAAAGTGTTAAAGGTGGTAGGCCATGCTGGTGTTTCTGACGTGTAGTAACTAACATGCTCTTTGTCTTTGGAATACTAATAATCATGTGATTATCACTGCACCAGCCTGCTACTTCATCAAGACTTTGTTGGAGTACCTTATTAATGGTTGTGATATCTTTATCAGATGTGTGTATGGTCGTGTCATCTGCGAACAAATCGCAGTTTGCGTCTAAATGAGATATGCACAGTGGCAGATCATTAATAAAAAGATTAAATAATAAGGGCCCTAGAATAGACCCCTGTGGAACACCGCAAGTTACTAAACCATCAGAGGAATACTTGCCATTTAGCAGTACTTTCTGTGTTCTGTCCCTGAGATAGGAAGATATAAAGGAGACACTATTTGAGTCAATGTGATAGAATGGTAGTTTTTTTTTAGTAGGACAGAGTGGTTGACAAGATCAAAAGCTTTTTTCAGGTCAAGAAAGATTGTACCTGATACTTTATTGTCATTTATGGCAGCATTTATCAATTAAGTGATTGAGGGCAGTTTGGCACGAATGTAGAGGTCGAAATCCTGATTGTGCTGCAGTTATCAGATGGTTTTGCTCCAGAATGTTTAGAAGATGAGTATGGATATGTCTCTCGAGCGGTTTTGAAATACAGGATAATATGATTGATTGATTGATTGTACATTGCTTAACGTCCCGACAGCAACAAGGCTTTCTCAGGACGTGCCTGCACTGCTTGTGAAAAAAAAAAATAAACAGAAAATTGAATGTATGTCGCCAGCCGGTCAAATACATTAAATAAACCTACAACATGGGGCATAAATAAAGCTAAGACCATTTAGCAACACACATCCAATATCAAGAGCTACAGGCAGTGCAGACAGTAGGGAGAGTTTTAAAAAGGCAAATACAGGTGAATGGACAAAGGGTAGACAGATTTACTGCCCCAGAATAGAGAGAAAACCCCACCCTGTGGGGCTGACCAGGGTGACCCTGGGAACTAAAAAATACCTAACCCCACCCAAGTCCCCCAGGGCAGACCCGGGTGGGGAAGGATAATATGGAAATGGGCCTGTACTCGTTTAGGTTGCATAAATCTTTGCTTTTGGGAAGCGGGATTACCTTCGCTTTTTTCAGCTCGTCGGGAAAAACGTTATGTCTGATCGATAAATTATAAATAAAGGTCAGGGATTCGACGACGTAGGGCAGAGATAGTTTTAAAATCTGACTACTAATGCCATCTGGACCGCAAGACGATTTGTTCTTTAAACTGGAAATAGATTTGCCTACATCTAGGACAGTCATAAGCGGTACTAAAAATGGGCAGCAGGCTCTCTGTTGACTATGGTGACGTAGTTGATGAGAGCAAGTGTAGTTTACAGGGTTAGGTGTATTTGACTTCGCCAGAGTTTGAGCAACAGTTATGAAGTGAGCGTTGAATGCATCAGCAGTAAGATCGGGCGGAATATTAAGCGATCGTTTACTGTTACCTTTGGTGAAATTGTTTATTACTTGCCAGACTGAACGGATGTCTTTGCCGTCGGCAATAATTTGTTCTGCATTTTGCCTCTGTGCTTTACGAACTAGAGATTTGACATGGTTTCGCTGCTTCTTGTATTCAGTAAATTTCTTGTCTCGTTTTAATTCATCTCTTACTTCCATTGCATGTTTTATCTCACCAGAGAGCCATTTTGGCATAACAGGATATTTGACGCGTTTGATGCGCTTAGGCGCGTGTCTATCCAGAACGGCGAGAAACAGCTCGTACCAGCGTGACAGGGCATCGTTAGGGTTTTTGCAGTTTTTTATATCATAAAATGGTACTAAAGATAGTTCATATAAAAAAGCAGTTTGGTCGAATTTTTTAAAACATCTATACATTATGGTAGTGTGTCCTTTGATTGACTGTTTAGCTAACCTAACAGACAACGTAAAACAAACAGGAAAGTGATCACTAATGGAAATATTAGGTACGCTAACATTTTTTACAACGCTGACATTTGTGCTATATACATGGTCTATCAGCGTTGAAGATGAGGAAGTCACTCTAGTAGGTGACTGGACAAGCTGTTTCAACCCTAAAAAATTCAACATGGATCTCCACGAAGTGTATCCTTGCTTTTGCAAGTCTATGTTGAAGTCTCCCAAAATATGTACATCGCCTTTGGACTCCTGAACCACATCCATCATTAACACAAACTCGTCCTGCCAGGAGGCTGAGGCCGCTGGGTTTCTATATACAAAACCTATAAGAACAGGCGAGGACTTGGTCGTTTTAACTTCTAACCACATGCACTCTATATTAGGGGATTCTAAATCACAACGCCTCTTTACATAGTTGTTGATGGAATTGTGTACGTACACAGCTAGGCCAGTATGTCCGGGGGCAGATGCATCTCGCCTGAGAATGAAGTAATTGTATATAGCTATGGCATGGTCACTAATGTTAGCTGTTAGACGAGATTCCGTAAATCCAAAAATGTGAAATGGTGAGGACTGGTTTAGGAGAATAGTTATATCTGGTATTTTGTGACAAAGGTGATACACATTAAGATGACCGATATTTAAAGAATGAATGCTGTTGCCACCTGTTGACATATTAAAGGCGAACGTATAGATAGTCAAGCAGAACAGAGCAAATACAATAATAACAGCAAATACAAAAATATAATTTAAAAAAAAAACAATGTGTGGGCTGAAGAAAAAAAATCGTATAGACACCTAGCGTGTAATTACACAACACAAAGTGTCTAAGTATCCAATTGGTACTAGAGATTCCAATAGTCAAGAGCTGTAGGCGGTTCAAACAAACTATCACACGCTCAAACAATCTTCACACGTGACTGCTGGCGGTGACTAGCGCAATCACAGCAGACAACACGCGGAGAGAGAGAGAGAGAGAGAGAGAGAGAGAGAGAGAGAGAGAGAGAGAGAGAGAGAGAGAGAGAGAGAGAGAGAGAGAGGAGAGAGAGAGAGAGAGAGAGAGAGAGAGCGGCGAGAGAGAGAGAGAGAGAGAGAGAGAGAGAGAGAGCGGCGAGAGAGAGAGAGAGAGAGAGAGAGCGGCGAGAGAAAGAGGGAGAGAGAGAGAGAGAGAGAGAGAGAGAGAGAGAGAGAGAGCGGCGAGAGAAAGAGAGAGAGAGAGAGCGGAGAGAGAGCGGAGAGAGAGAGAGAGCGGAGAGAGAGAGAGGCGAGAGAGAGAGCGGCTAGAGCGAGCGAGAGAGAGAGAGTGAGAGAGAGAGCGGCGAGAGAGAGAGAGAGAGAGAGAGAGAGAGCGGCGAGAGAGAGAGCGGAGAGAGAGCGGAGAGAGAGAGAGAGCGGCTAGAGAGAGAGAGAGAGAGAGAGAGAGTGAGAGAGAGAGAGAGTGTGAGAGAGAGAGAGAGAGAGAGAGAGAGAGAGCGGCGAGAGAGAGAGAGAGAGAGAGAGAGAGAGAGAGAGAGAGAGAGAGCGGCGAGAAAGAGAGAGAGAGAGAGAGAGAGAGAGAGTGAGAGAGAGAGAGAGAGAGAGAGAGAGAGAGAGAGAACCTGTGTGAGCAGTTGGGTAATTACATGTGCGTGTTCGTGTACATTTGTTCGGCATGTGTTTTCATTGCGCAACAAAATCAGGCACAAACAAAATGTACACGTATGTTTATGTTTGTACAATGTTTGTACAATACAGACATGTAACAGATAACTTGAACCAAATTTACAAAATTGCATTTTTATTTTCGTCTAGTGAAAAACACAGCTCCTCGTTGAATACCTAATAAAGCTCACCAACTTTGCCTTTAAATAAATAAGTCATTTTATTAAAGTAAATAAACACATAAGAAATAAATAAATAGGGAAAACTTTTCTCCCGTATAGTGTAAACTGTAAAAATTGTTTTAAAAAGTATATTGTTCAAAACGTATGGCTAAATAAATACTTTGGGAAAAAATATTTCATGATGAAAAAAACTACCGTACCGTTGAGAACAGAATGAAAGTGCGGAACTCTTTCGCAAGCCATTAACCCCTTGATTGCTACTGACGATACTGCACGCCGGAGAGTGGCATCCTCAGTAGCAATCAAGGGGTTACGCCAGGTGATCACCAGTTGGCTCCTACATTTCTCATTCCACAATGAAGCCCTTTCAACATACCTTCTAAACAGTATCAGTGGCTGCATGCACAAGGGGGGTTAAATAGACTACTGCGAAAGCAAATGGCGCGGAAAAGGGCTCAACTGTTAACCTCCGTGTGCACGAAGCCACCGGTACTGTTAACTCATTCGAGACGTGCCGCCTCCGGATACGCGGCATAAGACATTCGAGACGTGCCGCCTCCGGATACGCGGCATAAGCCGCGTATCCGGAGGCGGCACGTCTCCAATGAGTTAACACTACCGGCGGCTTCATAGACCAAAGGGTTACTAAGTTACTCGGAGACATCGTCTTATACTGCCAGTAGTTATTACAGGGTGCTGATCGTGTTGCGGATCCACGCCTCCTTGCTGGCCACGTCAATGACGAACGGGTGGTAAGCACCGGCCACGCAGTCCGTATCGGGAAGAATGGCCATCACCGCTTTCCTATAGCCGTCACTGCACAGCACTGGGCCGCCTATGTTGCCCTGCAGAAAGAGGTGAGGCACCACATCAATATTAACCCCTTGATTGTCGAGAAATGATGAACACGACCTAACCTCAAGAGACGTAGATCCGCATGAGCGGCCGCAGTTGCGGGGGTTCATGAGAATCGATGCCTCTCGCTGAAAAAAAAAAAAAAAACTTAAATTTGAATCCATGTTGCTGGGATGGTTTGGTTTCTGTGGCGTTGCATTAACTCCTTCAGCCCCGACAAACCACAACAAGATATAGATCGAGCATGATAGTTCAAGGGTGGTGCCAGAATAGCTTGGCGCCTATAGGCGCCAAGCTATTCTGGCACCACCCTTGAACTATCACGCTCGAACTGTCTCTAGAATTGTAATACAGTCCTTCAGGTGGCAACTTCAAAATTGGGGGATTTTGGTCCTGGGGTAGAATGTGTTAACGAACATTGCAGACACGCGATCTACGTCACCTGGCAGTGAAGGGGTTAATAACTACCCTTTGTGACCCAGTCAACTGGATTTACACAACTCGCACGCTTTTCCCGATGTGATGACTGAAACTCTATGCTCACGCATAGGGTTCACACAGAGTGTACGGTACGGTTTTGTCAGCGATTTGTTTTGTGACAGATAGTCCGTGAGGGCACGAGGTCCACGTGAAATCGTAGGGAAACGTTTTGCACGGGGGTTTTAGTGAGTTCAGGCGAACTTAGCTGTAGAAACGTCAGTGCGGGCTAGACTGTCAGTAAGGACGGATGTATGTCAGATACACTAGCTGTATTCCAAGACTCTGAAACCTAGAATTAAGAGTGCTTGTCGGGGCGGAGTGACCGACGCCGAGACGTCAGTCACCAGAGGCTACCGCCGAGGGACCTATTGTGAGGTCATCTCCATCTCTTCACTCAGGGAGTGAGAGACCGGTGCCGAGACATCCGGGTCAGCAAGGACTGCGCTACGGAGCGAGTTACGAGGACGTCCACGGTACGAGAAACGGGACGACTCGGGAGCGTACGACGAAGGACTTGCACGCCTAGACGTGAAAGGACAGAACGTAACCAGGCGAGAACACAAAACGGGTTGGATTGTGAGAGACTAGCCTGGCATTTACATTGTGTGTGTGTATGTGGTGGTGATGTGCTTGTAGTGAGAAGGGGTGCTGTACATAGTTTTGATAATTTTGTGAGCTCTCTTTTATTAACCCCACCCGGGTCTGCCCTGGGGGACTTGGGTGGGGTTAGGTATTTTTTAGTTCTCAGGGTCACCCTGGTCAGCCCCACAGGGTGGGTTTTTCTCTCTATTCTGGGGCATGTGTTTCTGTCTACCCTTTGTCCATTCACCTGTATTTGCCTTTTAAAAACTCTCCCTACTGTCTGCACTGCCTGTAGCTCTTGATATTGGATGTGTGTTGCTAAATGGTCCCATGTGTTAGGTTTATTTAACGTATTTGACCGGCTGGCGACATACATTCAATGTTCTGTTGTTGTTTTTTCACAAGCAGTGCAGGCACGTCCTGAGAAAGCCTTGTTGCTGTCGGGACGTTAAGCAATGTACAATCAATCTCTTTTATTGTTTATCTGTTATAAATTTCCGTAGAAGAAAGAAATCTAGTGCGTTGAGTTTTACCGCGTGAATGCGCCCGTCTGAGTCAGTGGCGGTGTATGCGTCTGTTGTGCGGGAGTCTGTACGTGCGACTGGGGGTAAGTCCGCGTGCGTTACACCCGACCATGAGTTGCCAGGTTGATTCAATTCATGTGCAGGGATAAAGGTTGTGCGTTCTCCGCCGCACTTTTGACCTCTTTCGTCTCAATGCCGCACAATGATCTGCCACTGAGGCGGGGTCAAGTAAGAGCGACCCAGCTGTGGCACCGCACCACTTCGAAGAGAAAAGAATGTGTCGATTCTGATGTTTAAAACCTTTTAATTCAACACCAACAAGCCCTAGACGTTCAATAAATAGCTCAACGTGGTGTCAGCAAGAGGCATAGATCCACATAATGCCCCGCAATGGGGGATCATTAAGATCAGTCTGTCTCTTGCAGTTGGAAACTTTTTAATTTTTTTCGGCAGCGAAGGGGTTAACAGACCATAAAACATGGACATCAATCGACAGCACCGAGCTATTCTGGCAACATACTTAAACTGCATGGTCAATCTGTTGCGAATGCGCGTGGAAGTGTACTTCGTTGTTATAACGACGTCAGCTTTATCGTAAACCTGGACATAAAACGCTTGTATTCAGAAGTTTGTTCTACACCTTTTTTCTGTTTAAAAGTAAGCTGCTTATGATACACACACACACACACACACACACACACACACACACACACACACACACACACACACACACACACACACGCACACAGTTTGAGTATCCTGGAATTTCTTCATATCTGAAGAGTCACTCACCAGGCAAACTCGAGTGCTGTATTTGGGTAGCTGACAGACAGATCCCTCATAGCGGGTGACATTCGGGAATTGATTGGTCGCCAGTTGAGTGCACACCGGGTTGATGTGCAGGCTGCTCTGACCATACACTTTGCGGTAGGCTGAAAATTTCCAGAGCAAACGTTGTTTTAACCCAATTAACCCAGGGCCGCTCTTCAGAGGTATCGCCTAACAATTATTTACCAGTTACAGGGGACGGATTGACCAAGATAATTCCAGGGCAGTGCCAGATTAGCTTGTCGCCTGACGGCGCCAAGCGAATCTGGCACTGCCCTGGAATTATCATGGTCGATCCATCTCCTGCTGTGGTGCGTCGAGGCTAAATAAGTAAATGTCTCCAATGCAGAAACCATCCGCCTGTTCTCTGCTTTGAACTTGGATTTATTAGAACAACATATTATTATATTATATTATATTATATTATATTATATTATATTATATTATATTATATTATATTATATTATATTATATTATATTAGTGTATATTATTATTATTATTATTATTATTATTATTATTATTATTATTATTAAAGGGTATTCGACCCTCGCGACCTCAACACGTCCTGAGAAGGCCTTGTTGCTGTCGGGACGTTAAGCAATGTACAATCAATCAATCGCGACCTCAAATTCACACTGTCTGAACCGCTCTTATACGGTCAACTGTCGAAGGAACTGTTTACACATGGTATTGTCGGAATCGGGACATGGCACTGCCATAACAATTTTCTTTTCAGAGAGCATCCCAACAAATAACACGCTTCAAAAATACAGTTATAAAACAGCTGAGTTGTAACTGTCTTTTCTAAGAGTGTTTCTTTCTTCGTTGGGATGTTCTCTGCATTTTACACGCTTGGCATTCACCTTCTTCGTTTGGACTTTGCTTCTCTTTTCAGACGTATAAATGTGTACTTACTGGCCTGTGATTTTTAGCTTCACCGCCTAGAGATGTAAGGTCTAACATCATGGCCCAGGACACAATTCATGTATTGAGCGATTTTCTTAACCACTTCCCTGTCATCAGCTGTAAATCATGTCCGACTCTGGACTGATACATAGCAGATGCACTGCCGGATAATCTTGTCTGTGCCTGACATGTAAATATGACATCACATGTAACTATGCACCGAAGTGATGATGGACGGCCCCGACGGGCGGGTTATGAAGGACAGGGAAATCTATTGCCTATGGAGTACGACCTGAACACTGATCAATTCAGGCGCACTGCAACTGTGCCAGTTTGATTTACCAGGACCTTTCAACGACATGTTATGGAACAAGCCCGTCTTTTTCCCCAGGATTGCAAGTCCAGCTACCGGGGCCGGAACGGGTACTCGAACCCACGACTCGGCGATTCCGTTTGCTTTCTTGCTCCGACGCTTAACTGCCTTGTCTATTTCGGACTCTGACAATGTAACTCTTGGCTTGACTTCGCGAACGAAGATTCTATAGGGCTTGCCCACGTGGTCTGCAAGCATTTCGTGGCTGCGGAGGCCAATCCGGGACAGGCAGGTTCGACCGCAGTGGCTGCAGGGGAAGGTCTGGTCAGGGTTCTGAGTTACGACAACTCTGTTTTTTCTTCTGAGCCGCTTGTCCTTAAGGTTAGCTCTGCGAGAGTCCTCAAAGGAGACGGCTGCCTTGTGAATGGTGGAGCGCCAGGTGTCACGGTCCGCAGCAAGCGAAGACCACTGGCGGTGGTCGATTTGGCAGGCACTAAGTGACTTCTTGAGACCGTCTTTGTATCTCTTCTTTGGTGCCCCTCTGTCTCGGTGTCACCCCACCCGGGTCTGCCCTGGGGGACTTGGGTGGGGTTAGGTATTTTTTAGTTCCCAGGGTCACCCTGGTCAGCCCCACAGGGTGGGTTTTTCTCTCTATTCTGGGGCATGTGTTTCTGTCTACCCTTTGTCCATTCACCTGTATTTGCCTTTTTAAAACTCTCCCTACTGTCTGCACTGCCTGTAGCTCTTGATATTGGATGCGTGTTGCTAAACGGTCTTAGCTTTATTTAGGCCCCATGTGTTAGGTTTATTTAATGTATTTGACCGGCTGGCGACATACATTCAATGTTCTATTTTTTTTTTTTTTTCACAAGCAGTGCAGGCACGTCCTGAGAAAGCCTTGTTGCTGTCGGGACGTTAAGCAATGTACAATCAATCAATCAATCAATCTGTCTCGGTGTCCAGTGGCGAGCTCGCCGAACAGAGTGATCTTGGGTAGGCGATGATCCTCCATCCTGGAGACGTGCCCCGCCCAGCGAAGCTGTGTCCGCAGCAGCAAAGCCTCGATGCTCACAGTTTCCGCCTGTTCAAGGACCTCGACGTTGGTGACATAGTCACTCCAGTGAATGCCCAGGATGGTACGCAGGCAGCGCTGGTGAAAGCGTTCGAGGAGTCGTAGTTGGCTGCGGTAGAGGGCCCAGGACTCGAAACCGTACAGCAGGGTGGTGAGGACGACAGCTCTGTACACGCTGATCTTGGTGCCTTTCTTCAGCTGTTGATTGTGCCACACCCGCTTGAATAGTCGCCCGAAAGCACTGTTCGCTTTTGCCAGCCTGTTGTCCAGCTCCTTGTCCAGCTTGGCGTCTGACGTAATGATGCAGCCAAGGTAGGTAAACTGGTGTACAGACTTCAGTTCGGACTCGCCGATGGTGATGTGTGGAGGGCGATGCTCTTCCTTGGGTGCTGGCTGATGAAGGACCTCTGTCTTTTTCAGACTGACCTCAAGTCCAAAGAGCTGGGCGGCATCTGCGAAGCAGGACGTAATGCGCTGCAAGGCTCTCTCTGTGTGTGCAACGAGGGCAGCGTCATCAGCGAAGAGCAGCTCACGAATCAGTTGTTCTAGGGTTTTCGTGTGGGCCTGCAGTCGTCTGAGGTTGAACAGGCTGCTATCGAGACGATACCTGATGTACACTGCGTCGTCATCGTCGAGGTCCACTGTGGCCTGCTTCAACATCATGCTGAAGAAGATGGTGAAGAGGGTCGGTGCCAGCACGCAGCCTTGCTTCACGCCGTTGCGAATGGGGAATGGTTCTGAGAGGTCACTGTTTAGTCTGACCTGGCCTTGCTGGTCCTCGTGGAGCTGGAGCTGGAGTTGAGGAACTTTGGGGACAACCTAGTCGCTCCAGGATCTGCCACATACCTTGCCTGCTCACAGTGTCAAACGCTTTTGTTAGGTCGACAAACGTTACGTACAGCCCTTTGTTCTGCTCGCGGCACTTCTCCTGAAGCTGTCTCAGCACAAAGACCATATCGGTGGTACTCCTGTTGGCTCTGAAGCCACACTGGCCCTCTGGGAGGTGGTCTTCAGCGATGGCAGGTACCAGCCGATTCAGGAGCAACCTTGCGAGAATTTTCCCGGCAATGGACAGCAGAGTAATTCCACGATAATTAGAGCAGGCATACTTCTCTCCTTTGTTCTTGTACAGGGTGATGATGACTGCATCACGGAGATCCTTTGGTAGTGTTCCTTTTTCCCAGCAGCAGAGAAAGAGGTCGTGGAGCTTGTTGTGCAGTGCTGGGCCTCCATGTTTCCAGATCTCTGGCGGGATTCCGTCAATGCCTGCTGCTTTGCCACTCTTGAGCTGGTGGATGGCTGTGAGGGTCTCTTCGGCGGTGGGCGGTTCGTCCAATTCAACCTTTAGTGGAAGGTGTGGGATTTGGAGGATGACTATTTCTTGAACAGTGCGTTCAGCGCCGAAGAGGTCCTGAAAGTATTCCGACCAGCGGTTCAAGATGGAGGTATTATCTGTGAGGAGTGCCTGTCCATCAGCGCTTCGCAGGGGACTTTGTACCAGGTGCCTAGGGCCATACACTGCTGTGCCCCTAGGGCCATACACTGATGTGCGTAGAAGCCCCTGTAGTCACCGTTGTCAGCGCAGAGCTGGATCCTCTGTGCGAGTCTGGACCACCACTCGTTCTGGAGCTCTCTAAGCTTGAGCTGGAGACTGCTGCAGATGAGGCGGAAGGCAGACTTCTTCACAGGGCAGGAAGGCTGGGCTAGGTGGGCCTGGTGGGCGGCTCTTTTTTTTTGCTAGAAGTTCCTGGATCTCTACGTCGTTTTCGTCAAACCAGTCTTTGTTCCTCTTTCTAGCAAAGCCCAAGACTTCCACAGAGGATTTTACAATAGCAGTTTTCAGTTGTTCCCAGAGTGTTTCAGGGGAGGAGTCTGCTGGATCAACTGTGTCTTTGAGCATGCGCTGTAAATCGGCCTGAAGGGCAGCTTTCTTGTCGTCACGCTGAAGGCTGGCAACATCAAGCTTTTTCTTGGGGGGGGGGGGGGGGGGGCTTTCTTGGGTTTCAGCTTGAGGCGGAGCCTGAGTTTGCAGCGAACAAGGCGGTGATCAGTGTGGCACTCTGCGCTGGACATCACTCTGGTGAGGAGGACGTCACTGCGGTCCCTCTGACGCACTAGGACATAGTCGATAAGGTGCCAGTGCTTGGAGCGAGGATGCATCCAGGTGGTCTTTTGACTGTCCTTTTGCTGGAAAGTAGTGTTGGTGATGACAAGTTGCTGCTCTGCACAGAGCTCCAACAGTACGCGACCATTGTCATTGCAGTTCCCAACGCCATGCTTGCCGAGGACTCCTTTCCAGGCTTCAGAGTCTTGGCCCACTCTGGCGTTGAAGTCGCCAAGGATGATGACTTTGTCGTCTGCAGGGGTGCTCTGCAGGAGGCTGCGCAGGTCAGAGTAGAACTTGTCTTTTTCTGCAGGCTCTGCCAGGAGGGTTGGGGAGTAATGTAACTATGAGGCCAGCAAAAGACATAAATCCTCATGAGCCCCCGCAAATGTGGGGGCTCATGAGGATTTGTGTCTCTTATACTTGGAAGTTGTCCGGTGTGCTCCTGGCAGTGAAAAGGTCCGTCTGATTGAAAATGTACTCACAGTAGCTGGTTGCAGTGCGAACGCTCTTTTCTTGCGTGTGTCCCCAGGCGTAGAATTTGCAGCTGTCATAGTTGCTGCAGGCGGAGGGGTAAAAGCGGAGAGTGGAGGCGGCCGGCAGGCAAACTTTGGAGGCGCAGCTGCTCGTTATGTTCGTTGTCAGCTTCAGCACGGCTAAAGCATTGCCTGGACAATAAGCAGATGGATGGATGGATGGATGGATGGATGGATGGATGGATGGATGGATGGATGGATGGATCGGTCGATGTATGGGTGGGTGGATGGATGGATGGATGGATGATTGATTGTACGCATGGATGAAAGGATGGAAGGACGTACTACCGGACGGACTAACGGACGAATGAAAACGAACGAACGAATATATATAATATTTTTTTTTATTTTTTTTTGGGGGGGTTGTTTTTGGGTTTTTTCCTCCCTACGTCACACGACCAGTCACTTTAGCGCAAACCGTACCATGTGACCGGGATATAAAAACCCCTGTAGCGAAAAATGGCGGACGTTTTGTAGCCCTCTCGATGACGCATCTTGGATGCCAGTTTTGTTCTATAAAAGTTCGCCAAACGTTCTAAAGTACAAAGTTGCTTAGTGTTGTTCGAAACAACAAGCACACTCAGTACTGGAGACGGCAACGTCATGGCATATTTTAAATTACGTCATAAGTCTATTATGTATAAATGTATATTCCTTTGACGTCAGTCATGTCTGGCGTGATCCAGGTCGCAAGATGTCTAAGGCCTACAAGGGTCCGTGCAGCAAGCCCCTGCTACGAATAACGTATTTGTTTTCATTCCTCCACTATTTGGGTCAAAAAAATCAAGAAGACATCTTGCGACCTGGATCACGCCAGACATGACTGACGTCAAAGGAATATACATTTATACATAATAGACTTATGACCTAATTTAAAACATTTCATGACGTTGCCGTCTCCAGTACTGAGTGTGCTTTTTGGTGATTTTTAATAGAACAAAACTCGCATCCAAGAAGCGTCACAAAAAGGGTTAAAAGAAGTCCGCCATTTGTCGCTACAAGGGTTTTTTTGTATCACGGTCACATGGTACGGTTTGCGCTAAAGGTATTGGTCGTGTGACGTAGCGATGAAAACAAATCATATATATATATATATATATATATATATATATATATATATATATATATATATATATATATATATATATATATATATATATATATATATATATGTCTGTCTGTCTGTCTGTGTGTGTGTGTGTGTGTGTGTGTTCTTTGTTCGCTGTTTGTTTGTTTGTTGTTTTTTTGCGTGTTTAAGTTTCAAAGAAATGGATATAGAAAAAAAGTTTACAGAAACAAATATGTTTTTTGTTCTGTGACTTGGACCCTACAAGTCTAGGCCGTAAGGTCCATAAATCACAGACCATCACATTCGATTTAACACATTCGAGACGGTTCGTGTCTGGACACGCGGCTGTATGCCGCGTATCCGGATGCGGCAAGTCACGAAAGATGGAATGTACCAAAAAATAATGTATACTTCTTCTTTTTTTACAAAGGTAGTGAAACAAAAACAGAAGTTGACAGAGAGAGGCAAAACCCTATTATTTACAAACCATTCTTTACGGCCTCGGTTGAAGCATTGTACTGTAACAGGGTAGTCGGAGTGAAGGCTGGGTCGACTTTGAACGCGGCCACATTGTGTATCACTTCCAAAGGAGTCACGCCATCCGCATCCAGATCCACAGTTAGGAGCTCAGTTTCGGCCGCCACCACCAGAAGGTCTTTGGTCACGTCACTTTTGTCTCCCTTTGTTGTCCTAAAAAAAAAGAAAATAAAAAGAAAGAATGAAAGATGGGATAAACCAGCCCACAAAGTCTCTTCTGTATCAGTATATGATCTTGCACGCATTTCCCCCATTTTTTCGCAGAAACCGCTCGCAGATATCGCTGATAGAGGCGGTCTCCTAAATCAAACTGTCAGAGAGAGAGGGAGGGAGAGAAAGAAAAAAAATGAGATGTAATTAACCCATTCACCCCTGACGCACTACAGCAGGAGATGGGTCGACTATGATAATTCGAGGGTAGTGCCAGATTAGCTTGGCGCCTGTCGGCGCCAAGCTAATCTGGCACTACCCTTGAATTATCATGGTCGATCTATCTCCTGCAACAGGTGCATAGTCGTTAGATGACGCCTCCAAAATTTGGGAAATACGTGCGTCGGGCTGAATGAATTAAACGTTATTTCCCAAGGATAAATGATTAGGTACTGAGACCTGTTTCAGCCATATCCTTGCACGCACAGCATAACACATACGTGCGCGTAATATGTAACAGCTAATTTAAATGGAAAGGCAAAACATGAACATCAAAAGATTGTTGTTGGTTGTACATTGCTTAACGTCCCGACAGCAACAAGACTTTCTCAGGACGTGCCTGCACTGCTTGTGGAAAAGAAAAAAAAAAAAACAGAATAATAAATGTATTTCGCCAGCCGGTCTAATACGCTAAATAAACCTAAGACCATTATTTTAGCAACACACATCCAATATCGAGAGCTACAGGCAGCGCAGACAGTAGGGAGAGTTTAAAAAAGGAAAATACAGATGAATGAACCAAGGGCAGACAAACACATGCCCCAGAATAGAGGGGGAAAACCCACCCTGTGGGGCTGACCAGGGTGACCCTGGAAACTAAAAAGTAGTTAACCCCACCCAAGTCCCCCGGCAGACCCGGGTGGGGATATCAAAAGGCTAAGTAAGTCTCTTCTGTATTAGTATATGATTTTGCAGGCATTTCTCCACTTTTTCGCAGAAAACGCTCGCAGATATCACTGATAGAGGCGGTCTTCCTTAATGAAACTGTCAGAGAGAGAGAGCTTTGTGTCAAATTCATGTATAACAATGGCGTGTATGGTGCCTTGCGTCAGTTCAACAACAATGTTTAACACTGACGTGTCTAGTGCATTTACGTCACGGCCACTGTCTGAAGTCGAGAATTTTTCATTTCGAAATTTTTTTTCATGCGATAAATTCTTTTTTACGAAAACGTTAATGAGCCACAAAGCCGGCTAAAGTATTCATCCAATGTCTTTCCCCAAGCTGGCAATATCCAAATTTTCTATTGAATATAACACAATCACGGACTCATATGCGGGTCAACAGACTTTCTATAAACGGCAATTGTTTTCTTTAATGAGTAATCCAATTTACATATGCTAAAATGCTCTCCGAAATACATCTTAACTCATTCTACCCCAAAAACACCACAGCAAGATAAGGATCGACCATGATAGTTCAAGGGTGATGCCAGAATAGCTTGGCGCCTATGGGCGCCAAGCTATTCTGGCATCACCCTTGAACTATCATGGTCGATCTGTGTCCTGCACTGCAATGCAGTCTTCAGAGGACAAAGGCGAAATTTGGAGATTTCGGTGTTGGGGTAGAATGGGTTAAAGAAAGCATTTCCTAAAGTTTCAGACCTGTACGTACACAAACACAGGAGATACTTGTGTCTACACACACACACACACACACACACACACACACACACACACACACAAACGTGTGCGCGCGCGCACGCACGCACACACATACACACACACACACATATATATATATAAATACACACAGCACTTCCCGCCAATAGTGCGGTTAGCGTAGCTAGACCTGACGTAATTTTTATCGTGTTACTTCACTGTCAGTCTTAGGCGTGCCCGCCTACAGCGTCATTTGCATGCTACTGAACGCGCTCCGACAAGACCCATCCTAAGAAGTCTCTTCGATAAATAGAAGAGAGTAACCTTCTAACCAGCCCGTCATTCCCGATTGTCCAAAAAGCTGCCGGGCCTACATCGACCGCCGATGGCCCGCGCACAGCTGAGCACGAGCCAACGGCGGTCGATGTAGGCCCCACCACCTTTTGCGCACTGGTTTCCTATCCCTCCTTCGCCTGGCGGCTCCGCGGCGTACATGCGTAGCTCCGCTAAGTTTGGGAAGCACTGACTCTTATCTTTCGGCTGTCGGTAACTCTTTTTGACGAGTGATTCCTGTACCATAGTGCTACCCCCATCTAAAGTTTTCACCTACTTCGCTGATGTAGCGCTTTTTCTGCAGGAATCAGGTCCACACTAAACAAAAACGTAACCGACACTCAACGCCTCAATGCCAATAGTTAAGAATTGTGTCTTTGAAATCGGCATCGCAATTTGAACTCTCAGTCAGTAGCCGTCCAACAACCCAACCCAGCCCATTGGAGGAAAATTGATATCAAATATTAAATGATGATATAAAATAGCCGGGCCTGGGGTCAACACGAGGTACAAAACCACGCCGAAGTCGCAAGCCACGCAAATGCAAGAGACATAGATCCAAGTCCCACATCTGCAGGGACTCATGGGGATCTATGTCTATATAAATCTGACTGTTCAGTCCTATGAACTTGTGAAAAGTCTGTAGACATGTACGAATTGACCTGTCCAACTTTCAGCTAAGAATACTTTTAAACTGTATTTACATCATGTTTTAAGACCGTTCTCTTAGTCTGGCTGACCAGACTTTTACCTTTCCCGCCATGACTGAGATGGCTGTAGTCGCCTGATCGGTGTTAAACCCTAATAACTAACCAACCCTTCTAATTGGGTGATGTTGGCTATGTCGCGGCGGTGAAGGGGTTCCCTAGCATCATTCAGCATTTCATTTCTTGCTTTGCCTTGGCTGGTTGTCTGCTTCGTTGGTTGGTCCATCCTTTTCTCCCGAGACAAACGTGTAACTTCTTTTCCGGACCGGCGCTGCTCTTCCCCGTGAAGGCAAAAGACACCAAGTTCATTTTTCTGAAAAGCAAGATTGTCATTGAATTACAATGAAAAACTCGCTTTTCACAAAAATGAACTTTCTGTCTTTTGCCTTACAATGAAAATTTTGTTTTCGACAACAATGTTTTACTTCAATAAAAATCGGACTTACTGTCCTCTGGCTTTACAGGACAGGAAATGTTATGGAAGTACGTACATCAAGACGCATCCGGCGTGAGTGAGGACCCATTTGTTGTCCACGATAACCCCGGCGCAAACGTGCTGAGTGTTGGCAATGGTCAGACTGCTGGCCGCAGGTGTTGTCGACATTCTCGAGCGGATTGACACAGTGTAGCGGTCGCTGAAGTGGCAAAATGGAAGAAAATGAGCATAAAAATAAATAAATATTCCTAAATAAATTAGTAACATGTGTGTTTTAATATACTAATTTAAATAAATAAATAAACGAACGAACAAATAAGGGATATTTTTTTATATAAGTCTTATGAGTGAGGAATGACACTGAATCTGTCTTGGGCTGACAAACGACAGTCAGTTTATTATTTCTATAAAATCGAGATTTTCATAGTAATACAATGAAACGCTCGCTTTGCGCGAAAACAGATTCAACACACGATTTAGAAGTAGGTCAAAATTTGGACCTTTTTCCGACGACTGAAAACAGTGGATTAAAATAAATAAAATAAATAAATCAGCGCATTAAATACGTGCTTTATCCCAATTGGAAAATCGGCTCAAAGCGCCGCCGCGAACTGAACCCAACAAGCACGCTCACGTAAATCACGCGCATTCACTCACACACTGTACATAAACACAGAACATTCACGTGGTGTGCTAATGGCAAGCTCAAGCGCGTTAGTGAAGTATTCAAGAAATTAAAATCGTTTATATTTGAAATTTGATTACGTGGGCTGAAATTGATACCAAAGTCTTGGGGGGGGGGGGGGAGGAAGAGCCGGAGTATTCGGAGAAAGAACCCCCGACGGTCCGCCCGAATTAACGGTGACACTTACTAGAGGAGAAAAGTCCGACGCCGGAACCTGGCATCTCTAGCATTGGTGGCAGGCGCTTTTACCGCTGCCCCGGCCACGGACCGCCCCGATATGACATATTTGCCCGGGCTTTTAACTCATTCTACCCCAACACCGAAATCCCCAAAGTTTGGCGTTGTTCTCTGAAGACTGCATTGCAGTGCAGGACACAGATCGACCATGATAGTTCAAGGGCGATGCCAGAATAGCTTGGCGCCCTTAGGCGCCAAGCTGTTCTGGCATCGCCCTTGAACTATCATGGTCGATCTTTATCTTGATGTGGTGTGTCTGGGGTAGAATGAGTTAACTCACTGTTTTCAGTTTTGACCTACTTCTGATTTTCAAACAGCGTCTATAATGAACACTAACCTGCACAGTGTCTGTCTCACGCCCGCAAGGATTCGCGACTGAATCGGCAAGGCGATATCAATTCCGCAGTCGTTGTCCAGAGGGTTGACGGTAGTGATCGCAGTAGTAGTGGTCGTCGGTGTAGTAGTGGTCGTCGGTGTAGTCGTCGTCGTCCGTGCAGTAGTCGTCGTCGGTGTAGTAGTCGTCGTCGGTGTAGTCGTCGTCGTCCGTGTAGTCGTCGTCGTCGGTGTAGTAGTCGTCGTCGGTGTAGTAGTGGTCGTCGGCGTAGTAGTCGTTGTCGGTGTAGTAGTCGTCGTCGGTGTAGTCGTCGTCGTCTGTGTAGTAGTCGTCGTCCGTGTAGTAGTAGTTGTCGGTGTAGTCGTAGTCGTCGGTGTAGTAGTGGTTGTCGGTGTTGTAGTCGTCGTGCGTGTAGTAGTGGTCGTCGGTGTAGTAGTTGTCGTCCGTGTAGTAGTGGTCATCGGTGTAGTAGTGGTCGTCGGTGTTGTAGTGGTGGTCGGTTTTGTAGTCGTCGTCGGTGTTGTAGTGGTCGTCGGTGTAGTAGTGGTCGTCGGTGTAGTAGTCGTCGTCCGTGTAGTAGTAGTCGTCGGTGTCGTCGTAGTCGTCCGTGTAGTAGTGGTTGTCGGTGTTGTAGTTGTCGTGCGTGTAGTAGTGGTCGTCGGTGTAGTAGTTGTCGTCGGTGTTGTAGTGGTGGTCGGTTTTGTAGTCGTCGTCGGTGTTGTAGTGGTCGTCGGTGTAGTAGTGGTCGTCGGTGTAGTAGTCGTCGTCCGTGTAGTAGTCGTTGTCGGTGTTGTAGTCGTCGTGCGTGTAGTAGTAGTCGTCGGTGTAGTCGTAGTCGTCCGTGTAGTAGTCGTTGTCGGCGTAGAAGTCGTCGGGGCGGACGTTGTAGGCCGAACTTTAAAAAGCAAGCATATTTTATGGAATCATGGATATTGCTACCTAATTCTGCCATTTCATATCAAACACACTTACACACTCTCTCTCTCTCTCTCTCTCTCTCTCTCTCTCTCTCTCTCTCTCTCTCTCTCTCTCTCTCTCTCTCTCTCTCTCTCTCACACACACACACACACACACACACACACACACACACACACACACACACACACACACACAAACACGATTTCAAAATATTGTTAGCAGTGGTGTTGGTGTTGGTGTTCTTCTTTCTTTCCGTGTGTGTGTGTCTTTTTACCCATTGGAAAGGTTAGTATATACACTTACGCACGCAGCAATATTCTCCAACTGGGCAGTCACCCATGTCGAAACCGAAGAGTTCCGTTAAGCTGATCTCGTTGGCAAAGCACGTGGTCTTGCAGTTACCGTCGGTCTCCAAACAGCGAGCTGGGCAACAGAAAATATATTTCAATGTCCATTTGCTCTTCATTGACTGTCAATTTAAACTTATTCAGTCATACGAAAAACTGAACTGAAAATGTAAACATGCTCATAAACTCTTCGTTGAAGGTTCATTGAGCATATGGTCAAACTTAATTTGGGCGTTATCCCGGCCCTGAAGACTGTATTTCATACCGAGACGTCAATCGGCCATGGATTTCAAAGATGTTGTCACATTGTGTAATAGCACTATCCTCCACCGCTTATGCACAATTTCAGATACTTCACGCAAGATTTAAAGGCGGTGTGGCATTCTGATGAAGGTCAGGGTCGGACCTGTGAATTTACGGCTTTTGCTAGGCCCTGGATGCGGGAAAACTCCATCCTAATAGCCTCTTTTTCAGATTAGGGAAGAACTGAAAGTTACTCTGTTCAAGGCAAGGACTGAATGATGATTAAGGAAGAACACGAGTGTTTTGCTTCTCTGTGTAGGACACAGTGACCTATGGTCAATGGCATTTTCAAGGAAAAACAAGTTGGCCGCTGCTCATAAACAGATTTCCATATTTTTGGAAAAAGAAATTCTTACAGAATATTTTGCGTTGACTGCGCGCTCCACTGCTAAATATGAACAATGACATGGACCTCTGAGTTTTAAAAATTAGAGAAAATTTTTTCGTTAATTCTGAAAATCTGACAAAAGTGCCCCTAGCCTCATATCATCAGAGGCCAACCACTACTGATTGGACTGTTTGCTGGGAATGCCGTTATACGAAAAGCAAGTATCGCCTTCAGTGATGACAGTTTTTAATGCAGTTCCTTGCGCCTAAGCCAAATATGAATAAATCGAAAAACGCTTAAGTCGAACCATATTTTCCCCTTGTCCAAAGCTGCTCTTCTACGACTAATTTTACAACGTATTTCTAAAACGGTCCAGTTTGGGTTAATTAAACTTCGTATAAGTAGAATGCGTTTCTCGTTTTCTAAACTCGGATACGTCAAACCAGTGTGTGTGTGTGTGTGTGTGTGTGTGTGTGTTGGTGTGTGCGTGCGTGCGTGCGTGCGTGCGTGCGTGCGTGTGTGTGTGTGTGTGTGTGTGTGTGTGTGTGTGTGTGTGTGTGTGTGTGTGTGTGTGTGTGTGTGTGTGTGTATGTGTGTGTGTGTGTGTGTGGCCAAAGCTGCCATTTCCATGACTAATATTTAACGGAAAATGTCGACCTGTCGAGTCTGGGTTAATTAAACGTGGGTTAATTAAACTTCGGATAAGTCGAACGTGTTTCGCCTTTTCCAAATTGAGATAAATCGAACCATTTTTCCCCCGTGGTCTAAGCTTGTCTGTCTGTGACTAATATTACAACTGAAAACGGCTCCCGGTTAAATCCAACTTCGGATAAGTCAAATGTGTTACCAAATATTCATGGTTCCTTTTTACACACAGAGACGTATTCACACCGGCATCTTCTGCTCATGTTTCTTTGTTGATTGCAGCACACCTCGAACTTAGGGCCAATCGAACGTAGTCGTCAATAAATCAAATCGCGCGCGCGTGTGTGTGCCTGTGTCTGTGTCTATGTGCGTGATTGAGAGAGAGGGAGAGAGAGAGAGAGAGAGAGAGAGAGAGAGAGAGAGAGAGAGAGAGAGAGAGAAGAATTAAAGTTGAGAGAGAGAGAACAATGTACAAATGAACAATGAACCTTTATTCTTTAAAATGTAAAAGTAGCTGGTTACAGGATCAGTTTTTATACTTGCCGTTGATACAACTACTACATACAGTGATAGATGTACATGTATATAAACGAGATAAATTTGAAAAAAAAATAGAGAGAGAGACACAGAGAGAGAGAATTAAAGTTTTGAGTCTGTGCCTGTCCAGACAATGGTGAATCAATATTTGGCAATACCCAGCTTGTATTCAAATGTTTTCAGCATGTCTTATTAGTAATGCTGAACAATGAGGCTAACAGCTTTTGAAGTCTGAATGTAATGAAATGAAACACATCAATGCTATCCTCAGGGTGTTTTTTGTACATAGGAGAGTTCAAACGACGTTTACCAGGGCCACTAGAAGACTCTGTCACGTGTGCATGCTCACATGGATTGTGAAAGGAAGAGTAGAAAAGTCTCCGTTGACGCCAGACAACATTGAGAACCCGTTTTATCAGGAAAGTTTAGCAATCAAAGCCGACCCTAGAGCAGACCGCATCTTAATGCCTCCAGTGCGTTATACTGCTTGTGTTTTCTTTTAAATTTTTCATTACTAGTGTTATATGTTTACAGCCAAACACGTAACAATTGTAAGGAACCGAGGAGAATAACCACAAAATGAGTCGGTCGGTCCGTCAGTGTTATGTCTATTCTCTCTTCTTTCTTTGACTGATCATTATTGATGGTATTGAAATAAGAAATGTTCTCATCTCTGTAATATCAGTTTGTTTGGACAGAAGTTGTGTCTAACTTTACTAGGATGCAAAGATGGAATACAGGTTAGATTTTCAGACACATGCAATGATTTGTTTTTAAAGTTTAAATCCTGAAAGCTGATCATTTGGGTGTACACACCTTCAGTCAAGGATTTGAAAAAAAGTGCCACAGGAAAAATAACATCGTGAATTATAGCTGCTTTCAGACGTGTGTTTACAGATGTCGCCGGTAAAGTCCCGCGTATTACTTTGTCTGTCTGTCTGTCTGTCACCCCGGCATTTGAGAGATTCATTTTAGGTGTCAGTAAATTGTGTTACGGAAATATATTTGGTCCGTAGACGAAAACAACGCTTAAGTCAAACAACTCTGTGAATAATTCGACTTAACCGTCATACGGATAAATCGAACGAAACAAATTTCCCCTGCAGGTTCGACCAAGTTAGGCGTCGTCGACTGTATTATCTTGGAGAGTCCCCTGTTACGAAGCACAGCTGTTTACATCACTTTTTCAATGACGTAGCACAGCGGCATGGCTAACGATATCAGCCCCAAGTTGTGCACAAATATTGGACAAAGGCTTGAATTTATTTTATTACTCATTTTATTTATGTGACTTCAGTAGTTTACAAATGGCGGCCCAACTATCATTACTTCCTGATCATACCTCGTAACAATGTGTTCGTTTTCTTCATTCTGTTTTTGTGTACTTACTTTGGGCGTAAGAAGTCCCAAAACAAACTGCCACAAAGCAGACGACAGTTTTCAAACCCGCCGCCATCTTGTGTCCTAGTCTGAAACCCGGATATACGACTGACGAAGCTCAGTTAGGCGAGACCGGTCCAGGCACTAGGATTGGCGTCCTGTCAGGTCAGATGCCTCGTCGACAGTATTTCATGTATCTTCTAAGGGTGTGTACGTTTTATACGGTGGGTGTGGCTTTGGAACGTTTCACTGATCTTTCACGCCCTTCTTATCTACCGTATTAAAAATACGGCAGACTTGAAACGGGGGCGGGCGATAACAGGCATTGGCGTGCAGGCGTCAAACCATAACAGTGTAGTAATACCGATAGTCAAACCTTTAACAAGTAGATAGTACATGTACTATTTCAATATTACATGTACTATATTCAGCCTATCAAAGTTCACACATCGACCCACGTGACCGACTTAGTACGTGTACTTATTCAGTTGTAGGTATTTCTGCACCTATTCAGTCAACCAGTCACGGCTTACACAGCGATCCCGTCTGGTTTTCTTCACTCAGAGTTATTATGCAATCAGGACATTGGGCGAGGGGATGCAGACAAGCGCCTAGAGTTGAAGTGTTGCCACAGAGCTAAATGTCCCCTTATCAAAGGCTAGCTAATGACTGGCTCCTTATCACAATACATTTAGAGCCCCTATATTGAGGAGATTACGGGGTACAACAAACACTTACTAAGTGTTTAGTAGTGTTCTGAAAGAGTGCTTAGAAATCAGATCAACACTGAAGAGGCAGAGCATAAAGAACCACGTTAGAGAGCGGGCTTATGAGAATCTGTGCACACTTTGCCAGTAGGTATCCTTGATGAAATGACAGACGAGCTAGAAAAAGTCATAGATCCTCTTGACGCACTGCAACAACACTGACCAGTGTCACGACATCTCATCATCCCTGATCCCAACGGTACGATGGATTATGAAGGTCTATGTCTCTTGCTGGCCCGGAATAGAGTTACACAGCCTATTTATTGTATGCCGCTCTGTAGCATGATTTTTTTCTTTAATTTGTCACTGTTTATAAGCAAAGAGCATCGTGATCTCCCAAAATATTCAGCAGCCTCAATACAACTTCTGCTTGATCGTTATGCTGCTTAGCAGGCAAAGATAATAATAATAATAATAATAATAATAATAATAATAATAATAATAATAATAATAATAATAATAATATAATAATAATAATAATAATAATAATAATAATAATAATAATAATATAATAGTGTTTATATAGCGATGTTCTCCAGGAAAACATTGGACTCACTGCGCATGCACAACAGCACACCCTCTCCCTCACACACGCACAATTATACACTACTGACTTTAAACCACCCTATCACTTCCCAACACCTTACATCCACTTCCCTCTAGGATCAGAATAAAAGGCAGTCAGTCAACACTAAGTTAGCTAAAGATGAGCTAAATGTTAAATGTCAGACAGAAAAGAAAAGTCTTTAAGTGAGCTTTGAACTGTGACAATGTGGGCAGATTCCGCATTTCATTTGGCAGCGAGTTCCACACACTTCAGTGGGGCTAAAAAAGTGAAAGAGCGCTCCCCGACAGTTTTCATTCTTCGGGATTTTTAAACTCTGGCCGGAGGAACGAAGGGTGCGTGATGGCTGATAGACAGACAGCTTGGCAGATAGGTACAGCGGGAGAGATCCGTCAAAATGCCGATAGGCTAAAATTGCAATTGTACTGGCAGCGGAATTTCACTACGAGCAGCCAGTGCAGCTGCTTCAGTGGAGGCGTAATGTGGTCTCTCTTTCGTTTATTCAAGATGAGATGCACCGCATTGTTTTGAATCATCTGCAAGCGTGAAATCTGGTCTGACGGTAAACCCGCCAGATACTCATGGTTCTCTGTGCCGCAGTAGGTCGTAGACATACTACTTAAACTATCATATGTGTTCTCCCAGAGTACTGAGATTACTTGTATACAATACCGGATCACACGCCGCCACTGAGACAAGGCGGCCGACTTCGTCCCTGAGTGCGCCATAATGATCTATACTCTTTCTATATCGCCAGTCATTTCTGCAGAGATAAATACTTGCAATGTATGCATAGATTTTCATAAGCCCGTGCTCTAGGGTGGATTCTCATGCTCTGCCTTATTATTACTATCCATGTTCCAAAGAACAGTTCCAGTGCAATAAGGGCTATAGGCCGCCAGTCTTAAATGAGTTTGAGTTTGCTGTACCCTGGACTGAATCTCCTCAGTAGAATTAGGCTTTGGATCGTCTGTGTTGGGTTACTTCGAGGGTTACATCGTGGTATTTTAGTCCGATGAAGATGATTATCAGACCGAGGCGCCGAAGGCGCGGCGATATTATAATCAGCTTCAGAGGACTCATTACAAACCACGATGTAATCCGAGAAGTAACCCAACACACACGGTTCAATGCCATTGTCGTTCAGTCTAAATTACGCACTATTTGAAGCCTCGAATGTGTGTCTGACGTCAGGCGTAAAACGCCAAATACTTCTGACGTCAGACTGTATTTTCTTGGAAATACACAGGGGACGCGACTCTTTGTAAATAGGCTATCATGCCCGGTCGTGCAAATGTGCTTGATTTTTGTCGCTGGAATTTCAAAACGTTTACCAACGGTGCTCTTCTAAGCAGCCAGTGGTTACAAGATCAGAATCTTTAGCAATCAAGTGCGGACTTTTCTCACTGGGTTCAAGTGATAGAACTTCTAAATTTTGAGCGCATGACTGCGTGGCAAGCACAGTAGGTCAGATTTCGTTCATGAAGCATGTATTGTTGGCATCTTTCGCCAACCAGTACTGAGCACATACAAGCATTCAACAATGACTCTATCTTTTCAACAAAAACTGAAATGTCATAGATCTGTCACATTTTCTTTGTTTATTTCTCTTTCTCGCTTACTGCACGAGTGGCAACAGTCTTTGCTTTCTAACCAAATGGTGTTAAATTCTAACCAAATAGTGTCTGACCTAATGGTGTTAAATTCGGGCTGCCCTCAAGGTTGTGTTATATCTCCGACATTGTTTTCTATATGTACACAGACCATATGCGTTGTCATACTGCCACTTCTCGTCTCTTAAAGTTCTCAGAAGACATGGCTCTTGTACGCCTACTCCAAAAAGAAGACAGTCTGACTGAGTACTTTGCACAGATCGCAGTATTAGAGTCATGTTGCAAAGACAGTTTTCTGGATATGAATGTACAGAAGACCAAGGAGCTCGTCAATGATGACAGGAAAGTTGATGATATTTTTGTACCTGTCTCAATTAATAATCAACCTGTAGAAGTGGTCACTGAATTTAAATACCTTGGCACCGTTATTGATAGTAGACTGTCTTTTACTGGAAACACCCATCTGATTATGAAAAAAGCAAACCAACGTCTGTACCTTCTTAGGAGACTGAGAAGTTTTGTATGTCAGTTCCAAGGTTTTAGAATCCGTTCATAGAAGCCTGATTGAAAGCATACTGACTTTTAACATCACTGCTTGCTATGGCAACCTCAGTATGAAAAAACAGGGGGCAGACTGTCACGTATCGTCAGAACAGCTGGGAAGATCATTGGCCTAGGACAGTACCCATTGGATGATCTGTACCATAGGGCTGTCCGAAGGAAAGCTGCTAGCATTGTCAGTGAGCCTCGTCACCCACTATTTGATCAGTTTCAAATGCTACCATCAGGCAGACGTTTCAACATGCCACTTGCCAGCCAAAAAGAATGTTTTTAAGAAGGCTTTTTTTCCAGCTGCTCTCTCGATTTTGACGTGAAGTATAATGTGTGATCTACTTAACATTGCCTCCCATCTTGTGATAGATTGCTTGTGATAGATTGCCTGTGATAGATTGCTTCAATGATAATTTTAATGGTATGTTCTTTTAGTGTTTATTAGTGTCTTTTTTTTTTATTGTTTTCTGACGAGCCAAAAGGCAAATTTCTGTTGTGCTTTGACTCGAACAGAGAATAAAGTTGTATTGTGTTGCATTGTGTTGTACTGTATTTATTTATTGTATTGTATTGTGTATTGTATTGTATTGTATTGTATTGTATTGTATTGTATTGTATTGTAAAAACAGCATACGTGTTGACACGGAGCACAATGGAAAGTCTCGAGTGTCTCAGTTCAGAGTTTGAACTGCGACACATTTGTGTAGCACTTGTGTAGTGTGCTCACCGCTTGAGTCATGCCGAAATAAGGTACAATTCTTTTATTTTCCTATCGTCAACCACCATTTGATCTTTGTGTTTTCTGGTTACTTATGATGTAAGGTGCCGGACAGCCCTCATCTAAGCGTTCAAACGAAAGACCTAGGGCAGATTCGTGCCCGATACTAGAATTGCGGATTGGCCAGCTGATTAAACATTACAGGTACGGCAATGGTTCTAGGAGGTAGGTATTGGGGCATTGAAACCCTTGCGATTTTCAGATGCTGACCAATCACAGTGTCGGAAAATGGAGTGACTGAACGACAAGGATTATTATAGCGTAGAAGTGTAGTGTTCGTACATATATCATTTCTAGACAGACTTCGCGACTCCCATTCTCAAACTGTTTGATTCATAGTCACCGAGAGCGAAGCTCGAGGTGACTATGAATCTAACAGTTTGAGAATGGGAGTCGCGAAGTCTGTCTAGAAATTATAGTATACGAACACTCCACTTCTATGTTTTATAGAACCTTTCACATCAGCAATACTGGTCAACCATTGTGTCCAAAACCTTTCGTTCAATGTCTGCAAGCAGTCGAACCTGGTGCTGGTTGCACAACATGCAGTTACCCCTCTAGCCTTCAGGCTAAGTCGGCTAAAATCTGAAGTTAGCAACAACATAAGCTAACTGCGGTTGCACGGACGCACTTTAGACTAACAGCTAAAATAGCGTGGAAACGTTGCAGCTGTTCCAAGCAGCACTAACAACAGTTGGAGTCAAGTTAGGGTGCAAAGAAAAAGGAAATGGCCATTGAATTTGTCCGATTACAGCTTACAGTATCTAGTCTTTGATTTTATTTCCAACTATACAAGCACTGTGCTACATTCACTGCCTAACTTTGATACATATTATACGCAAGCAATGCTCTCACCGAATAGTCTAACATCTCTTGGATGACTCGGTCATAGTCAGCAAAATGCGGAATTGTTTCTGACCAACATGGAACCTACATGGAACCTTTTTGTGCAACAGGCCCCTAGACCGTGGGAATTTGCACAACAAACGGATGTATGTGTGGCGTCAAAATTTGGGACACAAAACGAAGCGGCATCTGAAGGGTTTGAGACGCGGATTTAAGTTATATGGACAGTTTATGACATCAATATTATGAATGTAGGTTTTGCAAAATAAACTACGTCAACAGAACAAAAATGTATACAGAGTGCAGTCCACACACGGTGACATTCGGATATCCAGTAACTGCTTGCGCGCTTCGGCTCTTGTTTCCAACATTTAACGGGCAACGACATATGTGAAGGTCAACCTTCTTGACGACCGTAGAATAGTCCGTAACACCGAGTGTTTGAAGTAAAATGTTTGTACAGTGAGTGAAAAGCATCTGCTTTGGAATATGTTTTCATGACTTGAACAAAGACAAAATCTCCCCAAATTGGAGCGGTATACTCAGAAAGCTTAGCGCGGTAAGACTATAACATAATTATGGTGTGGGGATGCTATCTATGTAAAAGTGGTCTTGAAAGGTTCTATAGATGCACAGCAGAAAGACTGAGGTCAGTCGCTATGCCGCTGTAAGGTCAAATTAGCTCTGTGGCGACACCCTTAATTACCAACCCGCATCCTCTCGAACAGCGCCAAATCCTGACTGCACAATCACCTTGGTGAGTAGGTGGGATGAGGAGGGGAGGGGTGGGAGGAGGGGTGGGGGTGGGGGTGAGAGGTCGCTTTGTAATGGGTGTTCTGACTGGCTGACTGAGTAGGTGCAGAAAATGACCTATTACACCAACTTAGTACTCGTACTAGTGATATAGTACATGTACTAAGTCGGTCACGTGGGTCGATGTCTGGACTCTGATTGGCTGCTATAGTGCATGTACTAATACACTTAATACACGTATCATCGAGTTACTTCTCATAGTTATGGCCAACATTATTGAAACAAGATAAAATTACATCACGTCTAGCTACGCTAGCATTGCTGTTGGATGCAGATCTAGAGCCAAAGCGCCGTATTATGTGTGTGTGTGTGTGTGTGTGTGTGTGTGTGTGTGTGTGTGTGTGTGTGTGCGTGCGTGCGTGCGTGCGTACGTGCGTGCGTGCGTGCGCGCGCGCGCGCGCGTGTGTGTGTGTGTGTGTGTGTGTGTGTGTGTGTGTGTGTGTGTGTGTGTGTGTGTGACAAGTCTGTCCTTAATAGAATTATCTAGACGTAGTTACTTCTTTTTTTCTGGTTGTTTCTATTTATAGAAGGGATTTTTTAGGATAGGTCGCGGTGGGGCGAATTTAATAGCAGGCCCATGATGTCAAAGGCGGGCAGGCCTAAACCTCTGACAACTGAAGTAACAAGATGAAATTACGTCATGTCTAGTTAGCGTCAAGCATAGCACGTCACTATGGACGATCGGCAGAGCGAGCAGAAAACTGCCGGTACAGAAACAAATCATTTCCGTGAAATCACCCAATATTAGCAGAGTTTACACGAATAAGAGGCATCTGCTGTTGGTATAACAAAGCAAAACTATAATTATACTAGTTGTTGAAACGACGTGTCAGTCCATTTTCTGATGCCATTGTGACTATCGCCATATGCAGCTTAAATTTACGTTGAGAAAAAGTTTTCATCAGCATTTTTTTCCACAAAAATAAAAATAAAAATGTTGTATTGTAACAACTGCATGACCAGGAGGCAACAGTCCTGAGCTTACAGTTTGCTGAATATTACTTGTGATTCACAGCGAAACAGTCTGCTAAGCGTAACAGCTGGCCGAGTTGCCCACATTATGAACTCGCAACCGGCCTGTTAAAATAAACATTTGCGAGGAAAAGGTCGTTTCACAAAAACAGGTTGATTTGCATTTTAGTCCGTAATTAAATTGTACTTTGTTTACAGCTAGATCAGATTGTTACGATTGTGGTTGTGTTGTTCTGTGAGAGCATGCATGTGTAAATCGTAGGAAACGATCCGATATTTATTTGAGCTATCATGGTTACGTATCACGTACCTTTTCAGTGAGATTCTCTATTGGTCGCGCTGATAGCGGAATTGGTTTTGTTATGATACGATAAGTTTAGTCCGGGCCAAGAATTATCACAGCAGCCTTTAGAACCAAGAAAAAGATCAAGCTGAACGTCATCCAGTGTTATGCGCCCACTAGTGACAGTGATGAGGAAGAGAAACAAGAGTTCTATGACCGACTCCAGAGTGCTATGGACAAATGTGCGGAGCGAGACATCACCATCGTCATGGGCGATTTTAATGCCAAAATAGGGGAGGACAACACCGGATACGAATACGAAGAGGTGATGGGGAGAAAGGGACTAGGGGAGATGAGTGAGAACGGGGAGAGGTTTGTAGACTTTTGTGCTCTAAACAGAGTTGTCATTGGAGGCAGCATCTTCCCACACAGAAGAATACACAAAGCAACTTGGGTCTCACCTGACCATACTACAGAGAACCAAATAGACCATATCTGCATTAGCAATAAATTTAGAAGATCCTTTCAAGATGTTCGAGTGAGGAGGGGAGCAGATGTCGCCTCAGACCACCATCTGCTTACCTTAAGAATAAAGCTCAAGTTAAAGAAAAACTGCACAGAGACAACAAGAAGACAGCGCTATAATGTAGGTCTCCTGAGAGAGACAGGAGTGAGAGAAGAGTTCAAACTGGTGCTGTCCAACCGGTTTCAAGCGCTACAGGAGCTAGTAAATGAAGAGGAGGCGATCACCACAGAGCAGCAGTGGAAGGCAGTTAGAGAGGCGCTGAACTCAACCTGCAAAGACACTGTAGGGTTCAGGAAACACCATCACAAGGACTGGCTGTCGGCACAGACCTTGAAGAAGATAGAAGTGAGGAAGAAGAAGAAAGCAGTTGTCAACAACAGTCGCACGAGAGCAGCCAAAGCAAGGGCACAGGAGGAATACTCGGAAGCCAACCGCGAGGTGAAGAAGAGTATCAGGGCAGACAAGAAGGCCTACACAGACAGCCTGGCAGCAGAGGCAGAAAAGGCAGCAGGCAGCGGCAACATGAAACAGCTCTACGACATTACCAAAAGATTGTCGGGCAAGTATGGCCATACAGAAAGACCAGTAAAAGACAAAGAAGGCAAGCCTATTGCAGACAGAGCAGACCAACTCGACAGATGGGCCGAGTATTTTGAAGAGTTACTGAACAGACCCAGCCCACCCGACCCCCCAGACATCCAGCAAGCAGAGACCGACCTACCCATCAGCTGTGACAGACCCAGCCGGGAAGAGATCAGAAGAGCAGTGGCATTTTTGAAGAACGGCAAAGCAGCAGGACCAGATGGCATCCCAGCGGAGTCTCTGAAAGCAGACCTAGAGACAACAGTAGAGATGCTGTTTGGAAAGATCTGGGAAGAGGAGGTGATACCGGCTGACTGGAAGGAGGGGTACCTAATCAAGCTTCCCAAGAAAGGCGACCTCATCAAGTGTTCCAACTACAGAGGAATCACCTTGCTGTCAGTACCAGGAAAGGTCTTCAACAGGATCATCCTGGAGAGAATGAAGAGCTCCGTTGACCCCTTGCTGAGAGACCAGCAAGAAGGATTCAGGAAAAACCGATCATGTACAGACCAGATCGCCACACTCCGCATCATCGTGGAACAGTCTCTGGAGTGGAGCTCCCCGCTGTACGTCAACTTTGTGGATTACGAGAAAGCATTCGACAGCGTGGACCGAGAGACTCTGTGGAAACTCCTACGACACTACGGTGTACCCACAAAGCTCGTCCGCCTGATCAAGAGCAGCTACGATGGCATGACATGTCGCGTGATCCACGAAGGGCAGTTCACCAGGGAGCTCCAGGTCAGAACCGTGCTGTTTCCGTTCCTCTTCCTACTGGCCATAGACTGGGTCATGAAGAGGATCACAGAGCACAGACGAAGTGGAATACAGTGGACACTGTGGACACAGCTTGACGACCTCGATTTTGCAGACGACTTGGCTTTACTGCCCCACACTCATCAACAAATGCAGGACAAGACCATGAGGCTTGCTGACATCTCGTCCCAAGTGGGCCTCACCATCCACAAACAGAAAACAAAGACAATGAGGCTGAACGCAACCAGGGAAGAACCAGTCTTGCTTGATTGCACCCCGTTGGAGGAGGTGGAGTCCTTCACCTATCTTGGGAGCATCATAGACAAAAAAAGGCGGCACTGATGCAGATGTCAGAGCACGAATCGGTAAAGCCAGAGCAGCCTTTCTCCAGTTGAAAAAAGTGTGGAGTTCCAGAGAGCTGTCACAACACACCAAAGTCCGAATTGTCACCTCCAACGTAAAAGCAGTTCTCCTATATGGAGCGAGACTTGGAGATTGACAAAAACCACAGTCAACAGAGTACAGATCTTCATAAACAGTTGCCTTAGAAGAATTTTGAAAATCCACTGGCCAGAGAAGATCAGCAACGTCAGACTCTGGGAGAAAACAGAGAAGATAACAGCAGAGAATGAAATTGGGCGAAGAAGATGGGGATGGATTGGTTACAGTCTGAGAAAGCCAGCTTCCAGTATCACTAAGCAGGCATTGTCATGGAACCCCCAGGGAAAGAGGAAAAGAGGCAGGCCGAGAAACACCTGGCGTCGAGACCTCCAAGCAGACATCAAGAGACTGTGAACCACCTGGAGTAAAATCGAAGGAGAAGCACAGGACAGGAGTCGCTGGAGGTCTCTCGTCGACGGCCTATACCCGGGGAGGGGTGACAGGCGTAAGTAAGTAAGTAAGCCACCATCCGATCTGGCAGAGTGTGCTTTCCTTGATTGATCGGATAATGTGGTCTGTGATATGGGCCGTCTTATTGTCTATGTCATGTCTATCATCTCAACTTGGGGTGAACCTAGTTAGTTCGTGCTATTTGTCCCAGTCTGTACGTGAGGTGTTGATTCTTTGTGGGGCCCCGGTGTTTGGTGGTGGTGGGGTCTCGTCTTTGTCGTTGATAGTTATCAGTGCGGGAAGTGGTCGCTCTCTAGGTTATCGCTATTTACTTGCCACTGTGCTTCAACTGCGATGGTGTTAGTGGCTATTGTTATGTCTAGGGTGTTCATAGTATCTGCGTTGCCCTGGGCGAACATGTGGGTGGGCTCACCCGTATTTAGAATACATCGCTGTCTCAATTTATAGCCTGTTATATATTTTTCCCGGCTGTATCTGATGCTGCTTGATTTTCATCCCATTGGGGGCTCTTGGCATTAAAATCGCCTACCACTATGTCCCCTGCTAGTAGCAGTTCTTTGAGGTCTTCCATTGGTATTTGACTATAGGCTTTCTCGTTGGGGATGTAGACATTTACTATTTTTAGTTTTCGGTTTGTTGGTGTGGTTATTTCTCCTATTATGGCCTCTATTTGTGGGTTTAGGGTGTGGGTGATTTCTGTGATTGCTAGTTCTGTTTTGGTGTAGATGGCTACGCCTCCTCCTTTTTTGTCTGCCCTATTTTTTTATAAATGGTTGGGTATTTATACCCCTTTATTTGGGGGGGGGGGGTATCCCGAAAACCCGTCTCCTGGAGGGCGAGGATTTCCGGGGGGTTGGGGGTTAGCCAGTTTATGAACTCATCTAGTTTGGAGTAGAGGAACCTGCAGTTCCATTGGAGGATGCGGAGGCCTGCCATCTTATCTACATGCTTCGAGTATATCTTGGAAGTAGCGGAAGAAGATGTTGAGGTCTGCCTCTGTGCCCGTTGCTCTCATTTTCTTCAACTTGTAGAGGTCCCAGCCCATGAACCAGGCAACGAATCGGTGGCGCTTGCTTGCGTTCTGGGTGACCGGTCCGTCCTGCCCCGACTCCCCCCCCCCTCCCCCCCCCCCCCCCATTGGTTAGGTCTGACTGTATAGATACGCCCTCCCATGTGAAGAAGGGGGGGAAGGTGCCAGAATCGCTTCATCCATCGACATTCCCATCGATTCGGGCGCGGTCACCGACCGTTGCTGCCCGTGGGCTGGGGTGTTTGTGGCTGTGAGCGTGCACTTCTTCCCTCCCTATCCAGGGCTGGGTGACCTACTTGTGAGCCATTATTCCGTTTGTTGTTTGTGTTGTGTTGGTTGGCCTGGGTATTTTGGTGGGTGTGTTGGGGTCGGTCTGATCCCTGTTAGCGTTCGTGTGTGCGTCGCGGTGTGGGGCGTTTGTTGTCAGTTGGTTGTTAGGGGGTGGGTGGAGTGCTACGTTCGTGTCGGACACACTCTCTCTCTCTCTCTCTCTCTCTCTCTCTCTCTCTCTCTCTCTCTCTCTCTCTCTCTCTCTCTCTCTCTCTCTCTCTCTCTCTCTCTCTCTCTCTCTCTCTCTCTCCCTCCTTGGATGGGTCACTTTGTTGGTGGGTTCTGATTGGCTGGTGTTTGATGGTTTGGCGCGTCTGCCTTCTTCGCCGTGGTTTTAGGGCCTGGGGGCATGTGGCCAGCTTTCGCCGTGTGCCTGAGCGTAGGATTTTACCCCCAAACTGGCGACTCGGGTCGCTTTGTTGTGCGCTTTCTGCAGCTCGCACCCTCCGTAGATCGCGCTATGTCCCTTGCCGCCACAGTTTGAGCAGATAAATAGCCTACGCTCCGTTGTGGGGCACTCAGCGGTCGGGTGGTTTTCCCCACATTTGGCGCATATGCATGCCCTGGTGGGGTGTCCATACCTCTGGCAATTCCGGCACATCAGCGCCTTTCCTTTGAATCGATCTATGTACAGTACCTCACCCCCTACTTTGATGGTTTTCGGGAGGGCCTCCCCTGGGAACTGCACCAGGATCGCTTGGCTTGCCTGCCTTTCTCTGTTAGTCAGGCGCTTGCTGATTTTGGCTCTGGGGTATGTTTTACGGATTTCTGCTTATATATATATATATATATTCCCTACCATAACATTATCAAATCATGTCCGCTCCTTGCATAATAAAATGGATAACTAACAGCTCTAATGCAGTTTGACGGTGACTTTAGGCGGACTAATTTATTCTGTTTTACCGAAACATGGCTGACGGAGGACTCTGGGGAAGTGACATTGCCTGGTTTTACAACTGTACGGGCTGACAGGGACAGGGTTAAGATTCAGAAGAATGTGGGCGGTGGTGTGTGTATGCTCGTCAGCGAAAAGTGGGCTACACACCGTGAGCGGGTGTGTACACGCAACCTTGAACTGCTAACCGTGTCAGTCGCTGCGACCACACTACTTGCCACGTGCCGCTCGGCCAGCTGACTATAATTACCGTTTATGTTCCGGGTCCCGACTTCAAAGCTGCAGCTGAGACGATCGCTGACTGTTATTCTAGAGTGGTATCAAACTATCCTGACCAGCCAGTATTTATTCTTGGCGACTTCAATCAGTGCGATCTAACACCACAGGCCTCTCTCTACAACAGTACATTGCATGTCCTACAAGACTTAATCGCACCATTGATCTCTGCTTTGGCAACATTGACGATGCGTTTAAGCCGTTGTGTAGGCCCCCAATGGGGCGCTCGGACCACAACGTCTGTCATACACTTGTTGCCAAAGTATAGACAAAAAATAAAGACGTCCAAGACTGTAACGAAAACCACACAGCTGTGGACACCGGACAGCATGGAGGAGCTCCGTGGGTGCTTTGAGGCGACAGATTGGGATATGTTTACTCATAACTGTGATGACCTTAATGAACTTGTTGAGACAGTCACTTCTTACGTAAGATTTTGTGAGAACACTGTAATTAAAACCAAGACAGTGAAGGTGTTTGCTAACAATAAGCCATGGGTCAGCAAGGAGCTAAAGGTGTATTTGAACCAGAAGAAACTTGCTTTCTTACAGGGTAACACTGATGAATTTCGGGAAAAGGAGAGGGATTTTCGAAGGGCTGCTAGGACTGCCAGACTGAACTATAAAAGCAAGATCGAAACAAAATTTTCTTCTGGCAACGCTAGAGATGCATGGAATGGTCTGAACGGCATGATGGGTAGGCAGCAAAAGAAACAAGCCAGGCTCTGCACTGGGAATCCAGTTGAGATGGCCAATGATCTAAATCGTTTTTACTCACGGTTCGATGGCAGAAACCTTAGTGATAACTGTGATGAATTGTGCCAGTCCATTGTGCCGGAACCTTTATCAATTACTGAAGAGGAGGTAGTAAACATCTTTTCTAAGCTGAATGCACACAAAGCAACTGGACCAGATGGCTTAGGTGGAAGAGTATTGAAAACCTGTGCAGGTCAATCGGGGAAGATCTTCACTACTATCTTTCAGTTCCTGCTTGATCATCATACTGTCCCTACGGCTTGGAAATCATCAATCATTGTCCCGATTCCTAAAACAAAACCAACGCTCATGAATTCAACGATTTCCGTCCAGTTGCATTGACTTCTATTCTGTCAAAATGTATGGAAAAAGTGGTGAGGAGGCATCTGTTAAATGATGTTGCCGAACTACTGGATCCATTCCAATTTGCTTACAAAAACCATAGGGGTGTGGAGGATGCATGCCTTACTCTGTACAATCTTGTATTTCAACATCTTGAGAAATCAAAAGCACATGTGAGAATTCTTACTTTTATTGACTTTTCTAATGCTTTTAATACTGTTGAACCACTGATGCTTTTGCAGCGTATGATGGACTTTAATGTGAACACAAACATTATTCTGTGGGTGCGAGACTTTTTGAAGGACAGGCCACAACGTGTAAATGTACACGGCAGTCTGTCTGACCAAGTGGTGCTAAATTCAGGCTGCCCTCAAGGTTGTGTCCTCTCTCCGACATTGTTTTCTATATACACAGACCATATGCGTTGTCACACTGCCACTTCTCGTCTCTTAAAGTTCTCAGACGACATGGCCCTTGTACGCCTACTCCAAAAAGAAGACAGTCTGGCCGAGTACTTTGCACAGATAGCAGTATTAGAGTCATGGTGCAAAGATAGTTTTCTGGAAATGAATGTACAGAAAACCAAGGAACTCGTCATTGATGACAGGAAAGTTGATGATATTTTTGTACCTGTCTCAATTAATAATCAACCTGTAGAGGTGGTCACTGAATTTAAGTACCTTGGCACAGTCGTGGATAGTGGGCTGTCCTTCACTGGAAACACTGATCTGATTGTGAAAAAAGCAAACCAGCGTCTGTACCTTCTTAGGAAACTGAGAAGTTTTGATGTCAGTTCCAGGGTTTTAGAATCCGTTTATAGAAGCCTGATCGAAAGCATACTGACGTTCAACATCACTGCTTGGTATGGCAATCTCAGTATGAAAAACAGGGGCAGACTGTCACGTATCGTCAGAACAGCTGAAAAGATCATTGGCCTAGGACAGTACCCAGTAGATGATCTGTACCATAGAGCTGTCCGAAGGATAACTGCTAGCATTGTCAATGATCCTAGTCACCCACTCTCTGATCAGTTTCAAATGCTACCATCAGGCAGACGTTTCAACATGCTACTTGCCAAAAGGAATGTTTTAAAGAAGTCTTTTATTCCAACTGCTGTCTCGATTTTGAACTCTCGTTTATAACGTCGCGATAAGTATGATCTACTTAACATTACCTCCCATCTTGTGACAGATTGCTTGTGATAGATTGCTGCAGTGATAATTTTTCATGATATGCTTTTGCAGCGTTTGTTAATGTCTTATATTGTTGTTTCATGACGAGCCGAAAGGCAAATTTCTGTCGTGCCTGGACTCGAACAGACAATAAAGTTGTATTGTATTGTATTGTATTGTATTGTATTGTATTGTATTGTATTGTATTGTATTGTATTGTATTGTATTGTATTGTATATATTGGAGGTCTTCATCGAGGGGGATGGGTTTGATGACCCCCCCCCCCCCCCCCCCCATGGCTTTAGTTGGTGGGCTATCGGTTTTGTGGAGGTTGGGGATCGAGCAGCTCACTTTGATGTGCCCGACTTGGGTCTTAGCTATGGCTCTCTCTTGGATATCTCCAGTTGCGCATGCCATTAATATTCTCTTGCCGTGAACAATTCGGCGGATGTCGGTAGGCGACCCGAACGTGTCGGATAGCATCTCATTCAGCTTTCGGATACCCATATTATAGAGCTCTGGTGAGTTGTCTAGTGGTCAGATCAAGATAGGGAATGAAAAGAATTTCCTCTCTCGATTCGGTGGGAATCGCTTATGTTGTCGGCGGTTCTTCACTTCGTGAACGCTTGTTCATTTTCTGTCTCAGAGTCAGAATCAGGGTCCCTGTCCTCATTATCGTTCTTGTTAGCATTTTCGTTTTGGGGGATGATTTCTTCCCTTACGACCTGGCTGCTGCTATTCTAAGTTCGGTGCGCGCTCTAGCTGCAACCTGGCGGGTCACCGGTTTATCCCCCTGGGGGTCGGGTTCTTTGTCCGAGCGGATTTGGCCGGTTGCTCGGCCTTTGTTGGCTTTTTTGGCGCCATTTTGGCTTTGCCCCGCGTGGTTTTCCCGGCGACGCGGCCATCTTGGATTTCAAATTCGAATTCAAATCTGGCCGAGGCTGTACTCGGGCCAGTTCGTAAGCGTGGTCGTAGGACTGTATTTAAGCGTAAGCTATGATTAAGCGTAAGTATAAGCTAAGCGTAAGTATAAGCTAAGCGTAAGCTTTTTCGAGTACTGACTTGTATGCTTGGGTCCAGGCCCAGGCGTACGCGTTGTTTTTCTATCCAACGGTATCTCCTCGTCTAATGAGGGTCACTACACCCTTAGCTACTTATGGTAGGTAAGCGCCAGCGTAAATTTTAGGCGTTTAATTTCTATGGAACTAACGAGAAATGGGGCCCTCACTGGGACCTACCATCGTTCGAACCTTCCGTCGTTTACTTGCTTGGCATCCTCTGTGATGGAAGGGAAACACATTTGTGGCCCGCTTGCTTGAATCTATTCTAACTTTGGGCCGAGGCCAGAGACCTTAACGGGCTAAGGATCCCTGTAGCCTCCTCTCTACTCTATCACACCTTGTCTATCCTTGAATCGGTTCTGGCTACTCTAATAGAATACTTGGTGGTCGGAGCCGCTACCAACAGCCCCGCCACTAGTCAACTCTATGCTACACTGTACTGTACACTCTGCTGTGTTCGATACACTTCACTGCCCTCTGGAGTTTGGTCCACTGGTCTGCTCTCCTCGGCTGCGCTGAGCGGAATGTCTCACTCAGATTGCGTAGCTTTGTCTTTTGGACACTACGTCTGTGGACATGCACCAGTGCCCATCAGAGCGGTGTTGTGGTGGTGGTAAGACTTTGTTTGGGACCTTCAACCTGATACAAAGGCCTTTCTACTCTAGACCTTCCTTCCAGTAGCTGAAAATCAAATAACGGGGCGGAGAGATGGGGGAGGTAGGGGGGGGGGGTGCAAGAGCGTTTGTCAGAACTCTCTCTGCTCACCAAAATATCAAGAAACACAACAGGCGGGTGGGGTGGCGGGGGAAGGGGTGCGTCTGTGAAAACCCTCACCACTCGCCGAAATATCAAGCAACTTGGGCGGTGGGGGGTCCAAACTCTCCATAAAGGGACTCTGTTATAGCATTTGAAACAATTATTAAAGTGGGAGTTTATGTCATGGGTTTCGTCTGACGTCTGTACTGAGAAGCCAGACAATTTCAGTTTCGTGGCCCAGACAACAACCTCCCAAAATGAGTATGATTTATCAGCGATGATTAGGTTGTTGTATTAAAGCTACCTGCTCCAGGCAATAACACTTTTTAATTTACAATAATTTTCTTATTAATGTTCTTAATAGGTATTAAAATAATGTTGCGCAGAAGGACTATTCTAATAAGTGTGGTACGATGATGACCTGTCTGCTTTTTTTCCCCTTTGCTACGCAAGAGAGTTTCCCCGCCCCCACCCTATGAGTACCAGAAGCAGTAGAAAGCCACCGTTACGTGCGCCTACTCAGACTGATTGTGAAAAGAAGAGTAGAAAAAGCAAGACAACATTGAGAACTCGGTCCATTGTATCGGCGAAAGCCCGCCCTAGAACATGTCGCTTTAATGTTTGTTCGAACTTACAGAAGAGTGCTTATTTACTGGAGCGATCAATAACGAGAATACTTGTGAAACAAAAGTAAAAGCTAAAGGTGCGTTGCATCCACATCGTCTAATATGAGTCTCGGTTTCGTTCGGGAGTGAACTCTTAATCTGCCCCAAAGCAACACTTCGTATTATTTTTCTGTTTTTAAATATAAAGTGGAAACGTGTTAATCAACCGTATATACGTTAACCATGTACCTGCAAGACATTTGTAGAACTTTATTTAAAGAATCTGACACTATGCTTATATCATTTTTTTTTTTTAAGCTGGGTCCCCTGGCAATTTGTTATATCCAGTGTTTGCTGTGATTGTGAACAAAATTACATATCCAAGACAGTGAAAAGAAAAAAATCATTTCATTATCGAAGCTAAGACTATTCGCACCCACACCGCAAAGAAGGGACTTTAGGCTCAGGGTGGAAACCAAACTCGAGAGTAGCTGATTTGACCAAAGTAAACGATTTTTACTTACAACAGAAAAAGAAAAAAATAAACTCGTTTACGTACGATAATTGCGAACTACTCTAATTAAGTGATTCTACATTAAAATGCCCCTGTAACTAAATGGACTTAGGCTAAAAACAGGCCTTTGCCACAATCTTGGGATTATTACATTAGAAATTCTGACAGTCCGCTTATAACAGATTCTGCTTATAACAACAACAAAAATCTCGGTCCCCTGCCAATTTGTTACATCCGGACTTTACGGTAATAGTAAGCTGAATACATTACCTTCCTCTATGTACGCGTTTTGATCGACCTCTGCCAAAGGTTTTTATAATGTCATGACAGTTCAGTATATGTGGTAAATGAAAAGTTGACAAAACACAACTTTCACTGACGTACTTTTCGACACTATACAGCAAGAAAGAAAAGGTATACATTGTTGCTGACAATACTATTACATGAATCAACGTATGGATGACCTGTGTTACCTTCTCTTATCACATAGGGGGTCAAGGGGGTATAATTGAAAAAATTAAGCAAGACTTACCTCGGTAAAGTTGAAGTCACCGGAGGGCTGTAGCTTTACATGAGACAGATGCGCGAACCCAATCAATCTTCAAAGACAGGTCTATTGCCCTTAGAGGGCTTCGGTTTACCTGCTCAGGTATTAAATTAGTAGTCATCCACCTCAACAAAATGGAGGGCTAAGATAGGGCATGTAAATCTAGAGCCCTCCGGTAACTAACAATATTAAAATCAAGCATCAGCTTTACTTGCTGTAAGGCTTGCTTAATTTTTCAGTTTTGTTACTTCACCTACGTACTTCCGGTTTACATGAGACTTGAAATCCACGGCAATAAGACCTGCCCCGAAAAAAATACAAGCCTCAACACCTGATTGTGCAACACTCTCAGTTCACACATCATTTTTTTCAACAACCTGAATATGCGCCGCTTCAATTTGTATTGTTTTTTCTTCCCAACCTGGCCGTACGTCAAGAATGCAAAAACAGCAAGACCTAGAAATGCAGCAAGCATATATCAACTCTGCGAAAATTTGACAAGTAATCCTTGAAGCATAACTTTCAAGTAATAATCGAGCACTAGTTCACATCTATACAAGACAGTAAGTGTAACGTGAATGGTCAGCCACGCAAACCTAAAGCACGAACGCCGAGTAACTGTTACACACAGATGTATATATTTCAACGCAACACAAAAAAGGGAAACTGTAAAGTGCCACTTGCAGTGATGGCAAACGCTTCTTAGCAGAGCAAGACTGCGTTTTGCACCTTGTATAGTCACTTGCTTTGCAGAATTTTCTCGGAACATACATTTCTGAGTATTTGGCACATTGTAGTGTTTCGCAAAAGTTCCAGAGGAATCCCAGCCTGCTGTACGCAGGATGTAAGGCAGCCGGACTTCTGCTGGAACTGCTGCAGCATTCGACGCCGCTCTAGTACTACATGCTCGAAAAACTGTAGTGTCGATAATGCCAAGGCCAGTTTCAATACACTAAAGAGAGCCCCGGCAGATTTCAATATCGAGGTCAAGCTCTTTTACCCATCTGCCGTATAAGGTTTCACAAAACTAATCAGCATCTGTGTACAGTTTCCTCTCAAAAATTATGTTCTACTAATGTACTCGTTCAGTACCGTAACCACACAAAGGTTTGCATTTTTCTTATATACAAACAGATATACAAAGAAACTGCTTTTACCAGGTCCACGTTGTTTAATCAATCCCACATCAAAGACCACTGAATCATCATGTCTTAACATCTTATTCAAGTCAAGTGAAACGTGACTGTACTCTTTGTGCAGTCACGAGCGCAAGAAGTACGGTTACTTTCAATGATAAGCTTTTCAGTGAAAGATCTGGATTTATCCTATTTATCCAGTTTATCCACGGGTTCGTCTCCCCCTGGAGCCTATCGTTTTTACCCCACCCGGGTCTGCCCTGGGGGACTTGGGTGGGGTTAGGTATTTTTTAGTTCCCAGGGTCACCCTGGTCAGCCCCACAGGGTGGGGTTTTCTCTCTATTCTGGGGCATGTGTTTCTGTCTACCCGAGGTCCATTCACCTGTCTTTGCCTTTTTTAAACTCTCCCTACTGTCTGCACTGCCTGTAGCTCTTGATATTGGATGTGTGTTGCTAAATGGTCTTAGCTTTATTTCGGCCCCATGTGTTAGGTTTATTTAATGTGTTTGACCGGCTGGCGACATACATTCAATGTTCTGTTTAGTTGGTTGTTTTTTTTTTCACAAGCAGTGCAGGCACATCCTGAGAAAGCCTTGTTGCTGTCGGGACGTTAAGCAATGTACAATCAATCAATCAATCAGTTTATCCACTTTTTCAAGCACTTTCCATTAGAGAAGGATACCATGGCTGCGTGGGCCAGTTGGGGACCACCATCACCACCTCCACCTTGTCCTGAGCCATTTTCTGCAAGCAGGGACCGATGAGGCTGAAAGTCGAAAGAAATGTAGGCAAAGTAATATGTCCAAGACATAAGAACAGTCAATGTGGATAGCCTGAGGGTCAGGCCTCCAGTTCACTTACACAGCCAGTTGGGAGTTTAACTCATTGTGCCCGAGGTACGAAATACCCACATTTTGGAGTTATCCTCTGAGGCCTGCATTACAATTCAGGAGACAGATTGTCTGTGAACCATATCTTGCTGTGGTGTGTTACGGGCAGAATGAGTTAAAGTTAAACGTGAGGCACAAAGACCAATATCGAGAGTACCCCACAAACGACAGATCTGTCCAAACACCTGTTTATTCATCATCCACTCAGTTCTGTCGTCAAACAACCCTGACTCCTTATCAGCCGTACAATGTTGTGACCCAGCTATGTGAGTGGAACTGAGCCAAATGTGTCTTTCAGATTGTGTGTGTCATTGCAAGGTATTGATCTGGTATTTACCCCCCCCCCCCCCCCCCCCCCCGCCCCTCTTCATCTCCCTGACATAAGCAACTGCTGTCGAATTGTCGATGTGTTCTAAAATGTGACACTCTCTGTCCTCTGTGCAGAGAGCTTGAAGTCCAAATTTTACATCTATAGGCTCAAGTTCATTTATATGTCGACTTCTGGCCTCATCCTCAGACCATCTGCTATTTGCTGTCCTCCCCTCTTTTTCTACACCCCATCGTAGCTGAGAAGCGTCGTATACAAGTGCACTTAAGGGGCCTTTTTTAATCAAAAGGTATGCACTAGACACTTTGTCTATCCAACAAGTCATTCACCATGCTATCTGTCACAGTCACCCAAGGCCGAGTAGTTCCCATGACTGAGCTTCAAAGCGTTGATTTTTTTCAGTCTCAAGGCTTATGTAATGAAGCGGGCCCAACTCAACTGCAGGAAAGCTTGACACTAAGAGTCCTATTACTTGAGCTAACTCTAGAATGGACACCTGTTTTTGTCTACCGTATTGCAAATACCGTAGACTTTGAGATGGGGCTGGTCGGAGCCCGTTCAGTAGCATGCAAATGACATAACAGGCGGGCGGGTCTCATAGTCTGGCAAAGAAGTAACAAGATAACAAGATAAGGATTTCATCCCAAAGTCTACCGTATTGTTTTGAGCTCACATGCGATTTTCTCTAGGAACATTCAGCGTTGTTACTATTGTTTAAGCTTATCCTTCTGATCCATCTCTCTCCTCTCTAACGCGCACTACCCCCCGATCCGCCTAAACACTGACACACATGGCGCCAGTTATGGATTCTGTGGGCTCGCATAGCCACAGCCTTTCTGAAGAAAAAGATGGGATGACCCATGTCCACAAAGCCCTTTCTTTACTGCATGCATTTTCTCACGTCTTCCACAATACATTCGCCGACGTCATAACAAATATAGAGAGACTTGTTACATCCCGAGCTGTGGCACGCCCCACCCTGTGCACAAGAACCTTTCCGGTCTCGAGCAGTCTCGTAATGGAGGCATGCCCTTTGGTGATTGGTTGATCATTTGGGACGGCGCCATTTACAAACTGACTTGTACAGATCTTGATCTAAATATGGAAAATTAAATGACGTTTTAATGGATCTTAGTAACAGAAAGCTGTCTCAATTTAGCAGTAAGCAGTGAGAAATCCGCAAAAGGCGCACATTCTGAAAGTCCGAAATGACTTCATAACGACAAAACATTATGTGGGCACTTTTCTCCTTATTTCAAACAAACTGACCTGTTACGTGGTAGAGTCGTAGTATGATAAACACACCAGACGCACGCACGTAAGGTTCTTTTAAATAAACTTCATTCAGCTGCAACCCGTCACACATGGCTTAAGGATGTAGACAATACTGGAGTAACAGTTCCAACAATATTTTAATTCAGCGATGCGATCTCCACACAATGCATTCCCAAATGCACAAACACTGATACAATGTCTCTTCTTCAAATGGCGACACAAAGTTCCTCACACAACATACACCACCGTTACGCTGCGTCTCTCACAATGTACACCCTATACGGGACACGTACCTACGATAAACTGTGTGTCCCTACAACTGACAATGCGTGACGATGTACACACGTGCTTCCTAGCACCAACTTTATATAGTAAAACAACTTTCTAGAATAATCCAAGGAATTTACTCAACGCAACCAATCAAAACGGAACACGTTACTGAAACTCATAAATATTAATTTTTAAAAAATGAACTTTATAGAATAACTAAACTGGTCTACAAAATTTGACTGCTCATTTCAGCCCCAAATCCCAATGTATAATGACGTTACACAAAAGTATGGCAAACCGTTCACGACCTTTCAAAACACACACTGAACGGCTGTTTATTTCAGTCACGCGCACAGTAAACAACTATGACTAAAATTACTACAGTGTAGCAAACTGTTGCTTACACTTCGACGTCACATGTAAGAGGTCACTAGACAGCGCGACCCTGCTCGAATGTTCTGGTTCATTCTCAGCTAATCAAAAATCGCAAAACAAAAACTTCGACCGCTCTTCTCCGTGCGACTTTTCTAGAAGCTTCCGGACTAAAATTAGCGCATCATAACAAAACAAAATCCGCCATCATGCACGAACGATAGAGAATCTCACTGAAAAGGTACGTGATACGTGACGATGAAAGCTCAAATAAATATCGGATCGTTTCCTACGATTAACACATGTATGCTCTCACAGAGCAATACAACCACAATCGTAACATGACCTTTAAAACAGTCAAATCTGCACCACATGTTTTAAAAATATTTTTCACGTATTTCCACTGATCACGTGAGGAATTGGAGACCGGAAGACCTTCTGTGCACGGGCTGGGGCTTGTGATTCTCTCAGGGTTCAGTTTACCATGTGACCGACCGCAAGTTTTTCTTTCGCATTCTTGCGTGTCTGCCGGTCGTGATAAAGGCTTTGGGAACGGAACAATTCGTCACCTGAATATGGATTGGGGTCTCAGAATTCTGATTTACACTCTCCATAACAAAAGTGCTTTCCAATACCGACGAAATTGACTAAAATAATGGAAACGGCATCGACGCTCTTCCATGCCCCACAGGCATAAACATCCGTTGTTATGCCGCACCTTCTGCTTGGCAGTCAGAAGCACATGGTCTACAGCGTTTTGGTTGGTCGAGAGGCTAAGTCTGACTGACAATAATTTCACCCCACAAATGGGTCGGTCTATTGTCAGAAAAAAGAGAGCGTTGCTTCAACCCATATAATAATACACATTTGTTTTCCTCCCTACGTCACACAACCAGTCACTTTAGCGCGCAAACCGTACCATGGGACCGTGATATAAAAACCCCTGTAGCGAAATATGGCGGAATTTTTGTAGCCCTCTCTATGGCGCGTCTTGGATGCCAGTTTTGTTCTATAAAAGATCACCAAAGTTCTAAAGTACAAAGTTACTTAGTGTTGTTCGAAACAACAAGCACAATCAGTACTGGAGACGGCAACGCCATGAAATATTTTAAATTACGTCATAAGTCTATTATGTATAAATGTATATTCCTTTGACGTCAGTCATGTCTGGCGTGATCCAGGTCGGAAGATGTCTTTTTGATTTCTTTTACTAAAATAGCGGAGGAATGAAAACAAATACGTTATTGGTCGGAGGGTTTCGCTGCACGGACCCTTGTAGGCCTTCGGGAGGTCAAAGGAATCATTGTACCCCTCAGGCCTTTGGCCTTCGGGGTACAATGATTCCTTTGACCTCCCTCAGGCCTACAAAGGTCCGTGTAGCGAACCCCTCCGACCAATAACTTATAGTATACCACGATGACGTTTCGTGCTTTGCGTCAGTTTGGAACATTGACGTGTTTGGCGCTTTTACGTCACTGTCATTGTCTGAGTCGTAAAAGGCACGCAAGGGTCTCTTCTACGCAGCCTTTTCCAGGGCTGATTCTTTGGTGGGAGTGAAACGTGGTTCGACAATTTTCAAAAATGAATTAATTATCATTCAAAGGTTGGAGAGGTAAAATGCTCGCTAACGAACTCATTCAATGTCTTCCTTTAATCTAACTCTATGCGAAATATCTAGTAAGAATAAGAAAGATTACCGACACTAATGCGGAAACGGTCATTTTCTCAATAATGTGTAAACTAATGAAAAAACAATTAAAAAATGCCTCGAGATAATTCTTTTAAATATTTTTTTTAAAAGACAATATCCTCAAGTTTCAAGCTTATCCGTCCACAAACGCGGGCTCTAGTCGCTGTCATGGCACACACACACACACACACACACACACACACACACACACACACACACATGGAGACTAAACCCTTAGAGTGGGTTACCTACCATTTTATGTGAAAATGGGTTCCCATATTTCTATTTATTCTAGGGCTCTGGAGTTGATGCGAATGTTTAGAACTCATAACTAAGCTCTACAACTTAAAATAAAATAGACATTTTCTAGAAACAGAGCCACTGGATGGAGAAAAAAATGGGTTTCTCCCCCAAAAGTGGGTGCCTCTCACACAAAACTGGCATTACAGTGAAAATACCTCACTAAAGATACCTTTGGTTGATTTTATTATTATGATTGTTTGGGTGGGGTTTTGGGGGGGCGGGGGAGAGGTGTGTGGGGGGGGGAGGGGGGTCATCACTTTTGGTTTATAGAGCTGCTCAATGCGCTCTTATGAATGAAAGATTTTCATTATCAGTGGAATCAGTAGGTCATTTCAGAGGCGCGCACTGAGTTGCACGTCGAACCACTCACAAATACTCATTTGGAGTGCACCAGATGGATCCAGTTGGCCAAGTCCCACATTCCACACTATAGGACAGCTAAGACTGAAAAGCAATCGCGGCGTTTATGGCGCGGTACACGGTTTAAAACTAAGAAAGTGTTGTTTTTAGAAGCGTGTCGGGCAAAAGTTTTTATCAAAACTGTTTTAAAACCTCTTGTAACTCAACTTTTCTTAATGTTAAAAGTGTTTTATTGTACATTGCTTAACGTCCCGACAGCAACAAGGCTTTCTCAGGACGTGCCTGCACTGCTTGTGAAAAAACAAACAAAACAACTAAACAGAACATTGAATGTATGTCGCCAGCCGGTCAAATACATTAAATAAACCTAACACATGGGGCCTAAATAAAGCTAAGACCATTTAGCAACACACATCCAATATCAAGAGCTACAGGCAGTGCAGACAGTAGGGAGAGTTTTAAAAAGGCAAATACAGGTGAATGGACAAAAGGCCGACAGAAACACATGCCCCAGAATAGAGAGAAAAACCCACCCTGTCGGGCTGACCAGGGTGCCCCTGGGAAATAAAAAGTAGTTAACCCCACCCAAGTCCCCCAGGGCAGACCCGGGTGGGGTTAAAAGTGTTTTAATTTACAAGCGTGTCATAACTGTTATGCATCTATTCCAACGTATAGTGCTGGATATTTTTCCCATCCTCGCCTTCTCTCTTCGCTCAACACTCGACTTTCCAGTCCTTCCCTCAAACACCCCCAACCGGGTCTGCCCTCAACACTCCACTTTCCAGTCCTTCCCTCAAACACCCCCAACCGGGTCTGCCCTGGGGGACGTGGGTGGGGTTGGCTACTTTTTAGTTCCCAGGGTCACCCTCTATTCCGGGGGCATGTGTTTCTGTCTACCCTTGGTCCATTCACCTTCATTTTCCTTTTTAAAACTCTCCCTACTGTCTGCGCTGCCTGTGGCTCTTGATATTGGATGTGTGTTGCTAAATGGTCTTAGCTTTATTTAGGCCCCATGTCGTAGGTTTTATTTAACGTATTGGACCGGCTGGCGACATATATTCAATATTCTGTTTAGTTTTTCTCACTAGCAGTGCAGGCACGTCCTGAGAAAGTCTTGTTGCTGTCCGGATGTTAAGCAATGTACAATCAATCAACCTTCCCTCAAACGGACAGCATTCACACAAATAATACTTTACTATTACATCCGAAAATGGCCCATCCAAGCCTGCACTCTTTTAACTGCACTAAACGACTGACTGCAGCAGACGACGCTGACTCTGTGACGTCATTTGCATTCAATCAATTTGTGCATACAATCCAAAAGAAGATGCGGCATTGATAACATCGATAAACCTACAAGTAAAGCAACAGGTTGAACCAAAAGGTCGGGCAGGACAAAAGACAACAGCAGCCTCACCCAAAGTCTATACGTCCTCTCTTACAATGCGAACTCATACAATCACTTCACTTCATAGCAACCAGCGCACGAGAATACATATGCTAAGTCTCAAATTACTCACTAGACATGACCTCCGACAACATCACCCCGGAAGCATAACACACTTTTTTTTTTTTTTTTTTTTTTTTTTTTTTTTTTTTTTTTTTTTTTTTACAAAACAACCACACCCTCAAATAACAAACTTAATTTTGCAGCAACATAAGCAATTTCCTCCCTCACACAAATACAATACCACCACCCCCCCCCCCCCCCCCCCCCCCCCCCCGCCCCACTAGCTTTCGTATCTCTCCGCAGTCAACCACCGATCAGGTATTAAGTTATTTATAGCTGAGAAGGGTGATGTCACACATACTCGCCCATTTTACCGGTTTGTGCAAACACACACACTGCTGGGCAAGTTCAAACACACTACCACAGTGTATTTTAAGCACAAAAGTGTGTGTAATAACCTCAAAGTGGAAAAAACTGATTTTTTTTAAAATCTTTTATAACTTCTTAAAGCATGACAATGCAGAAACAACCCTCAGAAAAAATGGGTGTCTGACTTGGGCACCCAGATTTTTACACACACCCATTTTCCATAAGGATGGTAAAGACAGTTACCCATTTCAGATCTTTTGTCTACACACACACACACACACACACACACACACACACACACACACACACACACACACACACACACACACACACACACACACCGGGCACACACACACACACACACACACACACACACATATACGGCGCTTTGGCGCCAGATCTGCATTCAACGGCAATGCTAGCGTAGCTAGACGTGACGTAATTTTATATTGTTACTACACTTTTACAGTGTGACGCCTGCCCGCCTATGTTATCGTGTACTAGGTGTTCAACGGGCTGAGACCAGCCATATTTCAAAGCCTACTGTATTTTCAATACGGTACACAAAACTGCTTGTCTGTCCACAAATACGGGCTCTAGTCGCTGTCACACACACACACACACACACACACACACACACACACACACACACACACACACACACACACACACACGCACGCACGCACGCACACACACACACACACACACACACACACACACACACACACACACACACGGCGTTTGGCGCCAAATGTACGTTCTCCAGCAAGGTCCGCCAACCTAACACAGAGGCGGATCTGGGGCGGGGTTGGGTCCCGCAGGAGTTCTGACCGCTCCCCCCCCCCCCCTACCGCGACACAAAATTGTTTAAAATGCCATAACAAAGTTCCTTATTGGGGTGTTCGGAAACACCCCCCCCCCCTTCCTCTCCCGTTGTTCGATATTTTGGCGCTCGAGGTAACTGACGCTCCCCCCCCCCACCACCCACCCACCCCACCCCACCACCCCACCCCCGGCCGAAAAAAAACAGGCCATTGCATCGGGTAGTGTGCGAATATGAAACATAATTATCTGTACACACAGGCTAAACACTCTCACATAAGTCAGTCGCATAAAATAAACCACACGCTTTGATGCTAGCGTACGAAAAGCATCCATCTAAAACACATCTAGTAGCTGTCTAACAGCGAACACAAGAACGTTAACGAAATAAAGTTAAAAACAACTCCACGTTACAGGCTACAGCCGAACACGCAATAGGATTTCAGTTTGGAGGACTTGTGCCGAAAATGATGGCACGCTCATACATGTATGTACTATCTCAAGCTCTACTCTTTGAACCTGCAAAGTCAACATGCTAACAGTTGGCGCGGGGGATCAGCCACCCCGGCGAATACCGCTGGCCAAACATTATGCAACTGTACAGAGTAAGCATCACAAGGAGGGTTCATTTTTGGAAGTGACTGACTAGCCGGGCCCGGCGTCACACTCTAACCCAAACCCCATAAAACGGCTGGGAATTCTCTGGGACTGTTGAACCGGCCAAACCAGAATCAGGCTGAAACATTCATTTGTGCGATGTGAGCAACATTTTTTAAAACACGGCCGGCAGAAAAAAAACAGGTCATTCAGTGTATCGGGTAGTGTGCGATGTGAAACACATCTCTACACATGGAACGCGCTCCGACCAGCCCCATTTCAAAGTCTACCTGCGGACAAGACGTTCTTTCGCCACCACGACGTGCCAGAATTCACACACCACACCACAGCACTGGTTAAATTACCAGCATTGCGTGGTTAGAGCACCGAATCTACAACGTAGAGGCAAGAGACCTCACTCGGCTAAGGGAACTAAGCTTGCTGTACGTCAAAATAGACGACCACTTAAAACAAAAAACCTAACAATGACTCTGCCCAAAAAGGTGCAAAAATATTTGACCCGATAATTAAACTGGGCTAAATGTATACCGTCCTCGCGCTGGGACCATATGGCGTTGAGGCGCGTCCCCTGGGTGGTGGATAGGGGGTCCCTCGTGAGAGGGGTGCACCGAATGAAATAAGGTGCCGTGAACCAACATGGTCTAAGGGAAGGTGACCCCGACAGAAAACCCCTGGTCCTCCTAGTAAGGGGGTTGCGCGTGGGGGTAGCTTCCCCACCCTGCAAAAAAGGAAATAGCTACAAAAACGCCAACGAAAAGACTAACAGTAATTCCTTTCCTGGAGGAGGAAGGTTCTTCTACCAGAAGACTTATGACGTCCTGTGGTGAAAGCCGGAAGTCTTCGGAAGCCACAGGACCGAGCCGCCTCTCTCTATCCAGGGACACAACCATGGGCACATGGAACGTCAAGACCATGTACCAGAGCAAGGCCGCCCAGATAGCAGCGGAAATGCAAAAGTACAACCTTTCCCTGCTAGGTATCAGTGAAGCCAGATGGACGCAGTCTGGCCAGAAAAGGCTGTTAAGTGGGGAGATGATTCTGTATTCAGGTCATGAAGAGGACAATGCCCCCCATACAGAAGGAGTAGCATTCATGGCACAGAGAGCGCTGATGGGCTGGGAACCTCTTGGGCCAAGAATTATCACAGCAGCCTTTAGAACCAAGAAAAAGCTCAAGCTGAACGTCATCCAGTGTTATGCGCCCACCAATGACAGTGACGAGGAAGAGAAACAAGAGTTCTACGACCGACTCCAGAGTGCCGTGGACAAATGTGCGGAGCGAGACATCACCATCGTCATGGGCGATTTTAATGCCAAAATTTGGGAGGACAATACCGGATACGAAGAGGTGATGGGGAGACAGGGAATAGGCTCGGAGATGAGTGAGAACGGGGAGAGGTTTGTAGACTTTTGTGCTCTAAACCGACTTGTCATTGGAGGCAGCATCTTCCCACACAGAAGAATACACAAAGCAACTTGGGTCTCACCTGACCATACAACAGAGAACCAAATAGACCATATCTGCATTAGCAAGAAATTTAGAAGATCCCTTCAAGATGTTCGAGTGAGGAGGGGAGCAGATGTCGCCTCAGACCACCATCTGCTTACCTTAAGAATGAAGCTCAAGCTAAAGAAAAGCCGCACAGAGACAACAAGAAGACAGCGCTATAATGTAGGCCTCCTGAGAGAAACTGGAGTTAGAGAAGAGTTCAAACTGGTGCTGTCCAACCGGTTTCAAGCGCTACAGGAGCTAGTAAATGAAGAGGAGGCGGTCACCACAGAGCAGCAGTGGAAGGCAGTTAGAGAGGCGCTGAACTCAACCTGCAAAGACACTGTAGGGTTCATGAAACACCACCACAAGGACTGGCTGTCGGCACAGACCTTGAAGAAGATAGAAGCGAGAAAGCAGAAGAAAGCAGCGGTCAACAACAGTCGCACGAGAGCAGCCAAAGTAAGAGCACAGGAGGAATACTCGGAAGCCAACCGCGAGGTGAAGAGGAGTATCAGGGCAGACAAGAGGGCCTACACAGACAGCCTGGCAGCAGAGGCAGAAAAGGCAGCAGGCAGCGGCAACATGAAACAGCTCTACGACATTACCAGAAGATTGTCGGGTAAGTATGGCCATACAGAAAGACCAGTAAAAGACTAAGAAGGCAAGCCTATTGCGGACAGAGCAGACCAACTCGACAGATGGGCCGAGTATTTTGAAGAGTTACTGAACAGACCTAGCCCACCCGACCCCCCCCCGCCCCCCCCCCCCCCCCCCGACATCCAGCCGGCAGAGACAGACCTACCCATCAGCTGTGACAGACCCAGCCGGGAAGAGATCAGAAAAGCAGTGGCATTTTTGAAGAATGGCAAAGCAGCAGGGCCAGATGGCATCCCAGCGGAGTCTCTGAAAGCAGACCTAGAGACAACAGTGGAGATGTTGTACCCACTGTTTGGAAAGATCTGGGAAGAGGAGGTGATGCCCGCTGACTGGAAGGAGGGGTACCTAATCAAGCTTCCCAAGAAAGGCGACCTCAGCAAGTGTTCCAACTACAGAGGAATCACTTTGCTGTCAGTACCAGGAAAGGTCTTCAACAGAATCATCCTAGAGACAATGAAGAGCTCCGTTGACCCCCAGCTGAGAGACCAGCAAGCAAGATTCAGGAAGAACCGATCATGTACAGGCGAGATCGCCACTCTCTGCATCATCGTGGATCAGTCTCTGGAGTGGAGCTCCCCGCTGTACGTCAACTTTGTGGATTATGAGAAAGCATTTGACAGCGTGGACCGAGAGACTCTGTGGAAACTCCTACGACACTACGGTGTACCCACAAAGCTCGTCCGCCTGATCAAGAGCAGCTACGATGGCATGACATGTCGCGTGATCCACGAAGGGCAGTTCACCAGGGAGCTCCAGGTCAGAACTGGTGTCAGGCAGGGGTGTCTGCTGTCTCCGTTCCTCTTCCTACTGGCCATAGACTGGGTCATGAAGATGACCACAGAGCACAGACGAAGTGGAATACAGTGGACACTGTGGACACAGCTTGACGACCTCGATTTTGCAGACGACTTGGCATTACTGTCCCACACTCATCAACAAATGCAGGACAAGACCACGAGGCTTGCTGACATCTCGTCCCAAGTGGGCCTCACCATTCACAAACAGAAAACAAAGACAATGAGGCTGAACACAACCAGGGAAGAACCAATCTTGCTTGCTGGCACCCCGTTGGAGGAGGTGGAGTCCTTCACCTATCTCGGGAGCATCATAGACAAAAAAGACGGCACTGATGCAGATGTCAGAGCACGAATCGGTAAAGCCAGAGCAGCCTTTCTCCAGTTAAAAAAAGTGTGGAGTTCCAGAGAGCTGTCACAACACACCAAAGTCCGGATTTTCAACTCCAATGTAAAAGCAGTTCTCCTATATGGAGCAGAGACTTGGAGATTGACAAAACCACAGTCAACAGAGTACAGACCTTCATCCTTAGAAGAATTTTGAAAATCCACTGGCCAGAGAAGATCAGCAACGTCAGACTCTGGGAGAGAACAGAGCAGATAACAGCAGAGAATGAAATTGGGCGAAGAAGATGGGGATGGATCGGTCACAGTCTGAGAAAGCCAGCTTCCAGTATCACTAGGCAGGCATTGTCATGGAACCCCCAGGGAAAGAGGAAAAGAGGTAGGCCGAGAAACTCCTGGCGTCGAGACCTCCAAGCAGACATCAAGAGACTGGGAACCACCTGGAGTAGAATCGAAGGAGAAGCACAGGACAGGAGTTGCTGGAGGTCTCTCGTCGACGGCCTATACCCGGGTAGGGGTGACAGGCGTAAGTAAGTAAAGTAAGTAAATGTATACCGTGACGTTGGTCTAATGATCATGAGAGCAAAGGCGGAAGAAACAACTCACCAATACTTCACTCTTGGTAACTCACATACGGAAGGCATAAACTTCACGTATAGGGTCAGCGACACATTAACCACATTGTTAGATATAAGAATGTACAAGGGTTAAATTACCAGCATTGCGTGGTTTGAGCACCGAATCAACAACTTAGACATTAAATCTACCCGAAGCAACAGACCTCACACAGCGAAGCGAACAAAGCTTGTTTTACGTCAGAATATACGACCACTTAAAACAACAACAAAAACTAACAATGACTCTGCCTAAAAAGGGGCAAAAACATTTGACCCGATAATTAATCGGGGCTAAATGTAGGAGACTGAAACAATCACAGCCAAGAGTTGCTGTGAGGGTGGAAGTCTCAAAACGGTCTGGTCCGCTGACGAGAGGAGTACCGGCTTTTGAAAGCAAAACGGGACGTCCACGAAACACGCTTCAAACACACAAAAACTGACTGACTTGTGTGTGAACGAGTGTGTACGGCCGGCCGAAAAAAAAACAGGTAGTGTGCGATGTGAAACTGATCGTTGCCGGTGTCTAACACCGCCCGTGTTGTTTCGCTAAACTCAGACTTGATCGGATACGCTATCTTGTATGCAATGGACTGTGTTGAGCCGGTCGGAACACTCTCACACAAGTCAGTCGCATAAAATAAACCACACGCTTTGATGCTAGCGTACGAAAAGCATCCATCTAAAACACATCTAGTAGCTGTCTAGCAGCGAACACAAGAACCTTAACGAAATAAAGTTAAAAGCAACTCCACATTGTATCACAGGCAACAGCCGAACACGCAATGGGATTTACTGAAGTATGAAGGACTTGTGCCGAAAATGATGGCACGCACATACGCGTATGTACTATCTCAAGCTTTACTCTTTGACCTGCAAAGTCAACATGCTAACAGTTGGCGCGGGGGCTCAGCCACCCCGGCAAAGACCGATGGCCAAACATTATGCAACTGTACAGAGTAAGCATCACAAGGAGGGTACATTCTTGGAAGTGACTGACTAGCCGGGCCCGGCGTCACACTCTAACTCAAACCCCACAAACCGGCTGAACACTGGGGCTGTTGATACAGATCGCAGTTCTAAAAGCCATAAACCGGCCCAGCCAGAATCAGGCTAAAACATTCATGTGTGCGATGTGAGCACCATTTTTCCAACACGGCCGGCAGAATAAAAAGGTCATTCAGTGCATCAAGTAGTGTGCGATGTGAAACTGACACATCTCAGTCTACAACCGGAACGCGCTCCGACCAGCCCCATTTCAAAGTCTACCGTATTTTCAACACGGTAGACAAAAATAGCAGACAGGTCTTCATTGTACCACATTTGTTAGATAGTCCTTCAGCGCAACATTATTGTAAGACCTATTAAGAACATGTATACGGAAATTTTTGTAAACTAAAATGTGTTATTGCCTGGAGCAGGTAGCTTTAATACAACAACCTAGTTATCGCTGATACATCATACTGATTTAGGGAGGTACTGTTGTCTGGCCCACGAATTTTAAATTGTCTGGCTTCTGTACAATCGTTTTGTGGCTTTCACACAGTGCAAAGTACGAAACCCTTGATATAAACTCTGTTTCAATTTAGTCACTGTGGAGTGGGGGTTCTGGACTCTCCCCCCACCCACCCACCCCCACTCCCCACTCCCCACCCCCACCCCCCACCCACTCCCCACCCTCCCCCACCCCCACCCCCACATACCAATAATACTGAATTCTTGAAAATGCTATAGCAAAGTCCCTTCATGGACAGTTTGCACCCTCTCAACCCCCCCCCCCCCTCTTCCCTCCCCGTTTGAATATTTCGATGTTGTGGGTGAGGGTCCGGACATACACACAGCCTCCCACTCCCCCTCAACCCCCCCCCCTCACCCCTCCCCCCACCCCCCACCACCACGTTCAGCTACTGGAAGGAAGGTCTAGTCTAGGGTCGGGAGGCTTTTTGCGTCAGGTTGAATGATGCTGTGTCAGGCTCCGCCTGTGGGGTATAGCCCTAATATGCCAGCTAGTGATTTCTACACCAGTAACTGTACAAGTATACAAGAAAGGAACACGGGGAAGCAAGCTTAAAAGAAAGATATAACTGTATACAGTTCAAAGATTCAAAGATAAATCCAACGAAGAAAAAAGTACTCTTAGAAAAGACAGTTACAACTTTCTCCAAGCACTGATAAGATAAGTAGCGAAGTGCTTTCTTCTTCGTTTCTCTATTTTGAAAAAAAAGTTGATATTAATAACTGAATTGTGCTGTATGTCTTTTCTATGCAGCTGTTTGTCTTTTCTAAGCACGCTTCTTTCTTCGTTTGGTTTTTCGCCGCATTTGGGTGTGGATTTTGTATACAGTTCGTATGTCCTACCAAAAACCAACGTTGCTGCCGCTGACCACATGTAACCTTTGTACAAGACCACGATCAAAATGCTCAGTACTTGTAGATGCAGAAATGCACGTGAAGGCGCGATATTACGACAAAGCAAAACGCACGAAATGACACAGCCCGTTTTAAGGGTAGGCAAACAAAAACACGCAAATTCTGTGAAAATGGAGCACTCTCCTCAGTGTTTCCTTTGCTGCTAAGTTTGTTATAAGCGGACTCAACATCGCCGCGGGGACTGAAATCATTTCTGTTATATCCGAAATGTTGTTATATTCGACCTTGCTATGAGCGGCTTAATTTCCCAAAGAACAAAGAACAGATTTGGCCGGGACCTCCACAAAAGCTTTTTTTATATCCGGTTTTTGTTCATATCGAGGGCTTTAGTCCGAGACTCTTAGTCTTACCTCCGACACTGACCCCCTCCCCCCTTCCCCCTCCCCCCCTCCCCCCCCCCCCCCCCCCCACCCCCTCCGACCGGACCCAAAAGTCGACAAGTACCACTGGCAAAGCCTAACTCGTAATAAAACGATTTTGTCTTCTACTGTAAAATGTATAAGCGTAAAGTATACCCTTGAAAGGACCCAAACTTGACGTGTGACGTAGAGATTCAGGGGACGTAAATCTCTATACTTCCGACTATCAGTCTCTTTATTCGCGCTAACTGCATTCGCCTGGAATTTCTCTCTCTCTCTCTCTCTCTCTCTCTCTCTCTCTCTCTCTCTCTCTCTCTCTCTCTCTCTCTCTCTCTCTCTCTCTCTCTCTCTCTCTCTCTCTCTCTCTCTCTCTCTCTCTCTCTCTCTCATGTACTTCTTTTTTTATTTTAACACATTTTCAGTCATTCATTTGTATAAAATTAGTAATATAAGCCGAACACAACGGGTGTAAATAGTTATTTTGTAAGCCCCCTCGATGTTTATTTATCCAGCTTTTTGTTTCTTCTCCGTTTCGAATACGTTCAGTACGATATATGTCCTTCGCTTCAGTTGACTTTTCCTGTCGTTGATTTTATCTAACTTATCCAATTATCATTCAGTTATGTTCTGTATGAAAATGGTACCAGCGGTATCATAGTTCTTTTTGTTGTGTAGCCTCTAAATTGTTTATTTATTGTCTTCTCTTTTTTTTTTTTTTTTTTTTTAGAGTTTTGACTTAAATGAAGAATAGGGTGTGTTTGTACCGAGACATGCGATTGGCTAAAGATTTATTTGGGGGAGACTCTTTGCTCAGAGAATAACGTTGTCATGGTAACATGTATATAGTAGTCTACTTATCACATGTTACCTTGGTACCCTTTGCCTTGAGAACGGACGACCAGAGGAAAAATCAAATAGAGTAAAGCCATTGAGAAAAAAGTGTGAAAAGATTGAAAGAAGACAACGTATAATGTCATACCCTCCTTCTTTTCTAGATGTAGTGAGCCTTGCAGTCACAAAAAGGGCAGCTCATTTCCTGATGACGCAATCCAAGCTCGCCATGTGTGTGTGTGTGTGTGTGTGTGTGTGTGTGTGTGTGTGTGTGTGTGTGTGTGTGTGTGTGTGTGTGTGTGTGTGTGTGTGTGTGTGTGTGTGCAATATATAACGCATTAACCAAACGTACAAATTTGCATCTTTATTTCCGACTAGTGAAAAACACAACTTCTCGTTCAATGCCTAATCAATCCGCCCACTGACCCACTTTCAATTTAAAATAATAAATAAATAAATACATTTTCAAAGGCGTGTTTCCTTCCTTTCATCTGTACAGTTTTTAAAAAAAGGTAATATAATAAACTTGTTGGGTCAAAATGTATGGCTAAAAAAAAAAATACTTTGGAAAAGATCATTTGATGGTGCTGAGAATAGAATGAAAGTGCGTAACTCTTTCTCAAGCCCTTGACTCTTTAATGTTGCTGACGATATCGCACGCCGGAAAAGACGCAAAGCGTCTTTTCCGGCGTGCGATATCGTCAGCAACAGTCAAGGGTTACGTAAGGTGATCTATACATAGCTCCCATATTTTTCGTGCCACAGTGAAGCCCTTACAACATACCTTGCCAAGGGTTACACCCACATGTAATGGTTTACATCAGCTTTGCGCTCTCCATTCCGATAACCCTGTGTAATTGACTCCCTCAAACGTCTCAGCCAATCGCCGGCACGGCTGTAGTTGTTATATCCTATACACCCAGTGTAACCCGAAACCCAAAAGCACCCCTCTAACATGCGTGCGCAGAACCATTGTTCTCCAAGCAGAAACCCCTCACTTGACACTCGTTAACACATCCAGTCTAGATTAACCCTCTCCTGCTTGTAGCCACCGGTACTGTAAACAGTATCGGTGGCTGGATGGACTGGGGGGTGACGGGGGGGGGGGGGGGGGGGGTAGATAGACTACTGCGAAATCAAGTGGCGCGGAAAACTGTTAACCCCCTTGTGCACGAAGCCACCGGTACTGTTTGCAGAACTGGCGGATTCATGGACAAAGGGGTTACTAAGTTACTCGGAGACATCGTCTTATACTGCCAGTAGTTATTACAGGGTGCTGATCGTGTTGCGGATCCACGCCTCCTTGCTGGCCACGTCAATGACGAACGGGTGGAAAGCACCGGCCACGCAGTCCGTATCGGGAAGAATGGCCATCACCGCTTTCCTATAGCCGTCACTGCACAGCACTGGGCCGCCTATGTTGCCCTGCAGAGAGAGGTGAGGCACCACATCAATATTAATCCCTTGACTGCCAAGAAATAATGAACAGACCTAACCGTAAGAGACGTAGATCCGCATGAGCCACGCAGTTGCGGATCCTCATGAGAATCGATGCCTCTCGCTGACATGTATGTTGCTGGGATGGTTTGGTTTCTGTGGCGTTGCATTAAAGAACATTGCAGACACGCGATCAACGTCACCTGGCAGTCAAGGGGTTAACAACTACCCTTTGTGACCCAGTCAACTGGATTTACACAACTCGCACGCTTTTCTCGACCATGCGTTGCCAGCTTGCTTAAATTCATATGTAGGGATAAAGGTTGTGCGTTCTACGCCGCACTTTTTACCTCTTTCGTCTCAATGCCACATAATGATCTGCCACTGAGGCGGGATAAAGTAAGAGCGACCCAACTGGGGTACCGTACCACTTCGATGAGAAAAGAATGTGTCGATTCTGATGTTTAAACCCTTTTAATTCAAGCCCTAGACGTTCAATAAATAGCTCAACGTGGTGTCAGCAAGAGGCATAGATCCCCATGAGCCCCCGCAACAATATGGGGGTTCATTAGGATCCATGTTTCTTGCAGTTGAATCCTATTCACTTGTTTCGCCAGCGAAGGGGTTAAAAGACCCCTCAACATTTTCAGGACATGAATCGGCCGCTCCGAGCTATTCTGACGCCATACTTATCATGTCAGTTAAACTGCGTGGTCGATCTTTTGGCAAATGTGCGTGTATATGTACTTTGTTATTATTTTATTCAGAAGTCCGCCGTGAGATGGTCTTAGTCGCCTGCTCGGCGTTAAACCCAAATAACTATCTTCTATTCAGAAGTGTGTACCACACCTTTTTTCTGTTTAACTCATAGCCCGACAGCCGTATTTCCAAAATTTTGGAGGCGTCATCTAACGACTATGCACCAGTTGCAGGAGATGGATCGACCATGATAATTAAAGGGCAGTGCCAGATTAGCTTGGCGCCGACAGGCGTCAAACTAATCTGGCACTACCCTTGAATTATCATGATCGACCCATCTCCTGCTGTAGTGCGTCAGGGCTGAATGAGTTAAAATTAAGCCGTTTATGATACACTTCGGAGATAACACCAAAACAACAAAGTTTGAGTCTCTTGGAATTTCGTTATGTATGAAGATCCACTCACCAGGCAAACTCCAGTGCCGTATTTGGGCAGCTGACAGACAGATCCCACAAAACGCGTGGCACTCGGAAATTGATTGGTCGCCAGTTGCGTGCACAGCGGGTCAATGTGCAGGCTGCTCTGACCATACAGTTTGCGGTAGGCTGAAATGTTAAGAGTAAATGTTGTATTAACCCATATAACCCCACGGCTGCATTTCAGAGGTATCACATAATAATTATTTACCAGTTACAGGGGATGGATTGACCATGATAATTCAAGGGCATTACCAGATTAGCTTGGCGCTTGATGGCGCTAAGCAAATCTTGCGCTGCCCTTGAATTATCATGGTCGATCCAACTCCTGCTGTGGTGCGTCGAGGCCAAAGGGGTTAAATAATGTCTCCTAAGCAGAAACCGTCTGCTTATACTCTGCGTTGAGTGTACCGCTTGGGTTTCTCTGATTTTATTAGAAACAAAATATGTGTCTCCTTTCAGTCTCTTTACACTTTTTTTCATTGGCCTCGCTCTGTTCGACTTTTCTCAAGACAACGGAAGACTTCTTGTCACCTGTGACCAAGGTAATATGTAATAAGTAGAATCACTTTACGATGACAACGTTACTCGCCGCCCCAAATACGTTTTTGGCCAATCACATTTTTCAGTACAAACAAACATTATTCTTCATTCAGTAAAACCTCTAAACAAAAAGATGTCAATAAATACACAATTTAGGGGGTTACACAGATATATATATATATATATATATATATATATATATATATATATATATATATATATATATATATATATATATATATATGTGTGTGTGTGTGTGTGTGTGTGTGTGTAACCCCCTAAATTGTGTGTGTATATATATATATATATATATATATATATATATATATATATATATATATATATATATATATATATATATATATATATATATATATATATATATATATATATATATCTTGGCTTGACTTCGCGAACGAAGATTTTATAGGAGTTGCCCACGACGTCTGCAGGCTTGTTCGTGGCTGCGGAGGCCAATCCGAGACAGGCAGGTTCGACCGCAGTAGCTGCAGGGGAAGGTATGGCCAGGGTTCTGAGCTGCGGCATCTCTGTTTTTTCTTATATATATATATATATATATATATATATATATATATATATATCGGTTCTGTGATACCGTTGGTACCAGTTTCATACAAAAAGTAACTGAATAATTGGATATATTAGGTAATATCAAAGACAGGAATATTCAACCGAAGGCCCTATGCTCTGTTGTATGGCCGTAATCGAAACAGCGATGAACAGAGAGGTGGATAAATAAAGAATTTAAGAGGTTCTTGTGCAACAAAATATCTATATGCACGCGTTGTGTTCGGCCTATGTTACCAATTTCATACAAGCGAATGACTGAAAATGTTTTATTTTAAAATACCTTAGAGAGAAAGTCCAGTCCAATGCAGTTTGCGCAAGGTTGTTGACCGATATTTGAAAGCATTGAGATTTGCGTCCCCGGCATTTCTAGGTCACACGCACGAGGCGTGGGGTTCTTTCAAGGTTATACATCGCGCTTAATACGTTTACAGTTGAAGACAAAATCGTTGTAATACTAGTCAGGCTTTCCCCAGTGGTTTTAGTCGCCTATAAGGGGTGTCAGTGTCGGAGGTAAGAATCTCGGGCTAACGCCCTCGACTCTTACCTCCGACACTAAACCCCCTGACCGGACCTTCAAGAGGCTACATAACCAATGGCAAAGCCTCACTCGTAATACAACTAATATTGTCTCCCACAAAAACCATTCTGGGTTGTAGGACAACTTCTTTGTCCAGGATATGTCCTTCTAGCAGGATGGTTCTGCGAAGAACACACTTTGCTTATGAGACACGCTTCGCTGAAACAACTTGGGCAACGACAACATCAGCACCACCATCATCAGCAACACTATTATGTTATTATTATTATCAGTAGTAGTAGTAGTAGTAGTAGTAGTAGTAGTAGCAGTAGCAGTAGCAGCAGCAGCAGCAGCAGCAGTAGCGGATTTTTATTATTATTATTATTATTATTATTATTATTATTATTATTATTATTATTATTATTATTATTATAGAATATTCGACCCTCGCGACCTCAAATTCTCACTGTCAGAACCGCTCTTAACGGTCAACTGTCAAAGGAACTGTTTACACATGGCATTGTCGGCATCGGGACATCATGATGGCACTGCCATAACGGTTTTTTTTTTTTTTTTTCAGAGAGCACCCCAACAAATAAAGAAACGCGCTTTAAAAAACAGTTATAAAAGAACTGAGTTGTAACTGTCTTTTCTAAGCGCGTTTCTTTCTTCGTTGGGATGTTCTCTGCATTTTACACGCTTGACAGTCACCTTCTTGGTTTGGATTTTGCCTCTCTTTTCAGACGTATAAATGTGTACTGGCACACAGTTCGTTTATTGAGTGATTTCCTTAACCCCTTCCCTGTCATCAGCTGTAAATCATCCGCCATACATAATTATGTCGTGGGGACAGTAAGCCGGACTACACTCAGCTGTAAATCATGTCCGACTCTGGACTGAAACATCGCAGATGCACTGCCGGATAATTTTGTCTGTGCCTGAGACATGTAAATATGACATCACATGTAACTATGAGGCCAGCAAGAGACACAGATCGTCATGAGCCCCCGCAAATGCGGGGGCTCATGACGATCTATGTCTCTTGCACTTGGGAGTTGTCCGGTGTGCTCCCGGCAGTGAAAATTAAGGCCCATCTGATTAAAAATGTACTCACAGTAGCTGGTTGCAGTGCGAACGCTCGCTTCTTGCTTGTGTCCCCAGGCGTAGAATTTGCAGCTGCTGTAGGTGCTGCAGGCGGGCTCAAAGCGGAGCGTGGAGGCGGCCGGCAGGCAAACTTTGGAGGCGCAGCTGCTCGTTATATCCGTTGTCAGCTTCAGCACGGCTAAAGCATTGCCTGGACAATAAGTAGGTGGATGGTTGGATGGATAGGTGGGTGTGTGGGTGAGTGGAAGGATGGAAGGATGGATGGAAAGATGGACGAACGGAAAGACGGACGGACGGCTATCGGACGAATGAAAAAAACGAACGAATGAATGAAGGAATAGGAAATATATATATTTGGAGTGTGTGGTGCCAGCTTTCTTGGACTGGTTTTATTTATTCTTATATATATATATATATATATATATATATATATATATATATATATATATATATATATATATATATATATATATATATATATATATATATATATATATATATATATATATATATATATATATATATATATATATTCTTTGTTTGTTTGTTTGTTTGTTTGTTTGATTTCATGTTTTAAATTTCAAAGCAATGGATACTGAAAACAGTTTACAGAAACAAGACCTTACAAATCTAGGCTGTGAGGTACAAAAATCACAGACCATCACATTCGATTTAACACATTCGAGACGCTTTGTGTCTGACACGCGGCTGTATACCGCGTATCCGGATTCGGCAAATCACGAATGAGGTAATGTACAAATAAATTAATGTATACTTCTTTTTTAACAAAGAAAGAGAAACAAAAACAGAAGTTGACAGAGAGAGGCAAAACCGAATTATTTACAAACCATTCTTTACGGTCTCGTTTGAAGCATTGTACTGTAACAGGGTAGTCGGAGTGAAGGCTGGGTCGACTTTGAACGCGGCCACATTGCGTATCACTTCCAAAGGAGTCACGCCATCCGCATCCAGATCCACAGTTAGGAGCTCAGTTTCGGCCGCCACCACCAGGAGGTCTTTGGTCACGTCACTTTTGTCTCCCTTTGTTGTCCTAAAAAAAAAGAAAGAAAGAAAACGAAAGAAAAAAAAAGAAAGAAAGAAAGATTTGATAAACCAGCCCACAAAGTCTCTTCTGTATCAGTATATGATCTTGCACGCATTTCCCCATAGCTGTGTGCAGGCCGACGTCGGTCCGATGACCTATTGCGCACTGAGGCTATCCCTCCTTTGCGGGGCTCTGGTCCGAAGGACTACATGCGTAGCTCCGCTAGGTTTGGGAAGCACTAACTCTTATCTTTCGGCTGTCACCTACTTCAGTCGCTGATGTAGCGCTTTCTGTGCAGAGGGATTCAACGGCACACTAAACAAAAACGTTACCGACACCTGCCTCAACGACAGTGGTTAAGAATGTGTGTCTTTGATATCATCGCAAGTTGCCCAACAACCCAACCCAGTCCATTGAAGGAAAATTGACATAAATATTAAATGACGATATGAAATAGTTCTAGGGTCAACAAGAAGTACGCAAGCCACGCAAATGCAAGAGACATCAATCCTCATGAGTCCCCACATCTGCGGGGACTCTTTGCTTTTGGAATTGGGTGATGTTGGCTATGTCGCGGCGGTGAAGGGGTTTCCTAGCATCAATGATCATTCAGCATTTAATTTCTTGCCTCGCCTTGGCTAGTTGGTTGGTCCATCCTTTTCTCCCTAGACACACGTGTAAGTTCTTTTCCGGACCGGCGCTGCTCTTCCCCGTGAAGGCAAAAGACACCAAGTTCATTTTTGTGAAAAGCAAGATTGTCATTGTATTAAAATGAAAACTTCACTTTTCACACAAATGGACTTGCTGTCTTTTGCCTCAGTTACAATGAAAATTTTGTTTATGACAACAATGGACTTGCTGTCTTTTGACTTCTATAAAAATCGGACTTACTGTCCTCTGGCTTTACAGGACAGGAAATGTTATGGAAGTACGTACATCAAGACGCATCCGGCGTGAGTGAGGACCCATTTGTTGTCCACGATAACCCCGGCGCACACGTGCTGAGTGTTGGCAATGGTCAGACTGCTGGCCGCAGGTGTTGTCGACATTCTCGAGCGGATTGACACAGTGTAGCGGTCGCTGAAGTGGCAAACATAGAAGAAAGTGAGCATAAATATTTTGGCCTAAATAAACTAGTAAAGAGATGTGTTGTAATCTATTAATTTCAATCAATCTTTCAATCAATCAATCAATCAATCAATACACAATAAAGAAATAAACGAACGAACAAATAGATAATTGAGGAAACACCAAGAAATAAGCCGTACGTGCGAGGAATGAGACTAAACTTAATCTGCCCTGGGCTGGCAAATGTCAGCAAGTTTATTATTCTCAAAAACGAGATTTTCATCGTAATACAATGAAACGCTCGCTTTGCACGAAAGCGGATTTACTGTCTTTTGTCTTAACAGGATTCAACACATGATTTAGAAATAGGTCAAAATGTGCACCTTTTTCCAACTACGAAAAACAGTGGATTAAAATCCCGGACAAACATGAGATATTTTATGTTTGTCCGGGCTTTTAATCCACTGCTTTCAGTCGAAACGCGTGCAGTTTTACATGCTTCTGATTTTCAAACAGCGTCTATAATGAACACTAACCTGCACAGTGCCTCTCTCACGCCCGAAAGGATTCGCGACTGAATCGGCAAGGCGATATCAATTCCGCAGTCGTTGTCCAGAGGGTTGACGGTAGTGGTTGTCGGTGTAGTAGTGGTTGTCGGTGTAGTAGTGGTTGTCGGTGTAGTAGTCGTCGTCGGTGTAGTAGTCGTCGTGGGGGGCGAAGTGGCCGCAGCGGTAACTGCTCCACCAAAAGCTTTAAAAACGAAGCATAATTTATGGAATCATGGATATTGCTACCTAATTCTACCATTTCATTTTACACACACACCATAACACACACACACACACACACACACACACACACACACACACACACACACACACACACGCACACACATAAACACACACACACACACCATTACACACACACACACACACACACCATCACACACACACTCACACACACGCACGCACGCACGCATGCGCGCGGATGTCAGTGCCAACAGCGAGTATCAAAAATAAATACTTTCTTCACTCATCCACGCCTTGACCTGTCTCTAAGACAAATACGATGGCAGCGCAATCAGTAGTATTGTTTTGTTGTTGTAGTGGTTGTTAATTGTTGGTAGTGGTGTTAGTGCTGGTGTTGTTCTTCTTCTTTCTTTCTTCTTTCTTTTCTTGTGTGTGTTTGTAGCTTTTTACACATTGGAAATGTTAGTGGCTACACTTACGCAAGCAGCATTTCTGTCCAACTGGGCAGTACCCCGAGACGACACCGATCCTATCCAGCAAGTTGTACTCGTTGGCAAAGCACGTAGTCCTACAGTCACCGTCGGCAATCAAACAGTAAGCTGGACAACAGAAAATATATATCAATGTCTATTCGCTCTTCATTGACTGTCAATTTAAACTCATTCAATCATACGAAAAACAAAACTGAAGATGTAAACATGTTCATAAGCTTTTTGTTGAAGATTCATTGAGCATTGCAGATCGAGACATAGATCGGCCATGATAGTTCAAGGATGGTGTCAAAATAGCTTGGCGCCTGTAGGCGCCAAGCTATTCTGGCACCAAACTTTAATTATCATACTCGAACCGGGCCGGGCCATAATTTTTGTCGTGTCAGAATTGAATATGGACAGGATGCCGGGGAATTCATTCATTCATTAAGACGCCTCGAATGAGTTAACTCATTCTCGTCATCAGCGACCACGTTACGCCTCTGCTGAAGCACTCAGCTGTACTGGCTGCCCGTGAAATTCCGCTGCCAGTTAAAGATTGCAGTTTTCGCCTATCGATCCAGACCAAAAAGGTGACTGCCAAGCGTGTAATATGCAAAGAAGTACCCAACGGAGAAAGAAACACGCTTAGAAAAGACGGGTACAACACAATTTATTAATATTTCGGGTAAATACCCTTTGTCAAAATAGACAAACAAACAAACATGTTTGTTTGTTTGTCTATTTTGACAAAGGGTATTTACCCGAAATATTAATAAATTGTGTTGTACCCGTCTTTTCTAAGCGTGTTTCTTTCTCCGTTGGGTACTTCTTTCGCCTATCGGCATTTTGACGGAGTAGTCTCTCTCGCCGGACCTTTCTGCCAAGCTGTTTGTATGATCAGCCATCACGTACCCTCCGTTCCTCCAGTGAAAAACTTTTTAAAATCCTGAAGCTTAACATGAAGACTGTCGGGGAGCGTTCTTTCACCTATTTTGCCCAAAGTGTGCGGAACTCTCTCCCAACTGAAATGCGGAATCTGCCCGTACATGGTCACAGTTCAAAGCTCACTTAAAGACTTTTCTTTTCTGTCGGGCATTTAGCATTTAGCTCACCTTTAGCTAACTGTTGCCTGCCTTTTATTCTGATTGTCGAGGGAAGTGGATGTAAGGTGTTGAGAAGGGATGGGGTGGGTTAAAGTAGTGTATAATTGTGCGTATGTCTGAGAGAGTGTGATGTTGTGTATGCGCAGTGAGTCCAGTGTTTTCCTGGAGAACAGCGCCATACAAGAACTATTTATTATTATTAATATTATTATTATTATTATTATCATCATCATCATCATCATCATCATCATCATCATCATCATCATTGTCTCATTATAACAACGTTTTCGTTTTCTTCATTCTGTTTTTGTGTACTTACTTTGGGCGTAAGAAGTCCCGAAACAAAGTGCCACTAAGCAGACGACAGTTTTCAGACCCGCCGCCATCTTGTCTCATAGACTGAAGCCCGGGTATACGACTGATGATACTCAGTTAGGGGAGACCGGTCCAGGCACTAAGATTGGCGTCCTGTCAGGTCAGAGGCCTTGTCGACAGCGGTTCATGTAACTTCCGAGGGCGTGTACGTTTTATACGGTAGGCGTGGCTTTGCTGATCTTTCACGCCCTTTTTTAAACAGAAGTGTAGACCTTGGTAGTGTCTGCGAACACACTCGAAGGTACGGTCAGAAACACACTCTCTCTCTCTCTCTCTCTCTCTCTCTCTCCTCTCTCTCTCTCTCTCTCTCTCTCTCTCTCTCTCTCTCTCTCTCTCTCCTCCTTCCAGTTCGCGCCCTCAAAACTCACTTATTTCAACAGTTCTAGCACTATAACATCACCACACTCCCACCCCAACTGAGCTGACTGTCGTATTTGTGGTACGTGAGTCATTGTCAAAAGCGTGCGCATGTGTGCGCGAGTTGTGAGTGCGCGCTTAGAGTTATAATTATTATAAGATAAGCGCATTATAAATACCGTAATTATTACTATTATTATTACAGTCGGGCCTGCTGGAGGACTGTTACAGTCTATATTCTAAACCTTTCACTACCCAATGCGCAAAAGGCCATCGGGCCGACGTCGACCGCCGTTGGCCCGCGCATGGCCATACGCGGGCCGGTCGATGTCGGCTCGACGGCCTTTGCGCACTGGGTAGCGGCTGCGCGGTGATTTGGCAAAAGCCGGTGTATGTCCATGATTAGAAAGGCGAGATTTTCATTGTCCTCAACGAAAATCTCGATATTCTCAAAATGGACATATTGCAAATCATGGTTAGGTGGAAGACGCTGCTGACAGGACTATGAAAGGGTGTTAATGAAAGGATTGGACGCATAAAAGGAGAGGTAGATGTTGAAAGGAAGGGACTGACTACGGTGTGGAGGCGGGGCCGGATGGGGCGGGAGAGGGGAGGGGAGGGGAGGGGGAGCTGAAATGGCGACCGAAGATGGAGAAAAAAAAATCGCCATTAATTACATACCACAATGTTTCAAACAAAGTGATAAGGTTTTAATTTTTACGAGATCCGCCAACGATCACTCTGTCACTTGAAGCCGCTCATACATTATAACATTCGCAATTAACTCATTCAGCCCGGCACACGTATTTCACAAATTTTGGAGGCGTCATCTAACGACTATGCACCTGTTGCAAGAGATTGATCGACCATGATAATTCAAGGGTAGTGCCATATTAGCTTGGCGCCTGTCGGCGCCAAGCTAATCTGGCACTATCCTTGAATTATCATGGTCGACCCATCACCTGCTGTAGTGTGTCAGAACTGAATGGGTTAAGTCACTGCATGACTGGATAAGCTTCAAACTGGATAAACGCTTCGAATTTTAATCAAAGAGATACAAAAAGTACTCAGCCGATTCATGCGGAAGCTCCATTAACATGTTTACATCGTTTGAATGACATGAAACGTTGCCACCGTCGGACCCCACATAGTTTGAAGCAGAACAAATAGAACAAAACCCATTCACCCCTGACGCAAAACAAGAGGAGATGGGTTGGCCATGATAATTCAAGGGTAGTGCCAGATTAGCTTGGCGCCTGTCGGCGTTAATCTGGCACTACCCTTCAGTGAATTATCATGGTCGATCCATCCCCTGCAACAGGTGCATAGTCGTTAGATGACGCCTCCAAAATTTGGGAAATACGTGCGTCGGGCTGAATGAGTTAATAACTGGGACAGTGAAATTTGATTGGCTATGTTATTAGTTAGATGTGTAGTTTCTTTTGTTCACACTCTGTATTTTTAAGAACATTTAGTTGCTTATTGTCCTGACTGTGTTGTGGTGCGCTCTATTCTTTTGCTGGCCATGCTGGATGTGTCGCGTCTGCTGACCGTACATGTACAGTTGGCGGACACTGCTCGGGCAGGTGGTACTGTAGGTGGGAGAAGAGTGCGCACTGCCTCATTTAAGATAAGATAAGATAGAACTGTATTGCCATACAAAATACATTAGGAAATCGTCTCGGTGCAACATAAAAAGAAGAACATAAAACACATATAAAATATAATTAAATCTCTCTCTCACAAACACACACACACACACACACACACACACACACACACACAAACAAACAAACAAGCACACATTCACATACACAGAGATACATTAATAATTATTGTGGTCTAAACGTAAAGGCAATAAACAAGATATCACAGTGACACAAATCACAGAAGACATATCACAATATGAAACACGTCACTTGCATCACAGATGAAATATTATGCTTATAGCTGGACAATAATGTATATTTCACATGCTTTGTAAAGCGATTTGGGCCTAGCAATCTGGATTTAGTGCTAATTATAAAATCTCTGTTTTATTGTTGTTGTTATTAAGTTCCTTCTATTTATAAAAGGGACTTTTAGGAGGGGTCGCGGTGGGGCGAATTTAATAGCTTGTCCATGATGTCAAAGGCGGGCAGGCTAAACCTCTAACAATTGAAGTAACAAGATAAAAATTACGTCATTTCTAGTTACACTAACCCCGCTGCTGAACGCACATTTGGCGCGAAGCGCCGTATGTGCGTATGTATGTGCTATGTATGTGTGTGCGTATGTATGTAAACAAGAGAATCTCCGATATTTCTGTACACACAAGCTTTAAAAAGTTGGCGAAATACTTTCTTAAGTGGGTGGCTAAGAGAGCCTATTAGCATATTGTAATTGAATGTCTCATTGAAGACATAAACAACCATTTATAGGAAGTCGGTTGACCCAGATTACTTACTTACGCCTGTCACCCCTACCCGGGTATAGGCCGTCGACGAGAGACCTCCAGCAACTCCTGTCCTGTGCTTCTCCTTCGATTCTACTCCAGGTGGTTCCCAGTCTCTTGATGTCTGCTTGGAGGTCTCGACGCCAGGAGTTTCTCGGCCTACCTCTTTTCCTCTTTCCCTGGGGGTTCCATGACAATGCCTGCCTAGTGATACTGGAAGCTGGCTTTCTCAGACTGTGACCGATCCATCCCCATCTTCTTCGCCCAATTTCATTCTCTGCTGTTATCTGCTCTGTTCTCTCCCAGAGTCTGACGTTGCTGATCTTCTCTGGCCAGTGGATTTTCAAAATTCTTCTAAGGCAACTGTTCATGAAGGTCTGTACTCTGTTGACTGTGGTTTTTGTCAATCTCCAAGTCTCTGCTCCATATAGGAGAACTGCTTTTACATTGGAGTTGAAAATCCGGACTTTGGTGTGTTGTGACAGCTCTCTGGAACTCCACACTTTTTTCAACTGGAGAAAGGCTGCTCTGGCTTTACCGATTCGTGCTCTGACATCTGCATCAGTGCCGCCTTTTTTGTCTATGATGCTCCCGAGATAGGTGAAGGACTCCACCTCCTCCAACGGGGTGCCAGCAAGCAAGACTGGTTCTTCCCTGGTTGTGTTCAGCCTCATTGTCTTTGTTTTCTGTTTGTGAATGGTGAGGCCCACTTGGGACGAGATGTCAGCAAGCCTCGTGGTCTTGTCCTGCATTTGTTGATGAGTGTGGGACAGTAATGCCAAGTCGTCTGCAAAATCGAGGTCGTCAAGCTGTGTCCACAGTGTCCACTGTATTCCACTTCGTCTGTGCTCTGTGGTCATCTTCATGACCCAGTCTATGGCCAGTAGGAAGAGGAACGGAGACAGCAGACATCCCTGCCTGACACCAGATCTGACCTGGAGCTCTCTGGTGAACTGCCCTTCGTGGATCACGCGACATGTCATGCCATCATAGCTGCTCTTGATCAGGCGGACGAGCTTTGTGGGTACACCGTAGTGTCGTAGGAGTTTCCACAGAGTCTCTCGGTCCACGCTGTCAAATGCTTTCTCATAATCCACAAAGTTGACGTACAGCGGGGAGCTCCACTCCAGAGACTGTTCCACGATGATGCGGAGAGTGGCGATCTGGTCTGTACATGATCGGTTCTTCCTGAATCCTGCTTGCTGGTCTCTCAGCTGGGGGTCAACGGAGCTCTTCATTCTCTCTAGGATGATCCTGTTGAAGACCTTTCCTGGTACTGACAGCAAGGTGATTCCTCTGTAGTTGGAACACTTGCTGAGGTCGCCTTTCTTGGGAAGCTTGATTAGGTACCCCTCCTTCCAGTCAGCTGGCATCACCTCCTCTTCCCAGATCTTTTCAAACAGTGGGTACAGCATCTCAACTGTTGTCTCTAGGTCTGCTTTCAGAGACTCCGCTGGGATGCCATCTGGCCCTGCTGCTTTGCCATTCTTCAAAAATGCCACTGCTTTTCTGATCTCTTCCCGGCTGGGTCTGTCACAGCTGATGGGTAGGTCGGTCTCTGCCGGCTGGATGTCGGGGGGGTCGGGTGGGCTAGGTCTGTTCAGTAACTCTTCAAAATACTCGGCCCATCTGTCGAGTTGGTCTGCTCTGTCTGCAATAGGCTTGCCTTCTTTGTCTTTTACTGGTCTTTCTGTATGGCCATACTTACCCGACAATCTTCTGGTAATGTCGTAGAGCTGTTTCATGTTGCCGCTGCCTGCTGCCTTTTCTGCCTCTGCTGCCAGGCTGTCTGTGTAGGCCCTCTTGTCTGCCCTGATACTCCTCTTCACCTCGCGGTTGGCTTCCGAGTATTCCCCCTGTGCCCTTACTTTGGCTGCTCTCGTGCGACTGTTGTTGACCGCTGCTTTCTTCTGCTTCCTCGCTTCTATCTTCTTCAAGGTCTGTGCCGACAGCCAGTCCTTGTGGTGGTGTTTCCTGAACCCTACAGTGTCTTTGCAGGTTGAGTTCAGCGCCTCTCTAACTGCCTTCCACTGCTGCTCTGTGGTGACCGCCTCCTCTTCATTTACTAGCTCCTGTAGCGCTTGAAACCGGTTGGACAGCACCAGTTTGAACTCTTCTCTAACTCCAGTTTCTCTCAGGAGGCCTACATTATAGCGCTGTCTTCTTGTTGTCTCTGTGCGGCTTTTCTTTCGCTTGAGATTCATTCTTAAGGTAAGCAGATGGTGGTCTGAGGCGACATCTGCTCCCCTCCTCACTCGAACATCTTGAAGGGATCTTCTAAATTTCTTGCTAATGCAGATATGGTCTATTTGGTTCTCTGTTGTATGGTCAGGTGAGACCCAAGTTGCTTTGTGTATTCTTCTGTGTGGGAAGATGCTGCCTCCAATGACAAGTCGGTTTAGAGCACAAAAGTCTACAAACCTCTCCCCGTTCTCACTCATCTCCGAGCCTAGTCCCTGTCTCCCCATCACCTCTTCGTATCCGGTGTTGTCCTCCCCTATTTTGGCATTAAAATCGCCCATGACGATGGTGATGTCTCGCTCCGCACATTTGTCCACGGCACTCTGGAGTCGGTCGTAGAACTCTTGTTTCTCTTCCTCGTCACTGTCATTGGTGGGCGCATAACACTGGATGATGTTCAGCTTGAGCTTTTTCTTGGTTCTAAAGGCTGCTGTTATAATTCTTGGCCCAAGAGGTTCAAAGCCCATCAGCGCTCTCTGTGCCACTGGTGACAGCATGAGTGCTACTCCTTCTGTATGGGGGGCATTCTCCTCTTCATGACCTGAATACAGAATCATCTCCCCACTTAACAGCCTTTTCTGGCCAGACTGCGTCCATCTGGCTTCACTGATGCCTAGCAGGGAAAGGTTGTACTTTTGCATTTCCGCTGCTATCTGGGCGGCCTTGCCGCTCTGGTACATGGTCTTGACGTTCCATGTGCCCATGGTTGTATCCCTGGATAGAGAGAGGCGGCTCGGTCCTGTGGCTTCCGAAGACTTCCGGCTTTCACCACAGGACGTCATAAGTCTTCTAGTAGAAGAACCTTCCTCCTCCAGGAAAGGAATTACTGTTAGTCTTATCGTCGGCGTTTTTGTAGCTATTTCCTTTTTTGCAGGGTGGGGAAGCCACCCCCACGCCCAACCCCCTTACTAGGAGGACCAGGGGTTTTCTGTCGGGGTCACCTTCCCTTAGACCATGTTGGTTCACGGCACCTTATTTCATTCGGTGCACCCCTCTCACGAGGGACCCCCTATCCACCACCCAGGGGACGCGCCTCAACGCCGTATGGTCCCAGCGCGAGGGTTGACCCAGATTAGAGTCCGTAAAAAAAAATTGTCATATTTACTTGAACTTTTGCATATGGCTAGTTTGGAGAAAGACATTGGATGAGTTCGTTAGCCAACTTTGTATCCTCTCAACTTCTTTAGTAAAACTTAATTCTTTTCAGAAAATAATTAAAACAGTAAAAAAAAACCTTCACTTTTAGAGAAAGTCAGACAGTGCCCGTGACGTAAAAAAAGCAACTCCGTCAGCACGCAGACACTGATACCCTAAATATGACGTAATTCTCTCTCTCTCTCTCTCTCTCTCTCTCTCTCTCTCTCTCTCTCTCTCTCTCTCTCTCTCTCTCTCTCTCTCTCTCTCTCTCTCACCTCTCTCTCTGAGGTTAAATGCGAACTCTTTGCTGACGATTCAACTCTGCATACATCAGACAAACGTGAAACGACGCTAAATTGTATCCTCCAGCAAAGTCTTGATGAAGTGTCAGATTGGTGTGCGCAAAATCGCATGCTAATCAGTACTTCTAAAACCAAAAGAATGTTGATAACAACCCGCCAAAAGGGTCAGCTACATCCTGCCCCTCTGAAACTGTCACTTGGCAATAAACCTATCTAACAAGTATCCAGGCACCGCCTACTGGGAGTTGTAATTGACGACCAGCTGAACTCGTCGCCGCATATCGACAGTTTGTGCAAAACCTTGTCCAGGAATGTATTTCTGCTATCTAAACTTAGACATATTCTTAGTACAAAGTGCTGTACGTTATTCTTTCACGCACACATTAAAAGCCACTGTGACTATGCGTCCTCTTTGTGGGACGAATGCAGTGAACTTCATTTTAAAAAACTAAACTCGCTGTATCGTCGTTCAGTTAAGTTAATTATTCCTAACCCTGTTTCCACGGCTGAGAAAATAAAATCCCTTGGCCTGCTTACACTGAAGGAACAACTCAAATTTAACAAATGCGTCCTCATGCACAAAATATTTCATTATCAAGCCCCGGAATATCTGCGCATGATATTTAACTTCAGCCCTCGGCATCAACAACATACGAGGAATGACTTGCTTCACTTACCCCGCCTACGGATAGATCTCTACAAGTCAAGCCTTCTATTTTCTGGTAGTTCTGTCTGGAACTCATTGCCATTAAACATTAAATCATTTTGCGATAAAACCCATTTTAAACGTGCATTGCACACTCACTTCCAATCAGCGTGACTTCACAGTTTGCCATATAAAAATAATTCTGCTGATAACACGTAAACGTCAAATATTTTTCTCTTTCTCCTTAAATTTGCTACCTGATCATCTATTGTCTTGTCGGTGTCACTATACGCTATTGATGCTGCTGATTCTATGACACTGTCTTAGATGAGTATAATATTAAAGCTGTGCACGCGTTTCGTTCTCTTGCTTTTTGCATCGGAGGCAGTTACAAATTCTCCATTGTGTTTTTTTCCCGTAGTTTTTCTTCCTCTTCTTCTTCTTCTTATTATTATTGCTAGTATTTGCATGCTCTGTTTATTTTCCTGTTATGTTGTTTGTTTACAGGACAGCTTGTAAGACAGGCATTGAGTTGCCTAATAGCTTTATCCTGAATAAATAAAGATTCATCATCATCATCATCATCATCTCTCTCTCTCTCTCTCACACACATATGCGCGCATCTCCAAGAGGCATAGATCCTCATGTGCCCGGAGGGCGCATAAACATCTATGCCTCTTGAGGATGTTTGGAGCGCGCGCATGCACTCACGCACATGCACACGCATACACACACATCGACGCGCTTTCAGAAGAGCATGCAGGTGTACTTATTATAGCATGTAGCTGGGTAAAGTCAACCTGATTTCACACAAATTATAGCAAGACTTAAATTGTACCGTCCGTTAAATTCTAGTTTTGTCACCATTTTCGCAAGTCTTGAAGCAAATGCGAAACTCATATCACGTTAAATATAAAATTACATAAAAACAAAAAAAATACGTCATGACAAATGATGTTTGAAAACCAATGACACATATGCGCACATAAACATCTATGCCTCTTGATGATGTTTGAAGCGCGCGCATGCAAACACGCACACGCACACACACACATCGACGCGCTTTCAGAAGAGCATGCAGGTGTACTTAAAAGGTGTACTTAGTATAGCATGTAGCATAAAGTCAACCTGATTTTACACAAATTATAGCAAGACTGAAATTGTATCGTGAAATTCTAGTTTTGTCACCATATTCCCAAGTCTTGAAGCGAAAGCGAATCTCATATCACGTTAAATATAAAATTACGTAAAAAAAAAAAAAAAAAAAAAACGTCATGACAAATGACGTTTGACAAACCAATGACGCGTGTGCACTGCGCGCGCCCCTTCTAGAGTTCACTGTGACGCACTGGCTCATCTGCGAGACTTTTTTTTCAGAAGGAGATATTTCAACATCAGAATCAGGTCAAAGACAAAAGGTAGAGACCCTTGACAGCAAAGACAGCTCTCAAAAAGAAGGGATTTTGTGGGTTATGGTTCATCCCATCTTGTTATTATTGTTGTTGTTGTTGTTATCATTAAATTTCACGGAGACCCCAGTCCTTACATCGTGTACGCATCTCAGAAAGTATGAGTCATTTGAATACAACACATGAGGTGTGCCATTCAACATGAGAATAGCCTATGACTTGAAAGAAGCATGCACGGACCTGGATGAGTTTCCACTATTTAACCCCTTTACTGCCGAGAAAAAAAATGAACACGCTCCATCTGCAAGAAACATAGATCCTCATGATATATGCCTCTTGCTGATACCACTTTGAATCCATGTTCCTATCCATGTTTCTATCCATGCTTTGTGTACGCCCGTGGGCTCTTTGACGTTAAATTAACAAAGTTTTAAGAAACAATCACCAAATTTGCGACCACTGACAATGAAGGGGCTTACGTGCGAGTGGTACACAGGTGGTACCAAAGCAAAATGCTACTTTCCTTCTGAGTTTAAAAGCATATTCTGACGAGAAACTTCTACTGACACAATTCAATTTATTTCCCGTTCTGCTGTAGTGTGCAGTGAAAGTGTATGAAGTTGCCCTGTTCAATTAAGGGACATTATTTTACTTATATAATTAGGATATTAGGGCACCCAATGGTTGTCTCTATTGAATCGCTGCGCTTCAGGAGACAACCAGTGTAAGTGGGGCATTATTTTAAACTGATGCACTTCGTTCAAGAATGAAGCCGCGTTTCTAGGCCACAGCCTGTGCTCTCGCTTCATCGCCTCAGGCACGACTGAGGATGCTCACGTCTTTATATATACATCTATTTTTATCGAGAATGTTCACGCGCAAAACTTTTACTTTCGCGTTTAACCCGTTCAGTGCCAAGAAAATTGTAACACCACCCAACTGCAAGAGGCATAGATCCTCATGAGCCCCCGCAGTTGCGGGGGCTCATGATGATCTATACCTCTTGCTGACACCACTTTGAATTCACCTGCCTGGGACAGCTGGGAGCTTTGGCGTTGAATGAACGAACATTGTAGAAACACAGTCAGTTCAACTTTTAATTTCTTTATGTGGTTGGCGGTTCTTTCAGAACGTATGAAACAAACACCAGACACATAAAAAAAAAAAAAATTAAACGGTAATTGAACGAGTAATAGATATTTTTTGGAATGAGTGAATCTTGTTACGTTGATGTTCGTTTTGGATTCTCCAGTGGTATTTCGTCGTGTGTATGAGGAAATGTACAGTTTCGGCCATTGTTTTACGCCGATATGCGTTTTTTGTTTGGATAATTCACCCTTTCCTACCTACCCTGTAGATATGTGTTTTCTTTAATAAGCTAGTCACTGAACCGTGTCTGAATGGCAGGTCAGTAACAGTGACGTATTCTTTAAAAGGAGCGAGTGAAAAGGGTCGGGGGGGGGGGGGGGATCAGACGTAAAAAACATACAAATTGAGTATGTGTCATAAATAGAAGAGGATGTGTGCATAGTTTGGGTGTGCCTAGGGGTGGGGAACAAGGATGGTTGGAGATAAATCAGCGTCTGTCAAACAAAATGCATTTACAGTTCTTAAACTTCCATCTTTGAAGCCGTGTTCATCTGCACGAATGCAATTCAAACGAACGCTGACAGATTACCCTCAAGCAAACACTTGTAGATTTTATATAAGAATATTTTTAGTTTTCTAGAGAGCATCATCATCATCATTTTGCCTTCTTTTTTATCGTGCGTGTGTGTGTGTGTGTGTGTGTGTGTGCGTGCGTGCGTGCGTGCGTGCGTGCGTGTGTGTGGAATTGAAATTGCAAATGTTTCAAATATCTAATAACTTCCACACATACTTCTTTTTTTTGTGTGTGCTGGTGTCAGTTTTTTTGGTGACGGCCCTGAGGGAGGGGGGTGAGTGGGGAGGAAGGGGAGCTGGCGGGTTATGAGGAATGAGGAGACACAAGAACTGCTATTGCCTATGTAGTACGACCTGAACACTGATCAGTTCAAGCCTCTTGCAAATGTGCCACCTTGATTTACCAAGAGCTTTAACCTCTTGGTTGTCGGTAGCGCTTTTAGTTGCGATGATTCCGGCAGGAATCATCGTGACTAAAAGCGCTACCGACCGCCAAAGGGTTAAACTTGTAATTTAAAAAAAAAATTAAAAATGAAAAAACTCATCAAAACGATGCCCGTTTTCCCATACTAAATCTTCAGCTGTTTCTTAATCTTCATCGTCACACATGCAACAACGAAACCAGTCTGCTGGAGATTTATCTTTAAAATCCTATCTGTCATTTTGTTGCAACAATTTAAAACTAGCATGTGTCTAAATCCCTGTTATTTGCGACACCGAATGTCGTACAATGGCAAGCAATTTCTTGTGTGGGCCGCTGCTCTTAAAACGGTTTTATCAAAGAAAACACACTTCGCTTCGTAAAAAGTGAACATTTACTTAAGGCGGACACGGCGTAAAAAAAATATGAAATAATTTGAAAAAATTATAGTAGCTAAATGGTGTGTATGGGAGGTTGTCTGCATCATTTTCAAAAGGTGAACTAGGCAACGCGCAGTATGCCCTCAAAACATCCTCAGACATGATTTCATTTCGAAAGGTGTGAGCTTAGAAATTATCTATATGCGTATATGTATGCCCCTACTACTGTTAAGAATAAGTCCTAATTCATCCATTGAAATTTCACACAGAATGCTCGCTGGGAAAATCCAAAGTGGTTTGAACTTCCTTTGATCCCGTAACACGGATGTGAGATACAGCAATGTAAATGCGATAACCAAGAGGCATAAATCCTCATGAGCCCCCACTACAAGCAGGGCTCATGAAGATCTATGTCTCTCTTGCAGCCGAATAGTTTTCGCAACAAAACTGAGTGAAATGAACTGGGATACATGTTTAGGGATGCTGAAGGATCCATATAATAAATTGAAAACTCGAGAACACTTCAAACAAGACCCTAGTACGCAGAAGGCGGGGTAGGGTGGATGCTGCTGAGAGAAAAACTAAAGAATAAAAAGAAGCTAGTATGCCGACACAGTGACCGGGTTTGTCAAAGACGGGAAGGTTCTATGGGCCCCTTGTGAGCGATTCGCTGGCTGAATTTATGTCATTCAGGTAGTGTGTTACTTAGTGTGTGTGTGTGTGTGTGTGTGTGTGTGTGTGTGTGTGTGTGTGTGTGTGTGTGTGTGTGTGTGTGTGTGTGTGTGTGTGATTTAAGTGCATCAACGTCAAATGTTCTCAGTTGCACGGGCGATGTTATTAACTCGTTCAGCCCGACGCACGTATTTCCCAAATTTTGGAGGTGTCAACTAACGACTATGCACCAGCTGCAGAGATGGATTGACCATGATAATTCAAGGGTAGTGCCATTTTAGATTGGCGTCGGACAGGCGCCAAGCTAATCTGGCACTACCCTTGAATTATCATGGTCGACCCATCTCCTGCTGTAGTGCGTCAAACTTCAATAACTAGCTAGCCCATTACATCCTGACGCTGATCTTTTTTTTAAATTAAATTGTTTATTGTCTTACGAAGGCTACAATGCAGATTAGGAGCCAGATCAACCATCTTTGTTCAATGGTGGTGCCAGAATAGCTTGGCGCCTCAGGCGCCAAGCTATTCTGCCAGCACCCCTAAACTATCACAGTCAATTTTTTTCAAGCCACAGAGTATCAGGATGAAAAGTGTCAAAGTGTGTGCTGTTATGTGATCCTGGACCTTACGGCCTCGGGCCGTAAGGTCCAAATTCACAGACCAGCACAAACATTTACACCGACGTTCACACCAGCACGCCGTTCACAATCAAGTAAGATGTAACCACGGCACTCGCAATTTTACATCGTTTATTGCGAAATTTTACATTGTCACCCAGTCCATCAAAATAATTGGGGGGGGGGGGGGGGGGAATCTGACACACACACAGACAATAGCAAGGTCTGTTTTCAGTAAAATAACTGTTTTTACTTTAAAGGCCGTATGTACAAAGCGATCACAATAAACCTGCAATGACGTTCGTCTTGCGTGCATTGATGTGATATTAAGATTTTCACAAGCGAACACTCCCATCCCTACTCCAATCGCTCACAGCTTTAACAGACATAACATTCTGAGCAAAACGTTGACTACCGAACGAGAAAACGCAAAAAAATCCCAAGAAAGAAAGAAACACGCTCAAAAAGGCCAATAATACAACCCAGTCTAATACATTTACGGGTGTTAACCCGAACATTTTAAGAAACAGTGTTGTAATTGTCCTTTCTAAGCATCTTTCTTTCTTTCTTGGGATTTAAAAAACAAGGCTGTTCAAACAGGAAATGCATACAACAGCTGCAGATCCTGAGGAAATAAAATAGTAAAGAAACCGTACAACGTTAAACGTTTAGGGTTTGACGCCTTTGTCCACAACAACGCTGATTTCAAAGACGGTGCACCGAATAGTGTCTGATTAAATGTTGACGCATGCTGGATTCGAACCCGCCACCTTTCGCGGCTAAACAAAAGTAGTATAAAGACACACTATCAGACTACAGTAACCTGTTAACAACCGTGTTACACAAACTTCACATCAGGTATTCTGATTTACAGATTGTCAGCGAGACGGTAGAATTTTCAGAATGGCTTCTGTGGGACCTGAAAGAAGGAAATCAGATATAAGTAGTGGGACTCCCACGAGTGACAGACTAACAACGCCCCATAACCCATGGCCAAAAGAAGACATAAATTCTCATGAGCCCCTGCGGACGCTGGTGAGAATATATGTCTTCTGCAGATGGACCAGGCTGGCTGAAGGGCTATGTGCTGTCTGAACCAAAATGTGAAATTCAGCTTTCTGGGATTTTGAAAAAAAACTGAATCAGTCTCAGAAACTGAAGACTGTCACCTATGGACTAATGCAACTGTTAACGACTAGGCAACAAAAAAATAAAATTTAAAAACGGATGGCAATCAAAGGCAGGAGACTGATCTGCCTCTCCGTACTCTAGTGGGTGAGATATTGATTAATATTGCTAAAGTGGTCACGGTCATATATTTTTTAGGACACTTTATGTGACATACGGTGTCTTGTGTTACAGTGTTTGTGATATACAGTGGCTTCTAGTACACTGTAAATGACTTTCATGTTCTCACCCTGTGGTTATGTGACCACAGGATTGTGAGATTGGCTATACAATGAACTCCCAGTTATAAATGCATACTCTGTATGTGACATACAGTATGTATGTCATACAGTATAACACAAGACACTGTATGTCATACACAGTGTCCTAAAAAAAAATATACGACGGTGACCACTTTAGCGTCATTTGAGATATTGATTAATATTGCTAAAGTGGTCACTGTCATATTTTTTTTGGGACACTTTATGTGACATACGGTGTCTTGTGTTACAGTGTTTGTGATATACAGTGGCTTCTAGTACACTGTAAATGACTTTCATGTTCTTAATAATAATAATAAATAATAAAGAGCATTTATATCACGCTGAATCCCCAGGAGCAGTGGGCTCTAAGCGCGTTACAAAAAAATGTATATATGGAGAATCTCACTACCTTTAAGTCTAATCTATGCACTTCTAATCTACGCACGCACATACAACTAAAACACACATAACAAAACCATATGTATGCAGACCAAACCAACATCACACACACGCACACACAATCTGTGGATTAATGGTACGCAAGCTGAAAGAAGTAGGTTTTAAGTTGGGTCTTAAAGACGTCAATGTTTTCAGCATTCCGGAGGTGTAGGGGAAGTGAGTTCCAGACGGCAACAGGGGCTTGATACTGGAATGTCCGGCAGCCAAACCGCTTAGAGGAAAAGCTGGGGACACGGAAACGCTTCTCAGAGCAGGAACGAAGGGAACGAGAGGGCTGATAGATGTTGAGGAGGGATGAGAGGTATGGCGGTAGGGATCCATCAAAGCAGCGAAAAGCCAGGACCGCAATCTTGTACTCGACTCTAAACTAATGGGTAGCCAGTGCAATTCCTGAAGTAGGGGGGGTTACATGGTCCATTTTAGATTTGCCAAAAGCAAGTCTGGCAGCATTGTTGAGGACTGTCTGCAGACGAGAGAGTTCTTTCTGGGGGACACCTGCCAGGAGGGAGTTACAATAGTCTAAGCGGCTAAGGACAAGGGAGCAAATAAGTTGAACAGTAGCGGACCGGGTGATGAATGGTCTAATGGAGCTGATTCTTCGCAGCTGGAAGTTCGCCGTCCTGCACACATTAGTAATGTGATGGTGCATGGACATACTGCAGTCGAACTGAACTCCCAGATTACGTACAGACTGGCTAAAGGTTATTTCACTGTCGCCAACCACGAGGGAGGCCCCTGGTGGGACCTGACTAAGGGAGTGGTCAGAACCAGCGCAAAGTGATTCAGTCTTGCCGTCGTTCAGCTTCAGTTTGTTGCACAGCATCCATTTTTTCACAGAGGAAATACAAAGTTCAATCTCTTTCACAAGAGCAGGAAAATTAGATGGAGAAGCACCTTTGTGGAGCTGGGTGTCGTCGGCATACTTGTGAAATTCACAGGCATGTCGGGTGATGACGTCAGACAGGGATTGGGTGTAAAGGCTGAAAAGGACGGGCCCAAGGACAGATCCTTGGGGGACACCGAATCTCAGCATGAGGGGCTGCGACTCTGATTGATTGACAACAACCTTCTGAGTACGCCCACGCAGATACGAGGAAAACCAGCTAAGTGTTTTGCCAGAGATGCCATAGGCTGTGTTAAGTCTCTATAGGAGTACAGTATGGTCAATCGTATCAAATGCCCTTACCCTGTGGTTATGTGACCACAGGATTGTGAGATTGTCTATACAATGAACTCCCAGTTATAAATGCATACTCTGTATGTGACATACAGTATGTATGTCATACAGTATAACACAAGACACTGTATGTCATACACAGTGTCCTAAAAAAAATATACGACGGTGACCACTTTAGCGTCATTTGGCTATCCATAACACTTCCTTCTGCGATGATTTCTTCAGGAATCATCACGACAAAAAGCACTACCAACAGTCAAAGGGTTAATATTGACTTCGAGAAATCCCTTCATTACATCAATGCACTTTTAAATCCCTATGTGTACGCAGCCACAGGTACTATTTACAGTAGGGTCAACATGTGGGGTGGGGGTTAAATGAATGCCTTTGCAAACATTTCTTCATAAAAGTTGATTGAATTTTGGGTACATCCACTGCAAATCAATTTCTGACCTCATGGTTGACAGTCCATTCACATTCAAACAATTAATTACTACACGCATGTCTGAAGAGAGTGACTACAACAGCTTCCAGATCAGCTTTGTATCTGTCTAGGTCACCCTGATCCATCACAATACATCATCCACACTTCGCTGTGGAAATGTGTGAATTGACACATGAAGCACCGACATACTACAAGATACGGATCGACCATGAAACTTCAAGGTGTGGTGCCTGGATAGCATTGCACCACCCTTGAAGTTTCAGGGTTGATCTACCTCCAAAATCACATTGTAGTTTTCAGGAAAAACTCTTCAAGTGTCGATTTTGACAACTGGGCTCATTATGTGAACCTGAATGTTCGTTCAAAGATCATATAGTGCAAGTGTGGCAACGTATACCTTAAAAAAGACTGACAGTGTGCTGTCTGGTTGTCTGCGTGGTACTGATCTCAAACTGTCAGCCATAAAATCCTAAAGCACAGACCAGCACAAGTACACGCTGTATTATTCTCTCTGAAACTCGCTCTGATGTAACATGAGAATAATTATGTAATGAAAACTGGTAAGCAAGTTGAAAAGTCAAAGACATGCAATCCTAGTACACGCCTGCCACACTTCGCCTGTGCATGGCTAACTGCAGCAAACATCAGCCTGACGGCCCTCGCTAATGTATAATGCAGTGTTGTAACCATCAGAATTGCAATAACACTGAACTATTGCAAAATATTTCTCTCATAAAACAATGTAGCTCCTCTTCATTTTTGATATTCCTACTACGTATTTTCCCATTTAAAAGCGTTTCTAAAGTTTTCACTTGCAGTAGGTGCTTACATGTAATGCACTTCACTGAATAGTTATTGATAAACAAATGCGAGTAAAAAATATAAACCCAGATTTGATTTTTTTAAACTACAGAGTAAACACAAGAATTACACATTGGCCCTACATTAATGTGATCTGATTTTTAAAAAAAAAATAAAATGAAACGTTAAAACAAGAATTATACTTTCACCCAAATTTAACCCTTTGGCTATCAGTAGCGGATGTCATGATTCCTGCAGGAATCATGATGACAAAAACTGCTATCAACAGCCAAAGGGTTAAGCTGTTTGAAAATAAATCTATATTTACATGTCATAAAATACATATTTCAATGTACAGAATAGTCTGTGAACAAAACCTTACAAGTTCACCACAAACCTGAGAGATTTTTTTTCAATGATTTAATTTTGCATCTCAATTGGAGACTGGCCATACCAAACGTGTACAAAATTATGTACAAAGAAAATGTGTGTGAAAACCAAGAAATTCGAGGAAGAAAATAAAAGGAAAACGGTTGTGGTCGGGATATACATCCAACATAATTAAAATCACACTATAGACACATACCATGTACCCATCTCTCTCTCTATCTCCCACATACACACACACATATCCAGGTACACATGCGCACACACCCATGCAAACAAACACACACACACATACACAAGAAAGCACACACACAGACACATGCACATTTCACCATGTGTACAAAACACAACCCGACATGCACTTCACACATCAAGACCTATCTACAAGCAGTGTACAACCCAGTAAGGAAAGGTCCTCGGGCCCACGACGGCCACAGTGGGCCCGTGCATGGCTGTGCGTGGGCCCACTGCAGCCGTTTTGCCACTGGGGAAATTCTCTTTCTCAACACAGTGCATATTCACAATCAGCCTCAGCAGACACAGGCCTATCACTTCCCTCAGTCAAGGAAGTAAAGGGCTCCAACCTCTGGTCCCAAAAAGGCATAGATTTTCATGACCCATACCAGGCATAGCAAGAGGCATAGATTCTCATGAGCCCCTGCATATGCAGGGGCTCATGAGAATCTATGCTTCTTGCAGATGATGGGGATTATGTGAGAGACTGTAACACTCCATGTCCCCAAGGCCCAAACATCTCCAATGACAAGAGGTGCAGATCATATCTCCACTCTGCCTCTTTCCACCACAACCATCGCTTCGTTATGATTTCTGAATCAACACAGACTTCAAACATGAAAATTTCTGCACAAGAAGACACTGCTGATAAGGCACTTCTGCCTCAAAAAACAATTTCATCCTTTGTGGGGGAACAACTCAACCGCAGGTTGACGTCTTACCCTACATAAAATCCCACCAAATTAACAAACTGATTTCTTCTATTTTTCAGTGTACTCCTCAAACCTTGGGATATTAGCGAGAAGGCTGATGTATTGACTGATGAGTAGTGTGTGTGACGGTGGGGGAAAAGGGGGGGGGGGGGGGGGGGGGGGGGGGTTTGCATCAAACTTGTGAAAAATCAAGCAGTGATGGCTCTCCTAACAAACTTCACAAATCTCTCCTCTCTCCTGTCTGAAAGTCCTCCTACGCTGATCAGACCACGGACAATTATCAGCTCATCTCTATAATGCACATTCTCATTCTTGTTCTGTCTGATGTTATCACATTACTGAACAATCCACAACCTCAATCTGAAAACATGGACCTTTAAGACATCTTTGTGGGGGATGAGTGAGCCAAAGCAGTTCAAGACAGTTTAATGGTTGTGCCAGATTAGCCAGCACTTTCCCAAGGCCAAGATACTGCAACCCTTTGGCCATCGGTAGCACTTTTTGTTGCGATGATTCCAGTGGGATTCATTGTGACAAAAAGCGCTACCGACGACCAAAGGTCTTATGGTAGCATCACCTTAGCTTGGCATCTGAAAAGGCACCAAGCTAATCTGGAACTACCACTGAGCTGCGGTAGAAACTATTCTGAGCAACCACCCTGTTTTCAAATGTGGCCTTTAACCCATTACATCCTGAGGCTGATTTTTTTTTAATTTGCTTGTTATCCTATGAAGGCTACTTTACAGATTACAAGATAGATCAACCCTTTTAGTTCAAGGGCGGTGCCAGAATAGCTTGGCGCCTCAGGCACCAAGCTATTCTGGCACCACCCTTGAACTATCGGTCAATTTTATCTCAAGCAATAGTGTATCAGGATAAAAAGGGTTAAAGACAGGTGCTCTCTCAAGAGAAGTCTTGAACGGCAAAAGGGTCACCTGTCATTGAGGACCATCAGCTACAGGCACCTAAATGATGGCTTTTCAAAAGCAGGTGATCTTTCACAAGAGTGGTCATTCAAAACAGGTTCTGTTATATCACCTTCACAAAACGTCCAAAGGTATTTCTGTTCATGTACATACAAAAATACAACACTTGAAGTTGAGGTAAATGAAATCAGTGGTAAGTGCTGCTAATATATTGGCATACAGTAGGCTAGCACAATTTGAATTGTGCACAGCTCATAATCACAAAAGGATGCTGAATACCTGATGAGTAAAAGGGCCCCAGGTCGTTGTTAGCTTTAGTTGACCCGCGCACACTGCCATGCGTGGACCAACTAAGGCTGACGTCAGCCCAACAGTCTTTTGTTGCCTGGGATATATACACACAGATGTACACATACACCAATAGATCTGTTTATGTCACAAGTGCAGTGTAAAAACTCATTAACATGTGTATGCAGTCACTTCAACCTAATAAGCAAAAGGTCATCAGGCAGTTGGCCTATGTAGGACCACCCATGGCTGACATCAGCCTGAGGACCTTATGCAGTCAACTCCCCATACTGCTGACTCAAAATTGTACTGGAAAGTGTTCACTGGATCAACAACATTGGTTTCAAAGTCAATGATTTTTTTTAACCATTTGTTTATCACTAGCGTTTTTTGTTGAGATGATTCCTACAGGAATCAGCACGACAAAAAACACTAACGACAGCAAAAGGATTAACTCATTCAGCCCGAGGCACATATTTCCCAAATTTTTACATTTTCATACCAGTGCTGATACTCAATTTAGCACAAATAATGTTTACACTGGAATAAGATCCATTGACAACTCCCACTACACTCCTTAAGAAAATAAATAAATAAATAAAAAGGTGGGTAAAAGAGTAAGTTTCCACCTCCAGAAAAGGCATGTTGAAGACAGGGTCCTGACAAGAGACTGGTTTTTCATTTATTATGATCTCCTAGAACACTATCTCTGTCTGCACTTAAAACTCCCTGCCCAGTGTCAAGTTCCTCCCATCCCTCCCCCCAAACTAAAGACAAAAGATGAGATCTGGGCATCTTTTCCCTCTCATCAAATGCAGCATCCAAGGCAGGTAAAACAGTCTCATTTCAGTACACTAGAATCTTTTGAGCAACCACCTGCTTTGCAAGAAAAAGTGGTTTTAAAAGACAGGTTATCTCTGAAGAGAAATCTCAAAGGGCAAAAAGTGTCACCTGTCATTAACTCATTCGAGACGTGCTGCCTCGGGTACACAGCTCAACCCGCATATCCGGAGGTGGCACATCTCGAATCAGTTAACTCATTCAAGACATGCAGTATACGGATTTGCAGCAAATAGCCCATATATGACGTGTCTCCAATGAGTTAAAGATCATCATTTAGGTAGCTACACCTACCTAAATCATGGTCTTTAATAACAGGCGATCTCTCATAAAGGCAGTCGCTCAAAGAGGTTCTACAGTACCCTTCTCTTTCTTTTTTTGTAATTTTCAGTCATAGAGTTTTCTGAAGCAGCATTCTCTCTGCGCTCGTTCCTGAAGGCGCTGGCTGCGACGGAGAAATCTCCGGCGTCTTGTGAATCGTGTCCCGTCTCCATCATCATCATCCTCATCTTCATCGCCTCCCCCCATCTTCTCCTCCCCCTCCTCCCCCTCATGTGCGTAGTAGTCAAAGTACCGCCAGTTACCCACAGTGCCATCCCACTGAAAGACGAGGAAAACACAGATTAACCAATTCACTGAAATTAAGAAATTGTGTTTCTGAAAATTAAATGTGTCTTAACGCCAGGAGCTCAAGCCATCCATGAACAATGACTGAGTGGTGTCAGCCCAGAGACGTATCTTCATGAGCCCCCACTTTGCAGGGGCTCATGAGGATATATGTCTCTTGCAGTTACGTGTTCAGTTTTTTCAAGAGTAAAAGCGAGAACTGCTGTTCATTTCTGTTATTTACGTGATTTGCACCTCACCGCCATTGACTACAAGGTCCTAAATCACAGGGTGGCACACATATCACGAAACTACAAAAAAATAAAAGGCGACTCACCGACGAACTCATGATGGTGTTTTCATATGGATGCCAGGACACATCACGAACACAAGAGCGGTGGCCTCCCTCCAAGTTCTTCACCACCTTCCCCGTCAGCAAGTCATACACTGACAAACACATCACACCATGTATACAATTATACACAGCAGAGAGACCACCCTTTGACAGAGTGAGTTGTAGTGGGTAGCTGATCAGAAACTAACAACTCTTTGATGAGGGGGATCTACATCTAAATCTGAAACAATGCATCAAAAATGAGCCAGCACAAAACTTTGACAATCAACAGCTGACCTCACTTGCATCATTGTAAAACCAAACTGTCCTTGTCTGATTTTACAGCCACGTATGACAGGTAGGCAATCAATGTATAGCAATCAACCTGCATTCACCCTCACAACAGTGCAGCCTGAGTAGGATCAGCCATGGTGGTTCCAGGATAGTGCCAAATTAACGTGATGCCTTGGAGTGGTCATAATTCAAGAGTAGTGCCAGACTATCGCCAAGCTAATTTGGCACTGCCCTCCAAATACCATAGATGATCCATCTCTTGCAGCTACTACACAGTGCAGTATTCCTGGTTTTCAGCAATGATATTACTTTAAAAACAAAAATGGATTTTTTTCTAAAATGTATTTTTTTGAAAAATACTTACTGATGGCATTACTACAAGGAATGGTTCGCTTAGCATACCAATTTTAGCCCAAAAACTTGTGTACATCACAACCGGGGAGGAGACTCTAGGGAGTCCTTACCAAGATACCCTGAGTAGCCTCCCCTGTCTCCCTATCCGGTGGCGCGCTGACAGTTTCCCGCCAGTCTCTGAGCCTTAGCTCCACCGCGGCAAGCGGGGAAGGCGGGAGAGACCTCTGAGTAATGCCATCGGTATTTTTGGGAAAAATACATTTTAGAGAAAAAATCCATTTTTTTTCTCAAAATCTTTACCGATGGCATTACTACTAGGAAGAATAGCGAATAGGAGGAGGGTGCCGCATTTCTTGGTACACCTGTCCAATGCTCCAGCGCCTCAGCGTGTAACTATCAAGGGCCCCCCCCCCCCCCCCCCCCCCCCCCCCCCCCCCCCACGCGCCCACTCCCGACAATTTTAGCTAGGCGTTACCTATGGCGCTGGGAGGGAGTGCTGCGCCGCCGAGATGTCCCCCAGTAGGGCCAAGTTGTCGCGCTGGCCGGATAGGTCTCGCAGGTAGAAGCAGGCGAAGGTAATCTCGGCCCGCCAACCCACGGCCACCACAATATCCCTCACTGCGCAGTTGTGGTCAAAGGCGACACCCGCAGCCACTGCTCTGACTTCGTGTGCCCAGATGTTGCCTGTTCACGGGCAAGCTCTTTGTACGCCGCCTGGATCACCCAGCGGAGCCAGGAAGAGATCGTCTGCACCGAGATGTCTCGTCTGCCCAGAGCCAAGGGCAGGAATAGGTGTGAGCGCCCTTGTCTTAGTGGCTTCGTTCTGCGCAGGTACACTTTAGCGCCCTGACGGGGTCCTGTAAATGGGATTCCCTGGTCTGGTCCGTCGCCCTGAGTGGACAGATGGTCAAAACTTGAGGTGCTGGGAGGCGATTCTTGGCCAGAACGTAGGGTCGGTGAGGAGCTGCACCGAGCCATCGGCCCTGAGTTGGAGACAGGAGGGTCGCACCGAGAAGGCGTGTATCTCGCTGACCCGAGAGGCTGTGGCGAAGGCGAGCAGGAAGCAGGTCTTTCTGGTTAGGTCTCCAAGTCGCGCCAGTGGCAGTGGCAGTGGCTTGAACCGGTCCGAGTTGAGCCAGGTGAGCACCCAGGACAGGTCCCAGCGCGGAATCAGCGAGCAGGATGCTGGTCGCTGCAGATCGAAGTGCACCATAAGATCCGTGAGGTCTTTGCACGCACCAGGGTCTGGCCGGCCCAGGTGTCAATAAGTGTCTGCCACCATTGCCAGGTATCTTCAGTTAGTAATGGGGGCCAGGTTCTGCTTGGCGAATAACCACAGGAAAAACTCGGCCAGCTGGGGGTGAGTCAGGTCGATGGGGGTGAGTCACTCTTCTGCGCACCAGGCCTGGAGTACTTGCCACTTACCCTTGTAGACGTTACGGGTAGAGGCCCTCCGAGCCGCTGCGATAGCTTCCACTGCTGCACCCAAGAAGCCTCTAGCTGCGAGGGCTTGCCTGACAATCTCCAAGCGTGTAGCAGCAGTCGTTCCAGGCACGGGTGAAACAGCTTGTCCGCGGAGTGGGGAGCTTCAGCGGAATGTCCGTGGCGAGGCTCAGGAGGTCTGTGGTCCAACTCTTGGCCCAGCTGAAAGGGGCCATGAGGATCAGGATCGCGTTGCTGCCCCAGAGCTTCTGGAGCACCTTCGGCACCAGCACTGTTGGAGGGAATGCGTACGCCAGAAGTCCGTCCCACGGGATGGAGAACATGTCTACGGCCCAGGCTTGCGGATCCAGGATGGGGGAGACAAAGAGTGGCCACTTCTTGTTCCACCTCGTGGCAAAGGGGTCAGTCATCAGTGTCTCCCAGCATGCGCAGAGCAACTGGAAGATGTCTGGGCGCAGTCACCACTCTGTGTGAAGGAGCTGGCCGCAGCAGGAAAGAGAGTCTGCGAGGACGTTGAGATGGCCCAGGATGTGCTGTGCCCGTAGCGTGATGCCCTTATCTCTGCACCACCGTAGGACCTGGTACACGAGGATGCAGAGGGAGGGCGCGCGTGTACCGCCCTGGTTCTGTATGTAGGCCACCACCGTCGAGTTGTCGGAGAGCACGAGGATCTCCTGGCGCACGAGGCATTCCTCCCACTCGACGAGCGTGAGCCACACGGCTTTCATCTCCAGCCAGTTGATGTGTCTACCTGCATGTTCCCGCCTGAGGTTGTGATGAACTCCAGCAAATGCGCCCACCAACCGGAGAGGCTTGCGTCCATGCAGATGGAGAGCTGAAGCGAAGGGGAGATGAGGGGTACCCCTGACGCTAGCCAGGATCTGTCCATCCACCGCTGGAGATGGGACTTGATGAGCACCAACACTGAAACCAGGGTAGCCAGATTGCCCGAGGAGGGTTGCCAGTGCAGGAGCAGATGCAGCTGTATCGGTCGAGTGTAGAGCCAGTCGAGCGATAAGAGATCCGCCGCCGTGCTTAGGAGACCCAACAGTTGGAGCCAGACCCTGGCCGGGAGAGCCTGTGCACAAAAGACTTGCAGCACCACCTCCGCTATCTTCTGTATCCGCTTCTCGGGGGGTCATACTCGGTTGATATCGGTCAAGAACTCCATGCCAAGGTGGATAAACCTGCGCGACAGAGTGAGATCGGACTTGCCTCCGCTGACGAGGAACCCGAGTCGGCGGAGCAGAGTCAGCAGGCCATCCCTGTCCTCCTCCAACGCTTGCACCGTCTGGTTCCGGAGGAGCAGATCGTCCAGGTAGTTGGAGGTTGGGCTGGAGGCCGTCTGTCGGAACCTGGAAATGACTCTATGATCCTGGTGAAGACCCACGGGCTGAGGTTGAGTCCGAACGGCAATGGCCCGAAACTGATGGCGAAGCGCAGATACCGCCGGGACGACGAGTGGACGGGTACGTGTAGATACGCGTCCGCTAGGTCGAGGCTCCAAGCGAAATCCTGGGGCTGCACCGCTGCCCGCAGAGCTCTGGCTGTCTCCATCCTGAAGCGAGGGGCCGAAATGTACTTGTTTAGCGCCGAAAGGTCTATTACCGGCCGCCACTTGCCTCTGGGCTTGGGAACGATGAAGAGCCGACTGTAGAAGGCTGGGGAGTCGTGCCGGCCGACCACCTCCGTGGCCTACTTCTGGAGAAGGGACATCACCTCGCCGTGCAGTGCTGCCAAATTGTCCCGATCCCCCAGTCCACAGGGAGGAGCGTCGCAATGGAGGGGGAGACTGGAAGAAAATCTTCAGACCCTCCGTGATGGTCGATAGAATCCAAGGGTCGTCCAGGAACAGCTGGCGCCATGTGCTGCCGTAGAGGGCTAGTCTCCCGCCGACCGGAGACCCTACAGGAATTGGCGGGAGGGCGAGGGGCGTGTCAGCGAGCCCGGGTGCGCCCTCGCTCCCGGACACCGCTGGCCCAGGTAGGGGAGGGTGCGGGGAATGCGCGCAAACGCGCGGGAAGGGAGTGGAAGCTGCCATGGCCCCTAGGAGGCCGGGTGGTGGAGGGTCTGACGAACCGCAAGGCACGACTCACGGTTCTGCGGGCCAACTGAAAGTGCGTGGAGACGGATCCTGCTGTGGCTGGCCAGAGCTCCTTCACTGATCAGTCTAAACAGCAGCTCTCCACCGAAAGGTGCCTGGCGCAGCTGCGTCTTCACCGAAGCTGGGAGTGCGGGGCAACATCCGAGCAGCTCGTCCTGACGCAGGTCGCAGTTGATGGCCGCCGCCATGGAGTTAGCCGAGGAGTGGTACACTGCCCTATTTGCCACCATTAGTACCGCGTGCACACCGCACAAAGGTACCGAGGCGGAGAAGTCCCATTTGTTCTCCAAGAACTTGACTACGGACTGCGTCGCCATCTCGAGGAAACCCGCGCACGCCAGCGAGTTGCGGCCGAAGGACGCCATCTTGTCCAATCCCCGTGATACCTGCATCCGATGGCCGCGGTGTGTCCCTGTCTGTAACAATGCCTCCTTGTCTACGGCTGGAAGGGGACAGGAGAACGCCTGGGAGTGACCTCCATACCAGTCCTGGCGGAAGCTGATATCCATCCCCGCCGGCCATCGGGAGTCCGAGAAGAAGCCCCGATCCCCGAAGCCGTCCTGTCGCAGGCGCGTCGAGAAAGCCTCCGCTAGGTCTCTGAAGCCCGGAGGTTGAGGAAGAGACTTGAAATGCTTGGGTTGCCACGGGGCGTCAACCATCGCTGAAGCCTTCCTCTTCAGAGGCGGTGATGGATGGCAGCACTCCGGGGGAAGAAAGGACACGATGAGCCGGGACGCCTCGTCCAAGGAGCGGCGAACATGCCCTGCCGGAGCCGCGCTGATCGAGGAGGCGGGGGATGATGGAATGTCGCTGGGCGAAGCTGGGGGAACGTCGCCTATGCCCAACACTAACGCCGAATCCTCTGGGTGAAAACTGAGCGCCTCCTCATCATCTGTCGGGACCCGAGCAGGGGGAGGAACCGGAGGCCTATGCGTCGACCGCAGCGTGGAGACGGAAGAGTATCCGCTTTCGCGAATCATCGAGGACCGCCGGGGGGGGGGGGGGGGGGGGGGGGGGGGGGGGGGGCTGCGCAGGCGTCGAGGGGAAACTGCATGCGTACTGCGGCTGCTACCCAAGTGGATCCTGCGTCAACTTTGAGGCCGTCGAGACCACGATGTAGACCCCTCCCAGGAGGTCCAGTCGGACGATCGGCTGGTCCTAGAGGGTGCCGTAGCCCAGTGCTGTGAAGCGGCCCACCGCTGTTGCGTACTTGAGCCTGTCCGCCGGCCCGTGGAGGAGGAGCGGGATGAAGAGTCCTCCCGTCACGATTGGTGTTTGTGGCGTGCCGTCTCCTGTCAGTGGTAGACGTTCATCCTGTCTGCGTAATGACTCCTTCATGTCCGTCCTGTAGGGGAAACCCTTTTGGTCACGGCGATTCCATCCCCGAGCGTCGAGGGGACCGAGACCGCTGGGTGTCCCTCTCCAAGCTCCTAAGGCGAGGGGGTGGCGCTCTGGGGGTCTGATCATGACGGGGATGCACGTCCCGGCTGTAACGGCTGACTGAACTTCCGTCCTCGCTAGGGAGGGCTTCGGTCTCAGTATCTTTGCCCTGACGAAGAACCTTATCTCGCCTGTGTGTCTGTTCTCTGCCCCATGCCCCCGATACGTGGGTACGTGGCCTGTCCGGTCGGCGGCTAACTTTCCTATCCCTATCTGAGAGGCGCGTCCTGGATGCGGCCCGGTGACGGCGCTGGTCAGGCCTAAGGCTGGCGGGCACTAACCTCTCAGACGGTGGGTCCCCCGCTTCTGCTGCCTGGGCTCTCTCTCTCCCTCTCTCACCTGGAGGGTGTTTACTTCGCCCAACGTCCTTCCTGCGGGGGGACCGAGCTCCTGATGCTGACACATGCCTAGGGGACGAGTCCCGTCGTGGGCGGTCTGGCATATCCCAGGCCTTAGAAAGGAGGGGTGGAGTTCCTGGTGCCAAAACTTGGCTGGGGGGCAAGTCCCGTCGGCTGCTATTAGGCTCTTTCATTCGCTCGTGGTGGAGCAGCACTGTCCGAGGCACCGGCGGGGGCAGCAGGTCCCTTTTTCGCGCCGACAAGCCCACAATGTCCGAGATGGCATTCCTCTGCAATCCCGTAATGGCTGCCGTAGCTGCAATGGAGGTCAGCTGTCTGAGCGGTGCCGGTCTCTCTCTCTCTGGTAGAACGCCCATAGCTGCGACCATCGCTCTTCCTCCCATGTCACGCAAGTATTGCATGTCCGACCAGAGGAGCAGCCCGAGCAGGGTAGGCACAACTCGTGGGCGTCGTAAGACCACTGGAAGTCGCCGCACTTGCTACAGGTCCTCACCTAAGTACTATAACATAAAACAGACAAAGGCCCGTGTGAGGGCGCGGAGCCTCCTGAGAGGGTCCGCGTTCCCGGTCGGCTGCGTAAATAATGCCGGCTGAGGCAGTAACCGAAGCTTTACCTTGTCATGGCCCAAGACCAGAAATCCCACAGAGACCCAACCACCAAGTAAATCCACAGAAACCGTCGGTAATCCAAGGCCCCAACATTACACAAAGCACCACACGTCCACGAAATATCTTAAAGCATCCAACCCTCGCGCTGGGACCATATGGCGTTGAGGCGCGTCCTCTGGGTGGTGGATAGGGGGTCCCTCGCGTGAGGGGTGCACCGAATAAAATAAGGTGCCGTGAACCAACATGGTCTAAGGGAAGGTGACCCTGACAGAAAACCCCTGGTCCTCCTATTAAGGGGGTTGGGCGTGGGGGTAGCTTCCCCACCCTGCAAAAAAGGAAATAGCTACAAAAGTGCCGAAGAAAAGACAAACAGTAATTCCTTTCTTGGAGGAGGAAGGTTCTTCTACCAGAAGATTTATGATGTCCTGTGGTGAAAGCGGGAAGTCTTCAGAAGCCACAGGACCGAGCCGCTTCTCTCTATCCAGGGACACAACCATGGGCACATGGAACGTCAAGACCATGTACCAGAGCGGCAAGGCCGCCCAGATAGCAGCGGAATTGCAAAAGTACAACCTTTCCCTGCTAGGTATCAGTGAAACCAGATGGACACAGTCTGGCCAGAAAAGGCTGTTAAGTGGGGAGATGATTCTGTATTCAGGTCATGAAGAGGAGAATGCCCCCCATACAGAAGGAGTAGCATTCATGCTGTCACCAGTGGCACAGAGAGCACTAATGGGCTGGGAACCTCTTGGGCCAAGAATTATCACAGCAGCCTTTAGAACCAAGAAAAAGCTCTAGCTGAACGTCATCCAGCGTTATGCGCCCACTAATGACAGTGACGAGGAAGAGAAACAAGAGTTCTATGACCGACTCTAGAGTGCCGTGGACAAATGTGCGGAGCGAGACATCACCATCGTCATGGGCGATTTTAATGCCAAAATAGGGGAGGACAACACCAGATATGAAGAGGTGATAGGGAGACAGGGACTAGGGGAAATGAGAACGGGGAGAGGTTTGTAGACTTTTGTGCTCTAAACAGACTTGTCACTGGAGGCAGCATCTTCCCATACAGAAGAATACACAAAGCAACCTGGGTCTCACCTGACCATACTACAGAGAACCAAATAGACCATATCTGCATTAGCAAGAAATTTAGAAGATGCCTTCAAGATGTTCGAGTGAGGAGGGGAGCAGATGTCGCCTCAGACCACCATCTGCTCACCTTAAGAATAAAGCTCAAGTTAAAGAAAAGAGACAAGAAGAAGACAGCGCTATAATGTAGGCCTCTTGAGAGAGACTCGAGTGAGAGAAGAGTTCAAACTGGTGCTGTCCAATTGGTTTCAAGCGCTGCAGGAGCTAGTAAATGAATAGGAGGCGGTCACCACAGAGCAGCAGTGGAAGGCAGTTAGAGAGGCGCTGAACTCAACCTGCAAAGACACTGTAGGGTTCAGGAAACACCATCACAAGGACTGGCTGTCGGCACAGACCTTGAAGAAAATAGAAGTGAGGAAGCAGAAGAAAGCAGTTGTCAACAACAGTCACACGAGAGCAGCCAAAGCAAGGGCACAGGAGGAATACTCGTGAGGTGAAGAAGAGTATCGCTTTTAATGACCTGGTCATTGGCGGCAGTGTATTCCAGCACAAAGACATTCACAAAGAAACCTGGATCTCACCAGACGGCAACACCAAAAACCAGATAGACTACATCACTATCTCTAGGAAATGGAGACGAAGCCTGCAAGACACAAGATCCCAACGAGGGGCAGACGTAGCCTCGGACCACCATTTGGTGATTGGAACCATCAAAGTCAAACTACGAGCTTTTAGAGACATAGCCAACCAACCTCACATAAAGTTTAACACCCAGCGGCTGAAGGAGAAAGACTACAGAGACACCTTTTCAACCTCCCTGAAGAACAGATTTGAAGCCTTGAACTTGGTACCCGAAGAAACACCCCTGGAGGAACACTGGAGCTCCTTAAGAGACACACTGATAGGCACATGCGAAGAAGTGCTGGGTAAAAGAGAATGGACAACCAAGGAATGGCTCTCCAGTGACACATGGCAGATGATAAAGAATAGAAGAGAAATCAAGCAACAGATCAACAGCAACAAGAATGAAGTGGAAAAGAAAACTCTTCGAGATAAATTTACCCAAATAAACAAGAAAGTCAAGAAAAGTGCCAGGAAAGACAAGAGGCTCTTTTATGACGCCCTAGCGACAGAGGCGGAGCAGGCAGCAGAAAAGAGGGACCTCAGCACTCTGTACAAGGTCACCAGGACCCTCTCAACCAAAAAGACGAACGTGCACAAACCAGTTAAAGACAGAGAAGGAAACCCCATCAGCAAAGAGCAAGACCAAAGACAACGATGGGCTGAACACTTTGGGGAACTTTTAAATCAACCCCCACCATCAGTGAGACCAGACATCCCCCCTGCAAACGCACCGCTCAAAGTCAACACCAACCCTCCCGCGAAAGCAGAAATCCTAAAAGCCTTAAAGACCCTGAAAAATGGGAAAGCAGCCGGCCCAGATGGAATTCCGCCAGAGACGCTCAAGGTAGACCTTTCAGTCACAGTCAACATGCTGCTGCCTCTACTGCAGAAGGTCTGGAGGGAAGGAAGAGTACCAGCAGAGTGGAAAAAGGGACACCTGGTAAAACTTCCCAAGAAAGGAGACCTAGGATCCTGCAAGAACTGGCGCGGCATCATGCTACTGTCAGTACCTGACAAAGTACTGACCCGCATTATCCTCGACCGGCTAAAAGAAGCAGTGGACGAAAAACTTAGACCAGAACAAGCTGGCTTCAGGAAAGACAAGTCGTGTACAGACCAAATAGCAATGCTCCGAATCATCATCGAACAATCCTTGGAGTGGCAGTCGACGCTGTACCTCAACTTCATCGACTTTCGCCAAGCGTTCGATAGTGTAGACAGAGAAACCATCTGGCAGCTCCTCCACCACTATGGAATCCCTCAAAACTTCATTACCCTGATCCAGCAACTTTATGAAGGCGCCACCTGCCAAGTTATCCACAATGGCAAACTGACAGAGGACTTTGAGGTGAAAACAGGAGTCCGACAAGGATGCATGCTCTCCCCAATGATCTTCCTGTTAGTGGTCGACTGGGTGATGAGACAGGCAACTACAGCAGGAAAAACAGGAATCCAATGGTCCCTGAATCAGTTTCTTGAGGACCTGGACTTTGCGGACGACTTGTGCCTGATGTCCCAGAAATACCAACATATGCAAAAGAAAACAGATAACCTGGCCCAAGAAGCATCCCAGACTGGACTGCAAATCAACCTGGAAAAGACAGAAACCATGACCTTGTTCAAGAAGCAGCAGAAGCTAATCACCCTTGGAGACAGCGAGCTGAAAGAAGTTACCTCTTTCACTTACCTGGGCAGCATTGTATCAGCAACAGGTGGTTCTGACGAAGACATCAAAGCCAGAATCGGGAAAGCGAGATACGCCTTCATTACCCCGAGACCAGTCTGGAGGTCAACATCTCTGTCTGCCCGCAACAAGCTACGAATTTTTAACAGCAACGTTAAGTCTGTCCTCCTCTATGGCTCAGAGACCTGGAGAGTCACCAACACCCTAACCAACAAGATCCAAGTATTCATCAACGGCTGCCTTCGCAACATACTGAAGATCAGGTGGACAGACAAAATAAAGAATACCGATTTGTGGCAGCGGACAAACCAAGATCCCATTGACCAGCAGATTGCCAGGCGGAAATGGCAATGGATAGGACACACCCTGCGGAAACCCCCACAGGACATCACCTGGCAAGCTTTGCAGTGGAACCCCCAAGGAGGCGATCCTGTGAAGAAGAAATGAAGAGCTGCAACCTGTCGTGGGGTGAACTGAAAAAGGCTGCCCAGAACCGAGTGCGCTGGAGGACTGTTGCAGAGGCCCTTTGTTCCACGAGGAATCCAAGGAATTAAGCAAGTAAGCAAGAAGAAGAGTATCAGGGCAGACAAGAGGGCCTACACAGACAGCCTGGCAGCAGAGGCAGAAAAGGCAGCAGGCAGCGGAAACGTGAAACAGCTCTACGACATTACCAGAAGATTGTCGGACAAGTATGGCCATACAGAAAGACCAGTAAAAGACAAAGAAGGCAAGCCTATTGCAGACAGAGCAGACCAACTCGACAGATGGGCCGAGTATTTTGAAGAGTTACTGAACAGACCCAGCCCACCCGACCCCCCAGACATCCAGCCAGCAGAGACCGACCTACCCATCAGCTGTGACAGACCCAGCCGGGAAGAGATCAGAAGAGCAGTGGCATTTTTGAAGAACGGCAAAGCAGCAGGGCCAGATGGCATCCCAGCGGAGTCTCTGAAAGCAGACCTAGAGACAACAGTAGAGATGCTGTACCCACTGTTTGGAAAGATCTGGGAAGAGGAGGTGATGCCGGCTGACTGGAAGGAGGCGTACCTAATCAAGCTTCCCAAGAAAGGCGACCTCAGCAAGTGTTCCAACTACAGAGGAATCACCTTGCTGTCAGTACCAGGAAAGGTCTTCAACAGAATCATCCTGGAGAGAATGAAGAGCTCCGTTGACCCGCAGCTGAGAGGCCAGCAAGCAGGATTCAGGAAAAACCGATCATGTACAGACCAGATCGCCACTCTCCGCATCATCGTGGAACAGTCTCTGGATTGGAGCTCCCCGCTGTACGTCAACTTTGTGAATTACGAGAAAGCATTTGACAGTGTGGACCAAGAGACTCTGTGGAAACTCCTACAACACTACGGTGTACCCACAAAGCTCGTCCGTCTGATCAAGAGCAGCTACGATGGCATGACATGTCGCGTGATCCACAAAGGGCAGTTCACCAGGGAGCTCCAGGTCAGAACCGGTGTCAGGCAGGGATATCTGCTGTCTCCGTTCCTCTTCCTACTGGCCATAGACTGGGTCATGAAGAGGACCACAGAGCACAGACGAAGTGGAATACAGTGGACACTGTGGACACAGCTTGACGACCTCAATTTTGCAGATGACTTGGCATTACTGTCCCACACTCATCAACCAATGCAGGACAAGACCACGAGGCTTGCTGACATCTTGTCCCAAGTGGGCCTCACCATCCACAAACAGAAAACAAAGACAACGAGGCTGAACGCAACCAGGGAAGAACCAGGCTTGCTTGCTGGCACCCCGTTGGAGGAGGTGGAGTCCTTCACCTATCTCTGGAGTATCATAGACAAAAAAGGTGGCACTGATGCAGATGTCAAAGCACGAATCAGTAAAGCCAGAGCAGCCTTTCTCCAGTTGAAAAAAGTGTGGAGTTCTAGAGAGCTGTCACAACACACCAAAGTCCAACTCCAACGTAAACGCAGTTCTCCTATATGGAGCAGAGACTTGGAGATTGACAAAAACCACTGTCAACAGAGTACAGATCTTCATAAACAGTTGCCTTAGAAGAATTTTGAAAATCCACTGGCCAGAGAAGATCAGCAACGTCAGACTCTGGGAGAGAACAGAGCAGATAACAGCAGAGAATGAAATTGGGCGAAGAAGATGGGGATGGATTGGTCACAGTCTGAGAAAGCCAGCTTCCAGTATCACTTGGCAGGCACTGTCATGGAACCCCCAGGGAAAGAGGAAAAGAGGTAGGCCAAGAAACTCCTGGCGTCGAGACCTCCAAGCAGACATCAAGAGACTGGGATAGTTAGTTATTTGGGTTTAACGCCGAGCAGGCGACTAAGGCCATCTCACGGCGGGATGGGTAAAAATCTGGTCAGCCAGACTAAAAGCAAGGTCTTAAGACAAGATGTAAATATAGATTAAAAATCTCAGGCTAAAATGTCGCACATGTCTGGAAAAGAAACGTCTACAGACTCTCAAAAAGGGCAAATAAAAAAATTCACATAGTCTATGAATGCTCAGATCTTGTTAAAAATATTGCATTCTCTCAAAAAATTGAAGATTTTGTCCGGGGGAACATCCCGGAACAAAACCTTCAAGGAGTCTGCTGTGAAGTGTTTATATCTGGTGTCAATTAGGTCAGCACAATACAGCAAAAAGTGTCGAACAGAAAACTGCTCATCACAGGCAAAACACCATGGACGCTCATCCTGTTTAAGTAAGTAAGAGTGCGTAACATATGTGTGCCCTATGTGGAGCCGAGCAAGGACCGTCTCCTCACGTCGGCTCCGGCAGCGTGGAAAGGTAAAGACTGTCAGACAACTTAGGTAGAGCTTCATGAAGCTTGTTCCCTTCCTCTTTGTCCCACTCGGACTGCCACTCGCGGCTATGTACGCACTAATAAACGGTTTTAAAATCACTTAGACAGTCTGTGTGTCAGGGACAGGGTCACGCGGGCAATGTTTGGGGGGGGGAGGGTGGTGGGTGGGACAGCAGAATCATGCGATTCTGTTGCCTTCGATGCCCACCATGGCCTTTGGGACCAAATAAAAATGTTGTCTTAATATTCTTCATCAAGTCCGGTAGAGTCTCTAATCTGCTCCAGCAGTGGATGTGTCTGTTTCCCGCGCCCTGAAGGGCCTGCAGGGGCAGAAAGAGAGTCAGACAGATCAGGAGTTCTTTCCCGAGAATGATTGGCTGGCTTGAGTGCTAGCAGAAGGCCTGCAGTTCTGCACTAAATACAGAGGAATGGTCAGGGAGACGGAGCTTTAATTTGGGCGTCTAGGATGGCGGAGAGGACACTGCAGCCGCAGCCCACTCTTCCATCCTCAGATTGGTCCATCCTTATAAAGGGGGGCGACAATAGCAGGAATAATTGAAAGGAGTTCATTGAGGCTCTGTTGGTATATGGCTGGTGGAGTATCATCCTTTCTTGTGGGCAGTCTAAGTCCAGCTATGATGTCAGGAACTGTAGGTAGTGGGTGGATGTGACGTGTTGATGAGATTCCAAAACTGTGGTCCAGGTCACTCCGGTCGCGCTGTAGAATGTGGTCGGAACGGAGGAAAGGGACCGGACAGCTCCCGGATGGGCATCGTATAATCTCTGCATACGAGGTGTTAAAAACACAATCATAGGCAGGATTTTTCTGGATGGGACTTCAGTCTTCAGAACGTAGCTGAGCATGAGGCGGATTGCGGCGGGCCTGAGAGAGGCTCCCACTGCCTCTGCATACAGACTAGGAACTGGAGATTTGTCCTGTAAAAGCTCCAGACAATATGCGCAGACCTTGATGTGTGAATTGTGTTCAGGACGCTGCAGAAACAGTCTTGGTAAGCCGAGCATATCCACAGTTGCCGTATCCAGTTTGGATATCCGAACAAGGGCCCGGTTCAGTTCGAAGTAAGACATTGCGGTCTGCACCCCAGTCAGTACGACCAACGACACGAAAGAATGTCGTGGACATTCCGACAAGACGGTTCTAGGTTTTTTTTTTTTAGTTAACATGGTTGCAGAAGGGTCATTCTTTTGTCAAAGATGACCCCTTAAAACTTAGCCTCTTCAGCCACCTTAATTGGCACTCAGCAATGCTCAGGCTAGGTTCTGGGAAAAAAATTTCGTCTGGTTAGTAAACTGCCACACAGACGGTCTTGGAGGGCGAGAATCTGAATCCATTGAGAGGACACCACCCCTGGATGCGATCAACGCACGCTGCAAAGCGCTCTCAAGGGACGCATGTCCTCGACCTCGTGCACACAAAAGCAAAGTCGTCACAAACAAGAGCTTTCTGATCATCCTTGAGGCCTTTTCTAATGTTATTTTTTTTAATGCTAAATAAAACAGGAGATAGAATACTGCCCTGCGGGACACCCATCTCCTGTTCAAAGGAGTCGGAGAGGGTGGAGCCCACACGGACATGGAACGACCTGTTGGACAAAAAATTGTGAATAAAAACGGGCAGATGCCCTTTAAAACCCATGTCCGACAAATCAGACATTATACCATGCTTCCAGGTAGTGTCATATGCCTTTTCAAGATCAAAGAAAATTGCATAGACATGCTGCTTGTTGACAAAAGCATCTCGGA